>JAJPUD010002102.1:20085-48258 GCA_023553655.1 Myrmecobius fasciatus | reverse complement strand
CTTTCAGGAAGTCCAATAATCCTTAGATTGTCTCTCCTAGATCTATTTTCCAAGTCAGTTGTTTTTCCTAGGAGATATTTCATATTTTCTTCTAATTTTTCATTTTTTTGTTTTTGTTTGATTGATTCTTGAAGTCTTATTGAGTCATTCACTTGCATTTGTTCAATTCTTATTTTTAAAGTGTTGTTTTCTTCAGTTACCTTTTTAAGCTCCTTTTGTAACTGGCCAATTTTTTCATTGCACTCTTTTTCCACTTCACTAATTTTTTTTTTCAATAAATTGGTGTCTTTTTCATATCTCTTTTGCAGGGCATCATATCCTTCTTGCAAGATATTGTATCCTTCTTGCACTGATTTCAGTTTATTTTCCCATTTATCCTCCAGCTCTCTTTTGTGGTTCTTTATGCAATCTTCCAGAAAGGCCTTTTGAAAAAGTGACCAGTGATGGTCTTTAATACCTTCATCTGGTATTTTATCTAAAGGAACCTCAGCATCTGGGGTCAACGCTTCTTTGCCTTGATAAAAGCTGTCTATGGTGAGAGCTCTCTTTTGCTTCTTCATTTTTTTTAGACAGAGTGGATATCTCTTTAAGGTAGGGAAAAAAAATGGCAGCTGAAAAGCTTTGCCCTGGGGCACTTTGGCGAGTTAACTTAAGATGCTGGGCCGGTGCGGGCTAGGACTAAGTTCGAATTACTCCTTAAACAAGGCAAGTCTGCCAGAACACCTGCCCCCAATCAGGGCAGAGTGTCCCGAGTGCCTCAGATAAACTCCAGGTGTTTGGAATTTGGAGTTTGGAGTTTGGAATTTCTGCCAAGATGAGCTGAGCTGAGTCCCACCCTCACTTCCGGCCTACACAGGAATCCTCTATTTATCTCTCTGTCCGAGTCAGACTAACCTGATATGAAGTTCTCCAGAAAGCAGTGCCCAAATATTTCTGAGTTCGTTGACTTGAAGATCAGTTCAGAGGCTTATTTTATTGTTGATTTGAGAGAAGATCGGAGGAGAGGCAGAAAGTCACCTTTTCACTCCGCCATCTTGGCTGTGCCCCCCAAAATTATCTGCTTCTTAAACAGTCCAGACAATAGAAATAAAAGAAGAGCTAACAAATATAGCAACCAAGAACAACAAAATAACGTCAGAGAGATTTCCTCCTAAATGAGGAGAGAAAGCAGAGGTCAAATCAAAGTGATGAGAGGGAGAAAGTGATGAACTAAACCTCACCATGCCTTGCCTAAGAATGGACAAATGTTTTTTTTTTGTGGGACTAAATTACAGAATGGGTGAAGGAATAAAAGGGTAAAGGAAAATGAATATAGAGGGAGATAAAGTGTATTTTAATGAAGCCAAAAATTAACAGTGAAGGGAAAATGTAGTCTTTTGGTAAGAAGAGAGCTTACAGGAAAATGATCAAAGAGGAAAGAAAGGAATTGAAAAAGGGAGGAAATCTTGTTGAAGTTGTGGAAGGAATTAACATTGATGGATATTTCTATGGGAGAATAGAGAAATAAACTGTTTTCCTTTTCCTGGCTACTATTTTGGAAGGGGGCCAGTGTGTATATTTAGCCCCACTGACTCCCTGACATTTAATTCTTAAAAGTTTTACTGGAGTTGTTTATTGTTGGGGTTTTTTTGTTTTTTGTGTGTGTGTTTTTTTTTTTTTTTTGACATCACAAACATTTCCTAATAACCTTTTGTAACCGTTTATTGGAAAAAAAAAGTTAAGCTAAACAGAGCTGCTTAAACTTTTTTTCATTCATGACCCCTTTTTGCCTGAGAAATTTTTATGTGACTCCATCAGATCTGAGCCAAAGTGTTTCTGGCAGTGATTGTGCATGTGTATGTATCTTGTGTATTCAGAACAAGATTTCAGTGAAGTCAAATGATGCAACACAGGCAAACACTGCCAGAAATGTCTCAGATCCATTTGTTTGATTTCTAATTAATTATTGGTCCTTGCCTTCAGAAACTTTTTACTGTTGTCAATTTTTTTTGCAATTCCCACATTCAATTAAGTGACCCTATATGAGGTCATGACCCATAGTTTAAGTTTGAGCTAAACCAATTGAAAAAGCAACTGCAGCAGTGTATGCAACATTCTGCATCTATAGTCCTCCACTTTTCTACAAAAAGGAAAGAGATGTATTTGTCATTTGTCCTCTGCAACTAATATTAGTTTTTTGATTTTTTTATTAAAGCTTTTTATTTTCAAAACATGCATGGATAATTTTTCAACACTGACCCTTGCAAATCCCTGTGTTTCAAATTTTCCCCTCCTTCCCTCCACCCTTTCCCCTAGATGGCAAATAATCCAATATATGTTAAACATGTTAAAATATGTTAAATCCAATATATGTATGTGTATATTTATACAATTATCTTGCCACATAAGAAAAATCAGATGACAAAGGAAAAATAAACGAGAAAGAAAACAAAATGCAAGCAAACAACAACAAAAAGAGCAAAACTGCTATTTGTGATCCACCGTCAGTTCCCACAGACCTCTCTCTGGGTATAGATGGCTCTCTTCATCACAAGATCATTGGTCTGAATCATCTCATTGTTGAGAAGAGTCACATCTGATCATCATATAATCTTGCAACTAATATTAGTTATTTCCTTTAATCTGAGTTCAGCTGATTTTTAGTGTTGTTATTTAAATTATTGTAGGCAACATGTGTGATCTGGTTCTGCATGCTCCTCTCTGCATCAATTCCTACAAGTTTCTCCCCATTTCTCTGAACTCTTCATGTTTGCATTACCTAAATCTCTTTTAGGAGGGAGCCAAACCTAGACTTTGAGTATGAGTTGCAATCACTTGTTTGTGGCAGAAAAACAAAAATTGTCTTTGACATTCAAATCACTATAAGATTTTCTCTATTTTTTACATTTACTGGAAGTGCAATTCTTAGTTCTTGTGGCTGTTAGTAGCTTGCCTAGAGATACTTGTAGTGTCCTATCACTTATATCAACAAGTGTTGGAGTCCAGTTCCTGTACTGAATTGAAGGGTGTGACAATCAGAAGGCCAGGCGGAGAGAGTCTTGGTTTTGGATTCTTTGAAGTTTATTGATCAGAGAGACAAATATATATATATATATACCTCAAATGCTTATAGGTTTGATACAAAGTACACTCTTTTAAAATTCCTATAGCTCAACAAAATCTACTATGATGTAATAATGATTAAGCCCCTTAAGCTCTGCATCTTGGTTACTTAGATAGAGATGTAAATAGTTGAGATATGCATCAGAGTAAAGTTTATTATACCTTTGTCTCAGGTATCTTTCTCCCAAATACCTTTAATCTCTTTATGGACATTCTTTCCTATCCTTAACTCAAAGTTTTGCCTGTAATCCAAAGAGTAGTGTTTGCATTTTGCTTCAGTCACCAGATTATTAATTTATTATATTGACAAGCAATCTCTGCTATTTCAATAAGAAAAGGGAGTTTTGGTGAGCCAAATTACAGTAAGATTCAAGACCTGGAATGGATTTTTACCTCCTGGCCCTCTACAAATAAGACTTGTGATATGTTTCTTCATTTGTTTCCTTTTGCCCAGGTGGTCTATAGCATACTCCATAAGAATATTTATTCTGTTTTTCCCTTCCACTGACCCTTCCTTAGATATTTTCCACTATATAGAGTTCTCACTTAAGTATATCTTCTCCTGAATATGTTCCTTATTCTGTAGTCTTTTTGAGTTAAGAATATTCTTCCATGAATGGCTAAAAAATAACTTTTTAAACATTTGTTATCTGTGGAGCTCTGAGGAAACAAATGGAAAAGCAAGTGATAATTTTCATTTACATTCTAGCAAAGGGAGATGACACTTGTAGGGTACTGGGGGGCCAGTGAAAGGTATTTTAGTTTGGAAAATTAAAAGGAAAATATTCTAATTTATTCCATTTCACTATACTTTATTCTTTCTTTTCCTCTCCTCAACCCAGCTCTCAATACTTAATACATGACCTCCTTCTAGCTAATATTAGGGGCCATAGGGAGCCATCCCAAGCTGGGATTGAGGTCTGGGTCAGATCAAATTCAAGGATAAGAATTTCAGGTGGTGATAAATGAGACCCCACACCTCGTAACTAGCATGTATAAATACTTTAAGCAGACATTGTATTTACAGATATTGTTTGAGCCTATTCCAGCATTTTTTTTACATTTTTACAAATGGGGAACTGAGGGTTCAGAGAGGTCATACAATTAATAGGTGCCAGAAATGTGGTTTAAACCCAGGCCAAATTCAGCCACCAAATCACTCAACCTGCTGACTCCATTCACAGAGACCATCGGTTTCTTCACTTGTCAGCTGGATGGTGAAGTTGTCCTGAGGGGGGAGAAGCAAGAAGAAGGGCTTCATGGTGCAATAACTGTTCATGAGCTGGTGCTTGAGACAGCCACTAAATATCCCCATTTCATTGCTCTGGGGACAAGGAAAGTGAATGAATGGGAAACCATATCCTATATCGAGTATTATGAGTTGTGTCGGAAAGCAGCAAAATCCTTCCTCAAGGTAATGTGGAACCATGTTCTTTGTCATCATGAATGTGGCTCATTAGTCTTTGGTTAGCATCCAAGCCACAAAAAAGATCACAGCTCCTCAAATGTGGCACTAAAAGGACCCTTAGAATGTTAGGTCTGTGGAGGAGCGAACTTAGAATATAAAATGTCAGCACTAAGAAGTATCTAAAAATAGATAAACATATTTGGAATTAGAGGACATGGACTTGAATTACAGCTCTGATGCTGAAACAAGCCATCTCCTTTCTCTATTGAATCCTCTGATGATAAAAATCAATCATCTAGAAAAGGAAGAATATCTGAGGATTTTTCCTGTCTTCAATTTTATAATTCTGTGAACACAGACCCTCGAATGTCTGAGCTGAAAGTGTCTTTATACATCATCTAGTAGTCTAACCCCTTTCTTTTTACAGATGAGAAAATGAAGGCCCTGACTGTGGGAAGGGCATAAATGAAGTCCCCAGGTCTTCTGACCCCCCAGTTCAGAAATTTCTCTACTATATCTCACCTTGTCCATGTTGTTGGGAAAGTCCACTAAACAGGTTAGGGGACACCCTGAACCCACAATTTATGTAGGCCCTACAAGTAGGATTCCAGAGCAAAAAAAGGTCCTTGCATGGGCTCTGAGGTTCATCTTGTTCTAAATCCTTGATCCTGGGCTAGGTAGGGCTTATGAAAGATAAAAGAAGCCCCTAAGGACACGCTAGATGTCACACCTTTTTCTTTTCTTTTTTTCTTTTTTTTTTTTTATCATTTTTTAATTAAAGCTTTTTATTTTCAATAAATGGATAATTTTTCAACATTGATCTTGCAAAACCTTGTGTTCCAAATTTTTCCCTCCCTTTCCTCTACCCCCTTTCCTAGATGGTAAATAATCCAATATATGTTAAACATGTTAAAATATATGTTAAATCCAACACGTGTATACATATTTATACAATTATCTTGCTGCATAAGAAAAATCCGATCAAAAAGGAAAAATAAATGAGAAAGAAAACAAAGATTTTTTTTTGAGTAATGAGAAAAAAAGCAAACAACAAAAAGAATGAAAATGATATACTGTCACATCTTTTTCTGATGTTATCCTTATTTTACTTGACCCAAATTTGGATTAATAAACCCAATGGTGATGGGTACAGGTGTGTGCTGTAGTATCACCTCTGAAAGAATGCAGGCTCAGACAGTCTCCATCCCAAGCAAAGGTACTCACTTGAGATTTACATCCTCTGGGGGCTGCAGTTCTTAAGGGAGACTGCAGTTGAACAAAGCAAGACTAGGATTTTTTTATAGACTAAAAGATGCTGATTACATCCCAAGACATGTACAGTCTGAGGTTATAGGAGGGAGGTCCTAAAGCCTTGGTGGAACAGCACATGTGGATACCCAGCATGCAAATAGAATAGCCCATTGGGAGAGGGAATGGTATTAATAATATTATAATGAGGATGCCTGTGTCATGACTTCACCTAAGGGAAAGCAAAGAAGGATAGTGAACAGGTCCCACATTGGGTAAAGTCCCTTCTGGGGTTTGCACTCCAATATCCTGCTCTGCATCCATTTCTTACTGATTGATTTCTAGTATGTCTAACCCAGATGAAGTGGTCACAGAGCATACTGACCTGCTTGTTGCTCTGGTTGCCCATGATTGTATGGGCTCCTAGTCTCAGGCTGGGGGCAACAATGAGAATTTTATCAGTGGTGTTCTCTGATATCATCTTGTGACACGGTAGGGAGCCAGAATTTTGCAAGTCTCTGCAGTGGGGTGCAAGTTCTGGCCTCATTTTAGTTAAAAAAAAAAAAAAGAGGACCAGCATGTGTCTCTAGATTTAAGACATGACTTGAGACTGATAATACTCCCCCCTCTCTCCTGACCTCCTCTCCCTTTCTCTGCTCCTTCCTTTCCCTCCCCCTTCCTTTCCCTTCTCTTCCTTTCCCTTTCTATGTCCTTTTTCCTACATTTTCCTTTCCCCTTTTCCTTCCCCTTCCCTTTCTTTTCCCCTTTCTTTCCTTTTTCCCTTTCCCTTCTCCTTCTCCTTCTCCTTCTCCTTCCCCTTTCTCTTCTCCTTTCCCTTCTTTTCTTTTCATTTCCCCTTCCTCTTCCTTTTTACTTTCCCCTCCCCCTTCCCCTCTCCCTTTCCCTTTCTTTCCTTCCTATTCAATTCAAACACACACTAATTTTATGCCCAAAAGAGCCATATAAGACATCAGACCAAATGCAAGGCTACAAACATGAAATCCTTGCATCCTCCTTGCTCTCAGTTGCTGCCAGCCTTCTAGAGGGCATAAGGAGAACCCAACATTTATGCTGAGAAGCACAACATGGAGTATACTGTGATGGAGGCAAAGGAATGATCCCCTTCGTGTAGTTTGGGAAACATGGGGTGGTGGTCTGGAGGAGGGCACCTTCAGCTGGATGGGGGATCAAGAAAGACTTCAAGGAAGGGGTGGCCCTCGAACTGAGCCTGTGAGGAAAGGAGAATTTTAACAATTTTAAAAGGTAGAAATGAGGAGGAAGGCAGTTCCTGTCCTGGTAAATGGACTGACTACAAAAGAGTGGGAGCCTCTCAGATTTGGGGAGCTGTGGAGAGTCCAGTCTGTCTGAAGGAGATTCACGTGAAATAAGGCTGAAAGGTGAATTAGAACTAGACTATGGCTATCATCAACCTAGTGCAGGACATAGGAAAGAATGCTGAATTTGAGAGTTGGAGGATCTGAGTTCAAATTGCACCTCTATCGCTTCTTTAGTGACTCTGGACACAATGCTTATTCTCTGGCTCTCAATGTCCTCATTTATATTTATGGTGAAGGGCTCATCTGTAATGCAGATAGCCAGAAGCCAACTCACCAAGGGATTAGAAACAGATAAGGCACAGTGCTCATATGCTAAAAAAAAAAATTAACCCTGATTGTCAAATAAATAAATAAATGAATAAATAGATAGATAGATAGATAAATGAATGAATAAATAAATAGATAAATGAGCAAATGAATAAATAAATAAATAAATAAATAGATAGATGGGCCTTTTCCACTCCTAGTCCAAGGGGGAATTTAAAAGAGTAAGCTCAGAGCCTTTGCTAGATATGAATTAAGGAGCTAAGTGGCATCGAGTATAGAGCTGTGGGCTTAGAGTCAGGAAAACCTGAGTTTGAATCTTGACTTAGACACTTAGCTGCATGACCCTGGGAAAATCACTTAACCACTGTCTGCCTCAATTTCCTCACCTGTAAAATGGGGAGAATCATAGATAGCACCTACCTCTCTGGATTGGTGAAAGGATCAAATGAGATATTTGTAGAGTACTTTGCAAAGCTTATAGCACTTTTGTTTATTGTTATTACAACTCTAAATCATGAGGGTGGGACTGAAACCAATCCACTCCATTTTATACCTTTCCTGAGTGAGAATATGTCTCCCGTCGTCAAATCAACCCAAAGACCTTTGACTAAATGGGAATTTTTTTTTTTTTTGAAAACTTGTTAGTGAAATGAAATAATGACAGATAAAAAAATCTATCCCAGTTGGCTCTGGTGATACTAATGGTAGTGAGAATGGATGACAAAATGGGTTAATTATACCCTCAGGGTCTTATATAAAAGCATCAAATTAGAATGGAAAAATTTCAGAAAAAGGAGTGTATGTGGAATTCTAGCTTTACCCCTCTGAGAATGAGCTTCCTGGAGGAAAAGAATAGATTTAGCCTCAATTAGGTCTTCTCCCATCTCTTCTGCCCTTTTTCCCATCTATGACCAGAGGAGGATTTTCTAACTTCAAAGATTCTTAAGATGTTGGACTTTCAATTTTCTCATCATTGTTGCTTCTGGATCAGGAATCAATGTCCATCACTATGAGCCAAGGACAGACTGGGACTCAAAGCTCTCCAAAGAATTCAATATAAGGACTATCCCATGCTTAGGGGGGAATTTCCCTATGAATGGAAGAAAAGGATTCCCAGCATCCTGAAGCTATGATCTGATCCGTTACATGTGCTCTCTGAGCTTGAGACAACTTTCCCCTGGATCCTCTATGTACAGAAGCAGAGTATGTCACAGGCTTTTGGGGGGATGCTTTGTACCACCTTAATTCTTTCTAAAAGCTACTTCAAGCTAGCTGATGGACTGGTTCTCAACTAATAATCTTGGGGGGAAACACCGATAGGGCTCGAGGCAATGCCATCAGAGAATAACCACTGACCCTTCAGAGTTACCCCTAGAAACATTTTAGATTTAGGTGATCTGACTGGTCAGTGGACATGATTGAGATAGTTGAGATAAGCATCTTTAGGATTTGTCTGGTTTACACTATAATCCTCGATCTGGATATCCTTTAAATATGTTAAACTCAATTGTCCAATCAAACTCAATCCCCCCCTCAAAAAAAATCTGTCCTTCCCCCAAATTCCTTATTTCTGTTGAGGGCACTGCTCTCTATTTTACCACTTACGTTCACAAGAGGCCATTGGTTAGTGGTTTCTTATAAAGTAATTTCAGTAAAGTGATGGAATCAACTGTACAGTTGAGGAATAACTGGAGAGACAATGGAGGCAGCCATTGCAGATTACTTTAAATAAATATAGTTAGCAGTGAGAGGCAGGAGAAAGAGGTATAAGACAATAGCTTTAGACAACGTGCTGGGTCAGTAAAAAGGGGATTATTACTTTTTAGAATGGGGAAACTTGAGAGAGGGCATTTTACGTGTAGTGGTCTCCAAAGTATACATACCCTGTTGAACTAAACTAACTCTCTCAAAATGGACAAGTTGGATTAAAAGAAATCCTGAAAAGAAACCCAGATTTAAAGTATAACTGATACAAGTCTGAGCAAAGAATGAGAGAATGGCAAAGCCGAGAAGTTTCTTGATCCCCCTTCTAGTTCTTGGATAGCCCCATTAGAAATAAATCTAGCCTGATAAATCTGCTTCCTCATCCTCCACATATTGAAATTGTCAAAAAGATTATTTTAAATATGGATTTGCATGCACTCTTATTAAAGATCAATCTTGCCCAAGAGTAAAATGAGCAGAACCAGGAGAACAACTTATATTATCATAGCAATATTTTTAAAAGAAGCAATTTGGAAGACTTTTATCAAAGCAATAATCAACTATGATTCCAGAGTACAGATTCGGAAGAATGTTACTCAGCTCTTGATTGTATATGAACTCAAGATTTAGAATAAAATACATATTTTTGGATGTGGACAATGCAGAAATTTGTTTTGTAAGGCTATACATATTTGTCCCAAGAATCTTGCTTTTTATCCCAATGGGAGAGGAAACTCAGGAAAGAAAAATAATTGCTTATTAAGTGAATAAAAATTAAAAATTGTTTTTAAAAAATGAAACTTGAAGGACAGAGGCAAGATGGTGGATTGGGGTACCTACCTAGTTGAATTCTCCCAATATTTACATACATACAAATTTAAAATAATGTCTCAAATAAAATTTTGGTGTGGCAAAGCCAATAAAAGGTTGGGGTAAGAAGTCTTTTATCTTTGGGGTGCAGTTCACCCATACTTTGGTGGCAATAACAGTGTCCCAGAAGCAGTTTTGGGAATTCTCAGTCCAGAAACAGTATGGGGTAAGAAGTCTTTTATCTTTGGGGTGCAGTTCACCCATACTTTGGTGGCAATAACAGTGTCCCAGAAGCAGTTTTGGGAATTCTCAGTCCAGAAACAGTAAGGTTATAAGACAACTGGTCAAAAAGAAATTACAGGGGACCCTTTTCTGGCACTCAGTTCAATTGGCACTGATTGGCAGCTCTATTGCCCATAAGCAATTCTGAGTTGCAGTTCCAGGGCAAAGAGGAGTGTTCACATTTGTGGTTATAGGAGACTGGAGGCTCTTCTTGGCCAGAATGCAGGCCAGAAGAACATTGACCACACTTTTCCCAGAATCACACCATTTTGGAAGCACCCCAAACTTGCAAATCTCCAGAACTAGCTTTGAAAACAGTAAAATGATAAAGCCTAAAGCTTGAGACAGTACCTCCTCATCCCTAAATGAGCAGAATCCAACTTTAACATAAACTTCAAAGTCAAGAAAGAGTCTGGGGAAAATGAACAAATAACAAAAAAGAATCTGATCATAAAAGTTGGGAAAACCAAGATGAATTAATAAAAATACAACAGGAAAATAGCTACAAAATCTCAAAGAAAAATGCTAACTAGACCCAAGCCTACAGGGATTCCTGAAGAGTTAAAAAAAAAAAAAATATGAGTGAATGTATGACAGAGGAATAATTGGAGGGGGGGGAATGAATGATACAAGAAAATTAGGAAAAGAGAACTAACTAGCAGCTTGGTAATAAAAACATATAAAATACTAAAGCAAATAATTTTTAAAAACAGAATTGGCTTAAGGTAAAGGAGACATAAAAATTCATTGAAGAAAAATTCCTTAAGAAGCAGAAGTGACAGTTGGAAAAAGTGTTACAAAAGTTCACTGAAGAAAATAATTCTTGAAAAATAGAATTGGGAAAGTGGAAGTTAATGATTTCATGAGACAACAAAAAACAATAAAACAAAGTAAAAAAAATAGAAGAAAATCTAAGATACTCATTGGAAAAAGAACTGATCTGGAAAAATAGATTAAGAAGAGATAGTTTTAAAATTACTTGATTTGGGGCAGCTAGATGGGGTGGTAGATGGAGCACTGGGCCTGGGAATCAGGAGGACCTGCATTCAAATCCAGCCTCAGACACTTAACACTTCCTAGATGTGTGATCCTGGACAAGTCACTTAACCCTAAGTGCCTCAGGGAGGAAAAATAAAAATTATTAGATTACTTGAAAGTCATGATAAAAAAAAAAAAAAAAAAAAAAAAAAAACAAAAAAACCTAGATCCTAGACATCATATTTCAAGAAATTATCAAGGAAAATTTCCCCAATATCTTAGATTAAGAGGCTAAAATAGAAATAGAAAGGATCTACCAATTACTTCCTAAAAGAGATACCAAAATGAAAACTCCCAGGAATATTATAGCCAGGTCAAATATTCCCAGTCAAAGAAAATATATTATGGAACCACAGTCAGGACCACACAAGATTAACAATTCCCAGCCAGAGCTCAATAGGAAAGTTTTCTCTCTTGTTGGACCTAAAATTATTTCTTGCCAATTTCCATTCATGGTTCCCAGTGTTTTCCCTCTCAGGCAAAATAGAACCTATCTTATCTCTCTTCCATATGGAAGCTCTTTGACTATTCAAAAACAACTCTCATGCTGTTCCTAAGTCCTTTATTCTCTAAGCTATAAATTCCTAGTTCCTTTAACCATAGAGGACCATAGAATTTAGATCTGGAAAGGATTTTCAAGGTCAACTGATCTGACCCCTTCTTTCAAGGAAACCAAAGTCCAGACTTAAAAACCATTTACCAATGGAAAAGTTGAATAACTTGTCCAAAATCACACAGGTAATGACAGAATTAGGAGTTCTGAGACTCTTCCCCCATCCTGGTTGACTTTCCTGAAACATGGCAGGTAAAACAATACCCAAGATATAGTCAGACCAGAGTAGAGATCAACAGGGTTCTCACTTCCGCCCATGCTTCCCATTCATTATTATCCCCATTCACATTATCATTGTAAGCCCTTCATTCAGATCATTGTCAGATAATCCATTGGCCATGGAGGGCACCAGTTCTCTTGGAGGCTATTTTAACTGATTTTTTACTCTGACAGAGCTTTCCAGACTGGCAAGGCTTACATTCTAAGCATGACAACCATAGGAGAGCCTTTTTCAATCCCCCTCAATTCTATTTTTTTTTTTATTTTGGGATTATCTCCAAATTATCCTGTCTACAATGTGTTTTTACATAGCTGTTTACTTATTGTGTCTTCCATTAGTAGACCATGAGCTTCTTGAGAGGAGGAGCTATTTTTGCCTTTCTTTGAATCCCCATAATGCTTCCTGTTGGCTTGGAATCTGTGGAGAGAGCCCCTATGCTAATGAGATTAAGAGTCCCTGAAGTTTTGAAATATTAGTGTTATCATTATCATTACTAGAGAAACCAACTCTAGTTTCCTCAAGTCGAATGTATGCTGGTTTTGCTTGATCCATGTTTTGAATGTCTTGATTGGTATCTGAGAAGAATAGAAATATTTTTGTGTTTCCACAGCTTGGTCTCGAGCGCTTTCACGGTGTGGGGATCCTGGGCTATAATTGCAGCGAGTGGTTCATTGCTGACATTGCCAGCATTTTTGCCGGGTAAGGAAAAAGATGGAGTCAGTTCAGAGATGTTTTGTCTGGTTGTAGCATGGGTTTTGGAGATGAGAATCTCAGACACATACACAGAATTCAAGTCAAGAATGGGATGGGGAGGGTCTTAGAAGTGACCTAGTCCCATATTTTATAGATGAGAAAATCCCCAACAGGGGAATTGGATTGCTCAAAGTCATATTACAAGTAATAGAGGTGAGTCTTGTACCTTGGTCTCCCTTTCCCCTACATGCTTTTCCCATCATGCTGCATGGGTGATCTTGGGACTAAATTTTTGTTTTCCTTTAGTAATAGTAAAGCCAACTTGGACCATGAAGAAGTCATTTGAATTTGGCTTTCTCTTCAGGTGCCTGGGGGTCTGTGATAATTGCATTCATTGAAGGGTGGTAGGGCAGCTAGGTGGCACAGTGGATAGAGCACCAGCCCTGAAGTCAGGAGGACCTGAGTTCAAATCTGGTCTCAGACATTTAACATTCCCTAGCTGTGTGACCCTGGGCAAGTCACTTAACCCCAGTTGCCTCAGCAAAAAGCATTGAAGAGTGGTAATATATAATAGGAAAGAACTGGGAACCAAGGAAGCTTGATTTGAATCCTGGGACCAACAATTACTAACTATGCGACTTTGGGTAAATGTCTTTGCCCCTCTGGACTTTATCTCTTTCTTGGTATAGTGGGAATGAATAATATTTTCATTCCTTTCCTCAAAGAGTTATTGGTGCTGAAGTACTTTGTAAACTGCAGAGTGTTGGAGAAGCGTAGATTCTTAGTGAGAAGCAGCTGATAGGACAGGGTGACATTTTTAAGGGTGACTTGGCTTTGTGCCTTAGCTTTGAAGCAGCCTGAATCTAGAGCCCATGAATCCAAGCTCAAATGCCAAATTTATTCCCTTGGAGTCAGAAGAAATGCTACAATTCAATTTAGTAACCATTTACCAAGTGCCTACTAAGTGCCAAAAGTGAGTTCTAAGCTCTGCCCTGTTAGGATCTGAGGGGTTTAAGCAGAAAGAAGAGAGAACTGGACATTAGACTATATAAGGACTGGTTGAAGGACTAAAGAGGTTTAGCTTCGAAAAGAAACTTAGAGAGACATGATTCTTGGTCCTAGAGGGAAGAAGTAGGAACATTAAAAGAAAGGGGGAATTTCAGAGAGGCTTATTTTGACTAGACAGAACAGCTGGCATTTATATAGTTTTTAAGACTTATGAAACCCTTTACAAAATATTAAATCATTTTGTCCTAACCACAGCCCTGAAAGGTGCTATTTTTCATTTTGCAGATGAGGAAACTGAGGCAGATAGTAGCTAAGTGACTTTCCTAGGATCATACAGCTAGTTAAGCATCTGAGACTGGATTTGAACTCAGGTCTTTAATAACTCTAGGTACAGTGCTTTATTCTTGGGTTACCTGGCTGATTACAATTAAAAAAAAAAAAAAAAACTTCCCTAATAATGAGAAATCTCTGAAAGTCAAATGGGCTGCCTCCAAAGGTAGTGAGCTCTCCATCTTTGGAGGTTCCCAAAGTGAATCTGAAGGACCATTTGTTGATGACACTGAGGAGAAGGGATGGGGTACAAGGTAAAACAGATGCTCTCTGAGGTCTCTTCATCCTCTGGTCCTGGGAGAGAGTATTGGAGAAGGAGCAACAATTCTGACCACAAAGACTTGGATTCAAATCCTGCCTCCAATCACTCCTAGCTCAATGATCTTGAGCAAATTTCTTTTCCCTGAGCTTTAGTTTTCTTATTTTTAAAATGAAAAGAATGGGATTAGATGAATTCTATGGTTCCACCTAATGATCCTACAATTGGGACATAAATACTGGGGAAATCTCTGCCTTCTCAGGCTCCTTTTGGGTGTCATTCTTTTTTTTCTTTCAGAGGCATTTGTGTAGGAATTTTCCCCACCAACTCTGCCCAAGCCTGCCGGTTCATTGCTGACAACTCTGAAGCTAACATCTTAATGGTGGAGGATGACTGGCAACTTCAGAAGATACTCAAGGTCATTTTCTCTTTCCCAGAGCAGGGAGATTGACAGGGCAGCAGGTCTTGATAAAATTAGGGATTCCCTTATCTCTTCCTGGATGTCCAAGATGATGCAATCAATGCATCCTAGTCTCTATGATACCCATCAATTCAATTAGTGTTGACCAAATGCCTACTGTATATTTAGCCTGGTGGTCAGAACTGAATGAATTGTGTGTGTGTGTGTGTGTGTGTGTGTGTGTGTGTGTGTGTAGGATGGAAAGAGAGTCTAAGATATAGATAGAACCCAGTCTCTTGTTGGAGAAACAATATGGCAAATATTTATCAAGAATCTACTGTTGTCTGTATTGGATCTGTATTGGAGGTAGCAACAACAAAAAAAAATTCTAAAGAAAAAATAGAGTAAGGAAGTAAAATGCCTGTTTGAAGAAAGAAGGAAAGGGGGAGATAAAAGAGTAGAGGAAAGATATACCCAGCTGAATGCAGAATTACAGAAAATAGCAAAGAGAGATAGTAAAGTTTTTAAAAAATGAGCAATGCAAAGAAATTGAAGAAAAGAGTATAATGGGAAAGACAAGAGATTTCATCAAGAAAATGAGAGATATCAAAGGAATCCTTCTTGAAAAAATGGGAATGACAAAAGACAAAATGGTAAAGATTTAACTGAAACAGAGGAGATTAAGAAGAGATATAGCAAGAATACTTTAGAAGAACTATATAAGATTTTTAACATCATTGGTGACTACTATAGTGTAGTTACTGATCTAGAGCCAGATGTCTTAGAGAATGAAGTCAAGTGGGTCTTAGGAAGCATTGCTAACAATAAGGCTGGTGGAGGTGACAGAATTCCAGCTGAGCTTTTTAAAATCCTAAAAGATGATGTTAAAATGCTGCAGTCAATATGATGCAAATTTGGAAAAAGTAAACCATGGCAATGGAATGAAAAAAAATCAATTTATATCTTGATCCTTGATCCAAGGAATGTTCAAATTACTAAGCTTATTTCACACGCCAACAATTTTATGCTTAAGATGCTACAAACTTAGCTTGTGAACTGAGAATTACCAAAAGAGCCAGTTGGTTATCTAAGAGGCAGAAGAACTAGAGACCAAATTGTCAAAATTCTCTGGATTATGGTGAAAGCAGGAAGTTCCAGAAAAGCATCTACTTCTACTTCACTGACAACACCAAAGCCTACACACTGTGTGGATAATCCCAAAATGTGGCAAGTCCTCAAAGAGAAGGGAATGCCAGATCATCTCCTGAGGAACTTGTACAAAGTCCAAGAAGCAAGTTAGAACCGAACATAGAACAACTGATTGATTTAAGATTGGAAAAAAGAGTATGACAAGGTTATACATTGTCACTTTATTCATATAACTTATATGCATAGTACACCATGTGAAATACCAAAATAGACAAATCAAAAGCCAGAATTAAGACTGTTAGGAGAAATATCAATAATCTCTAACATGCAAATGATACCTCTCTGATGGCAGAAAGTAGACTTAAGAGGTCTCTTGATGAGGGTAAAAGAGGAGACTCTAATAGCTGATTGAAGCCTCAGTTTTCTCATAATGTAATTATATTATATCATTATATATATATAATATAATCATAAAATGATAATAATACTAATAACTCTTACCTTCCCAGGTCGTTGTGAGGATTGCATGACATAATGAACCCTAAAGAGCTATATAAATATTAACTATTATTCTTATCATACATTTATAAGGCTTTGCAAAATATACTTACTTAAATGTCAGCTTTTAGATGATGATAATGATGAAAATGACACTATCCATTAGATTATAAGCTCCTTTTTCTTTTTTTCTCTTTTATCCAATGTTAAGCGCTTTAATCAATATCTGATGATTGACTGATAAGTGTATTGGGCAAGGCAAAACAGTTGATATCACATTTTATAATATATAATATAACTTTATGTATATAACATAGATTTCTATATTATATATGACACACGTATAATATCATATAACTTTACAATATATAATATAACTTTCATGCATCCCAAAGCCCTGAGTACCTATGTTTATTTCTGCTATACCATATTCTGTTTTTCAGATCCAGGATCACTTACATCATCTGAAAGCTATAGTCCAATATAAACACAAACTGACAAAGAAGATACCTAACACTTACACTGTATGTATGGGCCGTGAAGGGGCTAAGGGGATAGAGAAGGAAAGACTACTGAAAGCACTGGGCATTAATTAAAAAGGGATGGAGGCTTGTGGTGAGACAGGTTGGCCACCAGGTCAAGGACCAAGCATGTAGAGCCAATGGATGGATATATCTGGTGGCTTAGGAGGAGACAAGGGCATTCTTCTTTCACTTTCTCTCCAATCTGGATTAAAGTTTATCTGAGACTATGGCAGACCAACCAGTTGAAAGCTGGAGAAAGAAGCCTTGGGAAAGTGTGATAGCAAGAAGAATTGGGGCTATTGCTAGGAAAGAAAGAGTAGATGGACTGTGAGCAAACAGAAATGACTGCAAAATGACCAGCTTTGAAGTTGAGGAATCTGGTTTTAAATTTTGATCTTGACTGTTGCCTGTACATGTACTTCTCTTCTCTAGAGTTTACTTTCCTCAAATGTGAAATGGGAGGATCGGACTTAATGACCTACAAGGTCCCTTCCAACTTGAAAATCCTATTGATCTAGATACTAATCAAGACATAATGAAAATAATGAATAATAATAATAACTCACAGTTATAAAGCACTTAGAGATTTGTGATCCTATTGACCCACATACTAGAGTAATCAAGATATAATGAAACTAATGAATAATAATAACTCACAGTTATAAAGCACTTAGGGATTTGTGATCCTATTGACCCACATACTAGAGTAATCAAGATATAGTGAAAATAATGAATAATAATAATAACCCACAGTTATGAAGCACCTAGAGATTTGTAGGATCCTTTCTGTGTGACACCCTGTGAGGTATGTATTGCAGGGTATAAACCATACCCTGTGAGGTATGGTTTATAGATGATGAAAATGAGACTTTGAAATGTTGAGACTCATCTCTGGCTTGTGACAAGGGGCCTGAGGTCAATAGAAACTCTATTTTTGGGTTGAACTGGATGGGAAATGAAAAAAGGAAAAAAAAGGAAAGAAGGAAGAGAAGAAAGGAGGAAGGAAGGGAAGGAAAGAGGGAAGGAAGGAAGGAGAGAGAGAGGAAGAAAGAGAAGAAGGAAGGGGAGGAGGAAGGGAAGAAGGAAGAAGGAAAGAAGGATGAGAAGAAAACAGAAACAAGCATTTTTCAGCATCTCCTATGCACCAGGCACTACCAATAATGTATCATAGGAAAGGAGGGCTGAGAGAGTAATGAGATCTCCTGTCTTTCCTTCTGAGTTTTTGTGTCTGGCTTCGGCGTCTGCTGCTTGTGTGGGAAGCCAACCTTGTGAGACCCCATGAGATGGGGCCAGTATGGAGGCAGCCAATCAGTTCTTAAGCTAACTCTGCCTTGGTGTCTGGGATGGTCTTTGGCCACATTGCTGCCAGTCAGATATAGATTGAGGGCTATATAATTAAACCTCCAGCCTGGGGCAATATAGTCTCTTTTATAATGATTACATGACCAAGCAGGTGGAATGTGGCTCCAAGGAGCCCCAATGCTGAACTTGGCTGGGACCAAGACCAAGAGGATGCAAGAGCTTCGGGGAAGGCTCAGTACACATTGCAAGGCTCCTCAGAATATTCGAGGACCCCTATGTTAAGGAAAGGATGGTTGCAGAAATGGTTGAATTATTTTATGAACAATGAGTTGAAAATGACTTAAAGAGGCCCTGACATAATTACTTGGGGAGACTGATTTCCACAATTTCTCTTAATGGTTTAAAGAGTCAGATTACTGATTGAATCTCCTTTTTGTCCTAGTCATCTGTATGCTTTTGCCTCTCCACCTATATAGTGGGAAGAATTCCTCACCCTAGGGGTAACTGTTTCTGATGAAATGCTGGACAGAATCATCGATTCCCAGAAACCCAACCAGTGCTGTATGCTGGTCTATACCACGGGGACCACAGGAGCACAGAAGGCAGTTATGATCAGTCATGACAATGTAAGTGTCTTTCTCTGAGGTCCCCAAATCTTTGTGACCCCCACTCTGTGACACTTTGTCATCTGAAGGCCCTGGGCATGGGCACTAGAAAGCAGTGTGATATACATCTCATGACTTACCAATCAACAGGGAAGGAGAGGTCTAACTACTTGGGTCTGAATTCTCCTGTCAAAAGGTCCCCTGAAACACTTCTCTATGGACTTCTGTTTCATCCTTTGTAAAGTAACAGGGAAGGGGTCATTTGTAGATGAACCTCTTTAAAACTGACATTTTAAAATTTTATAATTTATAAATTGGAAAAACTAACATTGTACATTTTTCTAACATTTTGAAGGTATGATTATAATAGCAACAACAGTGATGGAATAATAATTTAAATTTCGCTAAGCTCATTCATATAAATTTCATTTGAACCTTATCATAAGCCTGAGGTAGGTATTATTACCTCCATTTTACAAATAATAAAAACAAGGTTCATAGAAATTAAACTACTTGCTAATGGTTGTATGATGTCAGAACCAAAGTTTGAACTTAGGTCTCCAAATTCCAAGACCATTTCTTCTTCCAAATTCCCCTGTTACTGTTGAGGGCTCCACCACATTTCATTGTTTGATATGTTCAGTGTTTGATTAATCCAGAGGCAGTCCATTCTATTCTTAAAAGCTCCATGTTAGGATGTTCTTTCCAAGTGGCCAGCCAAAATATGTCTCTTTGCATTGGCAATCATCAATGGATCCAATAGCATTTATGAAGTGCCTACTATCTTCCAGACATTGTGGGGATATAAAATCCATCTCTGCATTAGCAATTATTGATTAATCTAACAGCATTTATGAAGTGCCTACTATGTGCCAGACACTGTGAAGATACAAAATCCATCTTTGCATTGGCAATCATTAATCAATCTAGTAGTGTTTATGAAGTGCCTACTATGTGCCTGTCACCTTGGGGATACAAAATCCATCTCTGCATTGGCAATCATCAAAGGATCTAACAGCGTTTATTAAGGGTCTACTATGGGCCTGACATCTTAGGGATACAAGGAAAGGCAAAAATAGTTCCTGCCGTAAAAGAGCTCAGTGCGATGACCACATGCAGACAATTAGGTCCATACAGGATACCTAGCAGGTAGATGGGAGGTAATCTCAGAGAAGACTAGAAATGTAGGTGGAGGAGAACTGGGAAAGACTTGTGGCTACAATGGAATGAGAGCTGACTCTTGAAGGAGCCGTATCCAGTGGGTAGAGGTCAGGAGGGAGAGCTCCTAGGAAGGGAAAGCAGACATCAGGCCTTTGGGCCCCTGATCTAGGAGATGGGACATGGGCTAGTCCAGTGCAGATAATAGGGCAGATTATATGAATAAAAAATCCAATGCAAGAACAGAAATGTAGAAGAGCTTTGGGTGGCTAAGGACCAAGGGGGGATTTTATATTTGATCCTAGAGGTAACAGGGAGTCATGATGGCTGTAGTCAGTAAAAGGACTTGAATTTAAACCCAGATTTTGTAGTTCTCTATCTATTACTACTATGATGGCCTCTGGATTCTTTGATAATCAACAATCTGAGGGCAAAATTGAATCCCATTTTGTGCAGAGATAAACCTTGGGAAATTCTCTAGGCTCTGGATCTCTAGGAACACACACACACACACACACACACACACACACACATATATATAATAGCTAGCATTGATATAATACCTAGTTTATGCCAGGCACTTATCCAGTTATTGTCTCATTTGACTCCCACAACAGCCCTGGGAGATAGGTATTATAATTACCCCCATTTTAGAGTTGAGGAAAGGGAATCAAACAGTTAAGTGGTTCAGTGATCAACCCAGAGTCACTCAGTTGGTGTCTGACTTGGGATTTGAATTTAGGTTTTCTTGACTTCAGGCTCAGAGTTCCTTCCATTGCACCTACATCTGTGAGAATGCTATAGGAAAATGTTTTAGCTGGATAGACTGGTCCAGGTGTTCTTAACTTGTGTCCATTGTAGGTAGACTCCAAAGGAGTCCATTAACTTGGATGGGGAAAAAAATAGGTCGTTCTTTTCACTAAATTTCAACTGTAATGGATTTGTTTATTTATTTTTTACTTTAACTGTAATTTAGCATTCCCTCCAGTTATTTAAAAATTTCTTCTGCAACACAAAGTTTTGTAAATGTTAAATTTGGTTGTTAATTTGTTAAATTGAATGTTCAAAACTATCTTTGCATGTATTGGAAAAATAAAAAGCTAATTTTCCCCTTTAGATGATTCTTCTTTTTTTTAAAATTTGTATAACATATGTATGGGTAGTTCCCCAGCATTGATCTTTACAAAGCTTTCCATTACAAATTTTACCCCCAGTCCCCTCCCCTCCCCTAGATGGCAGGAAGTCCACTACATGTTAGTAATGTTGAAATACTTGACAAATTGTGCAAGAAAAATCCTATCTACAAGAAAAAAAAAGAAAAATCAGATAAAGGAAACACAATGCAAGCAAACATCAATAGAGAGCATGAAAATGTTATGTTGTGATCCACATTTCATATCCCTCTCTCTGGGTTTATATGGTTTTCTTCAGTGAACAATTGGAACTGGTTTGAGACATTTCATTGTTGCAGAGAGCCATGTCCATCAGAATTGATCATCATATAATATTGTTGTTGCTGTGTATAATGATCTCCTGGTTCTGCTCCTTTCACTCAGCATCAGTTCATGCAAGTCTCTCCAGGCCTCTCTGTAATTGTCCTGCTGGTCGTTTCTTACAGAACAATAATATTCCATAACATTCATATACCATGATTTATTCAGCCACTCTCCAATTGATGGGCATCCATTCAGTTTCCAGTTTCTTGCCACTACAAAAAGAGCTGCCACAAACATTCTTGCACATGTGGGGCCCTTTCCTTCTTTTATGATTTCTTTGGGATATAAACTCAATAGAAATGCTGCTGGGTCAAATGGTATGCACAGTTTGATAACTTTTTGAGTGTAGCTCCAAATTGCTCTCCAGAATGGTTGCATCCGTTTACAGTTCCACCAACAATGTATTAGTGTCCCAGCCCTCCCACATCCCCTCCAACATTCATCATTATCTTTTCCTGTCATTTTAGCCAATCTGACAGGTGTGTAGTGGTACCTCAGAGTTGTCTTAATTTGCATTTCTCTGATCAATAGTGATTTGGAGCAACTTTTCATATGACTAGAGATGGTTTTAATTTCATCATCTGAAAATTGTCTGTTCATATCCCTTGACCATTTATCTATTGAAGAGTGGCTTGGATTTTAAGATTCTTCTTTAATAAATTTTCCTCAATATCTGATTTTCAATGTCATGAGTATATTTCTTTTTAAAAATTTTTATTGAAGCTTTTTATTTTCAAAACATATACAATGATAATTTTTCATCATTGACCCTTGTAAAACCTTGTGTTCCAATTCCTCCCTGCCCCAAGTTCCTCCCCTAGCTGGCATGTAATCCAATATATGTTAAACATGGTAAATACATATGTAAATCCAATATAGGCATACATATTTATACAATTATCTTGGAAAAAATGATTTCTTTTTAAGTATTGTTCTGAAGAGAGGGACATAGTCTTCTCAGACTGCTAGTGAAGTTCAGGACCCCAAAAGGTTAAGAACTTCTGATCTAATTTAATCTCCTCATTTTAGAAATGGTCATATGAAGGGCAGAGCTGGGGTCAGGGGACCAGAGCTTCCCACTTGTCCAAGGTCACGTACAAGGTCAGGAATTGCTTCCAGGTCTAATGATTCCTCGTAATTAGAGGTAGCTAGAGTACTCAAGAGATAGAGCTGGAGTCAGGAAGAACTGAATTCAAACATGGCCTCTGATTCTGACTGCATTTAATCAAGGTTTCTTCTCTTCCCCACTTCTCCCCACTACACAACTTGTGTTTCAGATCACATGGACCACAATGGCTGTGCTCCAAAACCTTCCCTACACTTATCCTCCTGACAATCAAGAGATGCTGGTGAGCTACCTGCCCCTCTCTTTGATCACAGCTCAGATATTTGAAATCTGGATCCCTATTGCCACTGGGGCTGCCATCTTTTTTGCTGAACCTGATGCCATGACGGTATGTGCCCCTGTGGGTAAGTGCAAGGTTTGTGCTCCTAATAGACAAAAGCATCAGGTGAGACCAGTCTGTGAAAGCCCATTCTAAACCTGGTGGCTTATTGCTAAAGGCAAACATCTCCCCATTGGTTAATGGGTGCTGGGGGCTTGATATTACCATGTTATTCCATGTTATACTCTGGTGTAAGTCAATGTACCTATAAAGACTCACTCTGTTGCCTAGTCTCTGCAGGCAATACAGGGGAATTCTCAATGGACTGCAGGCCAAAGAAGGCATCCAAATACACTGAGCTTCCATTCTTTTCTTCTCCTCCCTCCCCAGCATTATGATTGGGGAACCTTTTAAGTGGAGATGAACATTAAGCTTACCTGGAGAGAGAATGAGAATACTGGATTTGGAATCTCAGATAATCTAGTTTTTAATCTTATCTCTGTCACTTATTATCTGAATGACTTTAGCCCCTTTTCCTTTATGGATATCAAATTCCCTCATTAGTCAAATGAAGAGGCTGGCTTTAATTGTCTAATCCAGCAAAAATAAACATAGTATAGTAGAAAGATCACCACATCATGAATCTATAGACCTGAGTTCAAATCCCACCTCTGGTGCTTTCTACTTTGTGTGATCTTGGTTATTTAATCTCCCTGGCTGTTAGTTTCCTCATCTGTAAAAGGGAAGGGAAGAATGGAATAAAACTGGATTAAGGGACCTCTGGTTTTTAATCTCTTTCATCTCTAGATGCCTAATGGACTCAGTATGTACAAAACTGAGTTCATCTTAACTTCCTAAATTCCCTATTTCTCCTAAGGGTGCCATCATCCTCTGGATCACCCTAATCCAATTTTTTTTTTATTAGTACTTCTTATTTGCAAAGCATATGTATGGGTAATTCCTAAACATTAACCCTTACAAAGCTTTCTGTTACAAATTTTTCCCCCCTACTCCCCACCCCTCCCCTAGAGAGAAGTATATCCACTACATGATAATTATGTTAGAATACTTAAGAAATTGAATATATGTATAGTTATTGCCACACATCATTTTTTTTGTTCAGGAGAAATCGTATCTACAAGAAAGAATAATCCGATAAAGGAAATACAATGCAAGCAAACCTCAATAGAGAACATCCTAATCCAATTTGTTAACAAAGTCTATTGATTTAAGTTCTCTTCTTTTTCTAGCTCCTTTTTCTTTGCTTTCCTTCCTGAGTTTAAACAAACTATGACTTTTTAGTTATAGAAATGTATAGATGTATATAGATGCATATAGAAAAATATAGATGTTGGGGGAGGGTAAATGAGCTTAAACAATCTATGATTACTCACTTTACCTTTAGTGGTAGAAATGAGAGTATGGTGTAAATGCTACATGGATAGCTACTCTGGAATGGTTCATAGAAGATGAACTTGTCAATAATTTTTGATGTATATTTCATACTCAGCTAAAATTTTGTAGGAGGAAAATTTATATGACCCTGGAAGAAGAGTACTGTAGAAAAAGTCTTGGGCTGGGGGTGGGCAGATAGTGACAATAGAAATAGGTTCTAGTTATATTTTGCCACTGACTCATTGAGTGACCAGAAGAAATTCATTTTCTCTTGAAAACACAAATTTTCCCTTCTGTAAAATGAGAGTTTTAGACCAAGTTTTCTCCAAGACACATCTTAGGGTTTTTTTTTTTTTAAATTAAAAGCTTTTTATTTACAAAACATATGAGTGATTTTTCTACATTGACCTCTGCAAAACTTTTTTTTTCCAAGCTTTTCCCCTCCTTCCCCCCACCCCCCACCCCAGATGACAGGTAATCTAATACATGCTAAATATGTTAAATTATATGACAAATACAATATATGTATACATATCTATACAGTTATCTTACTGCACAAGAAATATCAGATCTAGAAAGAGAGTAAAAAAAAAAACTAAGAAGGAAAAGAAAATGCATGGAAATATTCTCAGAAAGCGTTAAAATGCTGTGTTGTGGTTCACACTCAGTTCCCTCAGGCCTCTCTCTGGATGTATATGACTATCTTCATCGCTGAACAATAGGAACTGGTTTGAAATACATCATTGTTGAAGAGAACCATGTCCATCAGAATTGATCATCATATAGTCTTGTTGCTGTGTATAATGTTCTCCTGGTTCTGCTCGTTTTGCTCAGCATCAGTTCATGCAAGTCTCTCCAGGCTTCTCTGAAATCCTCCTGTTGGCCGTTTCTTACAAAGCAATAATATTCCATAACATTCATATACCATAATTTGTTCAGCCATTCTCCAATTGATGGGCATCCATTTAGTTTCCAGTTTCTAGCCACTACAAAAAGGGCTGCCACAAACATTCTTGCCCATGTGGGTCCCTTTCCCTCCTCTAAGATCTCTTTGGGATACAAGCCCAATAGAAATGCTGCTGGGTCAAAGGATATGCACAGTTTGATAACTTTTTGAGCATAGCTCCAAATTGCTCTCCATAATGGTTGGATCCATTCACAGTTCCACCAACAATGTATCAGTGTCCCAGTTTTCCCACATCCCCTCCAGCATTCATTGTTATCTTTTCTTGTCATCTTAGCCAATCTGACAAGTGTGTAGTGGTATCTCAGAGTTGTCTTAATTTGCATTTCTCTGATCAATAGTGACTTGGAGCACCTTTTCATGTGACTCGAAATAATTTCAATTTCTTCATCTGAAAATTGTCTGTTCATATCTTTTGACCATTTATCAATTGGAGAATGGCATGAATTCTTATATATTTGAGTCAATTCTCGATATATTTTAGAAATGAGGCCTTTATCAGAACGTTTGAATGTAAAAATATTTTCCCAGTTTATTGCTACCCTTCTAATCTTGTCTGCATTCATTTTGTTTGTACAAAAACTTTTTAACTTGATGTAGTCAAACTTATCTATTTTGTAATTAATGATGATCTCTAGTTCTTCTTTGGTCACAAATTCCTTCCCCCTCCCCAGGTCTGAGTGGTAAACCATCCTACATTGTTCTAATTTGTTTATAATATCATTCTTTATGCCTAGATCATGAATCCATTTTGACCTTATCTTGGTATATGGTGTTAGGTGTGGGTCAATGCCTAGTTTCTTCCATACTAGTTTCCAATTTTCCCAGCAGTTTTTGTCAAATAGTGAGTTTTTATCCCCAAAACTGGGGTCTTCGGGTTTATCAAACACTAGATTACTATTGTCATTGAGTATTTTGTCCTGTGAACCTAACCTATTCCACTGATCCACTACTCTATTTCTTAGCCAGTACCAAATGGTTTTGGTGACCACTGTTTTATAATATAGTTTTAGATCTGGTACAGCTAGGCTACCCTCATTTGCATTTTTTTCATTAATTCCCTTGAAATTCTTGACCTTTTGTTTTTTCAGATGAATTTTGTTATTTTTTCAGGTCAGTTAAATAATTTCTTGGGAGTTTGATTGGTATAGCACTAAATAAATAGATTAGTTTAGGTAGTATTGCCACCTTTCTTATATTTGCTCAACCTATCCAAGAGTACTTGATATTTTTCCAATTGTTTAGATCTGACTTTATTTGTGTGGAGAGTGTTTTGTAGTTTTGCTTGTATAGATCCTGACTTTCCCTTGGCAGATATATTCCCAAATCTTTTATACTATTGAAAGTTATTTTAAATGGAATTTCTCTTTGTATCTCTTGCTGTTGGATTTTGTGGGTGATGTATAAAAGTGCTGATGATTTATGTGGATTTATTCTGTATCCTGCAACTTTGCTAAAGTTGTGGATTAATTCTAATAGCTTTTAATTTGATTCTTTAGGGTTCTCTAAGTATACCATCATATCATCTTCAAAGAGTGATAATTTGGTTTCCTCATGACCTACTCTAATTCCTTCAATCACTTTTTCTTGTCTTATTGCCAAAGCTAACGTTTCTAATACAATATTAAATAGTAATGGTGACAGTGGGCAGCCTTGTTTCACTCCTGATCTTACTGGGAATGGTTCTAATTTGTCTCCATTACCTACGATGCTTGCTGATGGTTTTAAATAGATGCTACTGACTATTTTAAGGAAAAGTCCATTAATTCCTATACTCTCTAGTGTTTTTAATAAGAATGGATGTTGGATTTTATCAAATGCTTTTTCTGCATCTATTGAGAATATCATATGTTTTTTGTTAATTTGGTTATTGATATAGTCAATTATGTTAATATTTTTCCTAATATTGAACCATCCCTGCATTCCTGGTATAAATCCTACTTGGTCATGGTGTATTATTCTGGGAATGATTTTCTGTAATCTCTTTGCTAATATTTTATTTAAGATTTTTGCATCAATATTCATTAGGGAGATTGGTCTATAATTTTCTTTCTCTGTTTTCGTTTTACCTGGTTTAGGTATCAGTACCATGTCTGTATCATAAAAGGAGTTTGGTAGGAGTCCTTCATTCCCTATTTTTTTCAAATAGTTTATATAATATTGGAGTTAATTGTTCTTTAAATGTTTGGTAGAATTTACATGTAAATCCATCTGATCCTGGGGATTTTTTCTTTCTTTTTTTTTTTTATATAAAGCTTTTTATTTACAAAACATATGAGTGACCTTTCAACATTGACCTTTGCAAAAACTTTTTTTTCCCAAGCTTTTCCCCTCCTTCCCCCCACCCCTCACCCCTAGATGACAGGTAATATGACAAATACAATACATGTATACATATCTATACAGTTATCTTACTGCACAAGAAACATCAGATCTAGAAAGAGAAGAAGAAAAAAATCAACCTAAAAAGGAAAACAAAATGCATGGAAATATTCACAGAAAGTGTTAAAATGCTGTGTTGTGGTTCACTCTCAGTTCCCACAGGCCTCTCTCTGGATGTATATGACTATCTTCATCGCAGAACAACTGGTTTGAATCACATCATTGTTGAAGAGAACCATGTCCATCAAAATTGATCATCGTATAGTCTTGTTGCTGTGTATAATGTTCTTCTGGTTCTGCTGATTTCACTCAGCATCAGTTCATGCAAGTCTCTCCAGGCCTCTCTGAAATCCTCCTGTTGGTCATTTCTTACAGAACAATAATATTCCATAACCTTCATATACCATAATTTATTCAGCCATTCTCCAATTGATGGGCATCTTTTCAATTTCCAGTTTCTTGCCACTACAAAAAGGGCTGCCACAAACATTTTTGCACATGTGGGTCCCTTTCCCTCCTTTAAAATCTCTTTGGGATATAGGCCCAGTAGAAACACTGCTGGGTCAAATGGTATGTAGAGTTTGATAACTTTTTGA
>JAJPUD010002102.1:0-10085 GCA_023553655.1 Myrmecobius fasciatus | reverse complement strand
AGGGAGGAAGAAAAGGTGGAAGGGAAGGGGGCTGAAGGAAGGGAGGAAGTAAGAAACTTAAACTCCTACTTAAATTTAAAGGAAGGGAGGAAGAGACTTAAAATCTCTTTTTTTTAGATATTAAATTAAAGCTTTTTATTTGCAAAACATATGTATGGGTAATTCAGCATTGACCCTTACAAAGCTTTCTGTTACAAATTTTCCCCCCCTAGTCCCCACCCCTCCCCTAGGTGGCGAGAAGTCCACCACATGTTAATTATATTAAAATACTTGACAAATCGAATATATGTATACATATTTCCACACTTACCTTGCTGGGCAAGAAAAATCGATGTTAGCTTCTGTAATGACATGCAAAAGATAGAAAATGACTAAGGAAACAAAATTCTTCAGTCCTCTTTCCCCTATCATATTGGGTGATTTTGAGGTCAGTTACTAGACTTTGGTTTTCCCACCTACAAAACTGGGGATAAGACAAAATGGCTTCTAAGGTCTTTTCTAGAAGTAGTTTGAGAAATAACTACGTGTAATTTATAAAATTAAAGTTGAGTTAAAATTTTGACTCAGATATTTCCTTTCTGTGTTATACACCTACCTCACCAGCTTTGTGACCCTGAACAAGTCACTTAAACTTTCATAAATCTCAATTTTCTCACCCCCAAAATGGAGAGCACAATTGTATCTGCTTCACGGATCAAATGAGAAAAGTGCTTTGCAAACCTTAAAACTATGTATGAAAAGACAGTTTTTCTACAGCATTATAAGATTTTCAACCTTACAAATTTTAACCTTGCAAATAATTGAGTCTCACAACAACCCTGAGATGTAAGCATTATTATCCCTATTTTACAGATGAAGAAACTGAGGTAGACAAGTTATGTGTTTTGCACATATATCTGAACTCAGGTTTTTCTGACTTGAACTCAGGGCTCTATCCACTGTACCAGCCGTCTCCTATAACTTTGAGCTGCTCCCTAAATTTTTCTAACCTACCGGCCCCCTCGTGTTTGCTTCTTTTAAAGTGCCCATGCTCCTGTTGGCTTCCGTGTGGCCAAGAAGCTGATATATGACAAGGTAAGACGGAATCTGGGCTTTGATCGCTGCCTTCAGTTTCTGAGCTCCGGGGCTGGTCTCTCCAAGGAAATCCAGGATTTCTTCCTCAGCTACGACATCATTGTGCTGCAGACATATGGCATGACAGAGTGCACGGGAACTCATTCTGTCTCCAGTGAGAAAGACTTCAAGCTGTACAGGTACTTAATCTACAGCTTGGGAGTAAGGGGCCAAAACCCAGGTAATAGGAGAGACAAAAACCAAGTGTGTTGGGTGGGCAGGTGGGGGGAAAAGGCAGTGGAGACTTCTGGGGATAGTCTGACCCTAGGGTGGTCCCTGAGGCTTGATGAAGGAAAAGAGGCAGTTCTTATTCTTTCTCCCTCCCTAAGCACCTGGGTGCCACAAAGGGCTGTCCACAGAAGGAAACCAATGAATGAATCCTGGAGAATAGTGTTTCACGAGTCACTTTTCCCCCTGGTCCAACAAAGTACCTACTAATTGTAAAAAGCTGTCCTATACACTGTGGGAAGGATGGGACTAGGAAAGAATAACTATCATTTTGGAGCTCACAATCTAGGAGTAAGAAAACCCAAACACAAGTACGGATAACAATACCCAAGCTTTAGCTGCGGGAGGATCCAAGGAGAAAGTGGCCACCCACTAGTGTGTGTCTGAGAGTGGGGAGGGTCAACTTGAGCTGGACCTTAAAGGTTGGGTAGTCTTGTAGCTGACCAGCAATCAGTTTAAGCTCTGTGAAGATGACGGGGTTTTGGGTCATGAGCAAAGAAATTGTATAAATATCTTCCATGATAAACCTAGGAGTCTCGAATGGGATAATGGTACTGAAAGGGTATCTGATGAGTATGAAGAAGTCTTGAAGTCTAAAAGGGCTTGGTAGGAGAGCTGACTCAGTTTCCTGATCTATAAAATGGGGAGAATATTATCACCTATGTCTCAGGGTTGTTGTGAAGATTATATGAGATATCTGTAAAGCTTTTTGGAAACCTTAAGGCTCTGCATAAGTGCTAAGTATTATTATTATTAACTTTTAACAATATTGTAATTGTTTTATTTTTGGTAGACTCTTTTTATATTAAAGCTTTTTATTTACAGAACATATGAATTATTTTTCAACATTGGCCTTTGCAAAACTTTCTGTTCCAAATTTTTCCCTCCTTCCCCCAACCCTCTCCCCTAGATGGCAGGTAGTCTAATACATGTTAAATATATGATAAACACAATATATATATACATACATACATATACATATCTATACAGTTGTCTTGCAGCACAAGAAAAATCAGATCTAGAAAGAGAAAGAAAAAAAAAAAACATAAGAAAGAAAAAAAATGCAAGCAAATATCAACAGAAAAGCATTATAATGCTATATTATGGTCTACACTCAGTTCCCACAGGCCTCCCTTTGGGTGTATATGGCTTTCTTCATCCCTGAACAATAGAAACTGGTTTGAAATATCTATCTCATTGTTGAAGAGAGCCATGTCCATCAGAATTGATCGTCATATAGGTTTGTTGTTGCCTTATATAATGATCTCCTGGTTCTGCTCATTTCACTCAGCATCAGTTCATGTAAGTCTCTCCAGGCCTCTCTGAAATCATCCTGCTGGTCGTTTCTCACAGAACAATAATATTCCATAATATTCATATACCATAATTTATTCAGCCATTATCTAATTAATGGGCATTCACTCAGTTTCCAGTTTCTTGCCACTACAAAAAAGGGCTGCCATAAACATTCTTGCACGTCTGGGTCCCTTTCTTCAAGATCTCTTTGGGATATAGGCCCAATAGAAACACTGCTGGGCCAAAGGGTATGCAAATTGCTCTCTAGAATGGCTGGATCCGTTCACAGTTCCACCAACAATGTATCAGTGTCCCACTTTTCCCACATCCCCTCCAACATTCACTGTTATCTTTTCCTGTCATTTTAGCCAATCTGACAGGTATGTAGTGGTATCTCAGAGTTGTCTCAATTTGCATTTCTCTGATCAATAGTGATTTGGAGCACCTTTTCATATGACTAGAAATAGTTTCAATTTCTTCATCTGAAAATTGTCTATTCATATCCTTTGACCATTTATCACTTGGAGAATGGCTTGAATTCTTATAAATTTGAATTCTCTATTTTAGAAATGAGGCCTTTATCAGAACCTTTGAATGTAAAAATGTTTTCCCAGTTTATTGCTTCTCTTCTAATCTTGTCTGCATTAGTTTTGTTTGTTCAAAAACTTTTTAACTTGATATAGTCAAAATTATCTATTTTGTGATTAATAATGATCTGTAGTTCTTCTTTGTTCACAAATCCCTTCCTCCTCCACAGATCTGAGAGGCAAACTATCTTATGTTCTTCTAATTTGTTTATAATATCATTTTTTATGTCTAGATCATGAACCAATTTTGATCTTATCTTGGTAAAAGATGTTAGGTGTGGGTCAATGCCTGGTTTCTACCATACTAGTTTCCATTTTCCCGAGCAGTTTTTGTCAAATAGTAAGTTCTTATCCCAAAAGCTGGAGTCTTTGGGTTTATCAAATACTACATTCCTATAGTCATTGACTATTTGTTCTTTGAATCTAACCTATTCCACTGATCAACTATTCTGTTTCTTAGCCAGTACCAAATGGTTTTGATGACCGCTACTTTATAATATAGTTTTAGATCTGGTACAGCAAGGCCACCTTCGTTTGAGGTTTTTTTTCATTAATTACCTTGAAATTCTTGACCTTTTGTTCTTCTAGGTGAATTTTGTTATTTCTTCTAGGTCAGTTAAATAATTTCTTGGGAGTTTGATTGGTATAGCACTAAATAAATAGATTAGTTTAGGTAGTATTGCCATCTTTATTATATTCACTCGACCTATCCAAGAGCACTTGATATTTTTCCAATTGTTTAGATCTGACTTTATTTGTATGGAAAGTGTTTTGTAGTTTTGCTCATATAGTTCTTAACTTTCCCTTGGCAGATATATTCTCAAATATTTTATATTATTGATACTTATTTTAAAGGGAATTTCTCTTTATCTCTTGCTGTTGGATTTTGTTAGTGATGTATAAAAATGCTGATGATTTATATGGATTTATTTTGTATCCTGCAACTTTGCTAAAGTTGTGGATTAATTCTAATAGTTTTTTAGTTGATTCTCTAGGGTTCTCTAAGTAGACCATCATATCATCTGCAAAAAGTGATAATTTGTTTTCCTCATGACCTACTCTAATTCCTTTAATACTTTTTCTTGTCTTATTGCCAAAGCTAGCATTTCTGATACAATATTGAATAGTAACGGTGATAGTGCGGCAACCTTGTTTCACCCCTGATCTTATTAGGAATGGTTGCAGTTTATCCCCATTACATATGATGCTAACTGATGGTTTTAAATAGATGCTACTGACTATTTTAAGGAAAAGTCCATTTATTCTTACACTCTTTGGTGTTTGGTAGAATTCATATGTGTCTCCATCTGGTCCTGGGGATTTTTTCTTAGGGAGTTGATTAATAGCTTGTTTTATTTCTTTTTCTAAAATGGGACTGTTTAAGTAATTTATTTCCTCTTCTTAGAGAGCAAGGTTGAGATCCCCCACTATTATAGTTTTGCTGTCTATTTTTTCTTGCATCTCTTTTAACTTTTCCTCTAGGAATTTCCATGCTATACCACTTGGTGCATATATGTTTAGTATTGATATTGCTTCATTATCTATGGTACTCTTTAATAAGATATAGTTTCCTTCCTTGTCTCTTTTAATTAGATCTTTGCTTTTACTTGATCTGTGATCAGGATTGCTACCCCTGCTTTTTTTTTTTTTTTTGGTTCACCTGAAGCATAATAGATTCTGCTCCAGCCCTTTACCTTCACTCTGTATGTATCATTATGCTTTAAATGTGTTTCTTGTAAACAACATATTGTTGGGTTTTAATCCATTCTGCTATTTGCTTCTGTTTTATGAGAGATCATCTCATTCACATTCAGTTAAAATAACTAATTCTGTATTTCCTGACATCTTATTTACCCTAGGTTATGCTTTTCTCTTTCCTATCCCCCTTCCCTCCTTCCCAGTATTTTGCTTTTGATGACCACCTCCCTCAAACAGTCCTCCTCCTTTAGAGTCCCTTCCCTTTTTTACACCTTTCCCCTAATTCTTCTGTTTTCCCTTCTACTAGTCTTTCCCTTTCTTTTCCCACTATGCCTCCTACCTCTCTATAAGGTAAGACAAGTTTCTTTGTGATACCAAATGTCTGATATTCTTTCTTAGAGCCAAATCTGATGAGAGTAAGATTCACACAGTGCTCATTCCCCTCCCTTCTTTCCCTCAATTATAAGGTTTTTTTGTTTGTTTTTTTACCTCTTAGTGAGATATAATTTCCCTTTATTTTACCTTTTTCCTCTTCTTCCAATATGATCCCTTTTCTACCTCTAATTTCTTTTTCATATTATCATAATAATATCAATTTTTACCCACATTCCCTAAGCATACCCATAACGGGAATATAGTTCTCAAGAGTTTTTTTCCTTTTTATCTTTTTCTGCTTCTCTTGAGTTGTGTGTTTAGAGATCAGACTTTTTGTTCAGTTCTGGTCTTTTCATTAGAAACAGGTGAAATTCACCTATATCACTGTCCATCTTCTTTCCTGAAAGAAAATGCTCATGTTAGCTGGACAGTTTATTCTTGGCTGTAATCCCAGTTCCTTTGCTTTTTGGAATATCAGATTCCAGGCCCATCAGTCCTTTAGGGTGGAAACTGCTAGGTCCTGAGTAATCCTAATTGTGGCTCCTCAGTATTTAAATTGTTTCTTTTTTGCTGCTTGCAATATCTTTTCCTTGGTATGCTAGTTCTGAAATTTAGCCACAATATTTCTTGGGGATTTAATTTTGGGGTCTCTTTCAGGATGTGATTGGTAGATTCTTTCAATGGCTATTTTACCTTTTGATCCTAAAATATCAGAGCAGTTTTCTTTTATGATTTTCTGTAAGATGATGTCTAAGTTCTTTTTTTCATCATGGCTTTCAGGAAGCCCTATAATCCTTAGGTTGTCTCTCCTAGATCTATTTTCCAGGTCAGTTGTTTCTCCTAGGAGATATTTTATATTTTCTTTTATTTTTTCAATTTTTTTTGTTTTTGTTTGACTGATTCTTGAAGTCTTATTGAGTCATTCACTTCCATTTGTTCAATTCTAATTTTTAATGTATTATTTTCTTCAGTTACCTTTTTTAGCTCCTTTTGCAATTCACCAATTGAATTTTTTTGTTCATTCTATTCTTTTTCCATTTCACCAATTTTGTTTTTCAGTGAATTGGTATCTTTTTCATATCTCTTTTGTAGGGCATTATATACTTTTACTATTCCTTCTTGCAATGATCTTTCATTTCCCCATTTTTCTTCGCTCTTTTAAGATCCTTTATGCAATCTTCAAAGAAAGCTTTGTGAGATGGGGACCAGCTCATGTCTCTCTTTGGGGCTTTTTCTGGAGTTGCTTTACCTTTAGGAACTTCAGGATTTGAGATCTGTTCTCTCTCTCTCTCCATAAAAACTATGATGAGAGTTCTTTTTGGATTATTATTCTTTTTTTTTTTTTTTTTTTAAGTCTTGAGGTCCGTTCAAGGCAAAGGAGGGACTTTAATGCTTTAATGTGCCCTGGGCCAGTTCTGCTGATTGATTGATTTCCAGTGCTGGGCAGTTCTGCTGCCCAGCTGATTGATTGCTTTAGGGTGCTGTGTAATGGCAGTTAGGTCTGGGGCTCTTCAAGGGCTTAGTAGTTCACAATCTACCCCCCCCCCAGGCAGATCTGCCAAACTATCTGCTTACAATCAGGACAGATTGACCCAAGAGGCCCACAGAAGACCCCCGGGTGCGGGGGAAGCCAAGACCTCTGCTCCAGCTCTCTGCCCTCATTTTCCTGTGCTGCTGTCTGGGTTAGGCAGACTGTCCCCCTGCCCGATTCAAACAGACCTGTTCTGAAGTTCTTCCAAGGTATCTTCTTCTAGAAATGTGTTGAACTACAAATATTTGTGGGGGTTTTTTTGACTTCAAAACCAGTTTAGAAACTTCATCTGCTGTTGGTTTGAGGGAAGGTTAGAGGTTACAGAGAGTCGTGTCTGCTCTCTGCCATCTTGGCTCCACCCAGGAAGTCTTATCGTAATTGTTATTGCAATTGTAAATAACACCTGCAAAAACTTTGAACTGCAGCCTTTAACACTGTTGAGTACCTTCTCCTGTTGACACTTTTCTGGCTTCTCTCTTGTGGTTCTCTCCTTTGCTGGCTGCTCACTTCTCAGCATCCTTTGCTTAATCATCAGATCACTTAGTCTAACAGCAGCTACATCCCAAGGTTACATCCTAGACCCTCTTTTCTCCCCACTCCAATCTATTCTCCATGAAGTATCTTTCTAAAGTGCAGGTCACTCCCATACTCAGGAACTATTTCCTGTAGATTCACCAATAAACTCTGTTTGGCATTTAAATTTTGCTCCTTCCTACTTTTAAGCCTTATTATATTGTTCTCCTTTCCCTGCTCTCTGGTTCAGCCCAACTGGACTTCTTGGTGTTTCTTACATGTCCCATTGCTGGGCCTTATCCTATCTATCCCATAGGTCTAAAATGTATTCCTTTCTCATACCCAGCTCTTAGAATTCCTAGTTTCCTTCCTTCAAGAGTTAAGATCAAGTGCCTTCTTCTATATGAAGCCTTTCTTGACTAATTTGTTACTGTGACCTCCCTTTCATTTTCAAAAATTGGCTTGCATTATTTTTAATATGTTCTGCACATGCCTATCTATGCACACATTGTCTCCCCTGATAGAATATAAGCTCCCTGAGGGCAGGGGACTTTCACTTCTGTCTTCATATCTCCAGTATCTAACACAGTAACCAGCACATAGCAGGTACCTAATAAAAGCTCATTCATTGGGTATTTGGATATTTTGAGGTAGGAGGGGCTTGGACTTGGGCTTGGCTCTTAGGCATCTTTTAGTCCTTAAAAGTCTTGTGGAAAGGCTACTGACACCCAAGTTCCAAGTTACTTTTTAAAAAATTAATTTATTAAAGCTTTTTATTTTTCAAAACATATGTATGGATAATTCCTTAACATTAACCCTTGCAAAACCTTGGTTCTGATTTTTCCTCCCCTTTCTCCACCCTCTCCCAAGATGGCAAGTAGTCCAATACATGTTAAATATGGTAGAAATAAATGTTAAATCTAATATAAGCTTACATATTTGTACAATTACCTTGCTGCACAAGAAAAATAAAATCAAACTGAAAGAAAATGAAAGAAAATAAAATGCAAGCAAACAATAACAAAATGAGTGAAAATGCTATGTTGTAAGTTACTTTTAAGTAGCTGGAGCGTCAACCCTTCTCTCCTACTCAGGGAAGTCAACATTTACAGTATGCCTTCTGCAGTGTCCCTGCCTTTGCTTATGCACAGAATGCTCTGCACTTCACCTGTTGGAACACCTTTTCTCAAGGCTCAGCACCAGCTCAAATGCCATCTTCTGACATGTGTTCATTTTCCCAACTGCCCTTATTTTCCTTGTAACTTATTTGTATTTATCTTGTGTATGTTTTACATTTAATTGTCTGTATGTATATCATTCCTTACAGTAAGACTAGATTGGTCCTCAGAGAATTTCTAGGACTCTGAGGATGAAAATAAAGGGCAGAGTAAGCTCCTTGAGGATTTGTGAGGGGAATTTTTTTTAATTTATTAAATTTATTTTACTTATCAAGCCCTTGCTTAGCATTGTGCTATGCATTTTATAAATAATCTTTTAATATAATTTAATAATTATTGGGTCCTCATGACAACCCTAAGAGGTACATACTATCTAAGCCCATTTTACAGTTGAGAAAAATGAGGCAAACAGAGGTTAAATGATTTATCTAGGGTCACAACAAAGATACTAAGTTTCTGAAACCAAATTTGAACTCAGGTCTTCAGGCACCAGACGTAGCCTTCCATCCAATATCAACAGGGACTTTATCATCCTCAATTCAATAAACATGTAAATACTTGGTATATTCAAGATACTGTCCTGGATGCTGGGGATACAGAGACAAAAGCTTCCTTTTGAGGTGATACAGAATATATAAGAAACACATATGCAAATTCGGTCCAGTCTTGGGAAGGAGAGGTCACTAACATCTGGGAATGGGGTCAAGAAAGAGCTTGTGTAGTAGGTGGACCATTGGAAGGAAACCAGGCAGAATGTCACTGATGGGCAAATTGACTGGAATGGAATGGAGTTAATATGGGTCGGTACCAGCAAGGTAAGTGGAAGCCAGTATGGTGAGGGTCTTGAGGGTCAAAGAACAAGAATGGAAGGGTGATGACATCATTAGCTGTCTCTTAGGAATATTGTGTGCAGCTGGGTGAATGATGAGGGAGACCCTCAAAGCAGGGAGCCTAGTGAAGGCTTGTTGAGTTGAAGATGAAAAAAAGAGCACGTTTTGGTTGAGTGCAAGGGGAAATATGTTTGTAATCCTTAAAGCTATCCTCAAGGGGAATGGGCTGACCCAGAAGTGTTTTCTAACAGAGAAGAGGTAAACAGGACTGGATGGGATCTTTGAGGACTTGAGGGAAGTGAGATGGAAGACAAAGGACGGGGAGCAACGTAGGAGCCCAAATCGCCTCCCCGTGTGAGGGGATGTTTAAATCCTCAGCAGGTGTGTAGGGTCCCGAAGGAGGGGCCTTTTCTACTATGGTCCTGTCTCTCCTCAGCTGCGGAAAGGCAATCATGGGCGCCAAAGGCATGGTCCGGCGGGCAGACCAAGATGGTATGGGCGACTTCTGTATCTGGGGCAGGCACCTGTCCATGGGCTACTTGAACAATGAATATAAGACAAAAAAGTTCTTTGACAGTAAAGGTTGGCTGCACACTGGAGACATGGGCATCCAGGATCACGAGGGCTATGTCCACATCATCGGCAGGACAGAAGGTAACTAAGGGACACACATTAGTCCACTTTCTCTCAATAGGTTCCTTCTCTCTTGATGACTTGTGGATAAATACAAGAAATA
>JAJPUD010002101.1:335457-353877 GCA_023553655.1 Myrmecobius fasciatus | reverse complement strand
AGATGTGATATCATTGGGAAAAGTCAGATCTCAGTGAATATTTCTATATATGAATTGGAGAGAAAGAGATCCAGTCCAGTGGAAAGTTTATTCTCTACAGATTGGGAATTCCAAGGGTTTCAGTGGAAGAAGTGGGGAATACTGGAAGTGTAATATAAATTAGATAGGATGGTGATAGTTTTTTCCTATGTGGCTTTACGATAGAGAGGGATAAGGAAAGAAAGAGGTGATAGGAAATTGCTAGTCATAAGAGTAGCAGAAGGTGGTAGGTGAAAAATAAAACTCATAGTCTATAGTAAGTGTTATTAATGGACAAGGACCTGGGGTAGAGATTAATTTCCACCTCTAGTGAAGGATGACAGTATTTAGGCAGTTCCAAAATCATTGCCACCTGTTTTCTGCTGCTCCTACCTCTTTAGCATGAATGGAGAAAATATTTTTTTCACATAAATTTCCATATAAATCATAACTCACCCATTTTAGACTTGTGAAACTTATTTTTTGAGCCTTGCAAAAAATTTGTATTTGTCCCTACACATTTTTCTTCAAATCTGATATGATTCTGTCAATTTTTTGTCAACTTATGTTCATTATATGTTCTAGTTTTATGTCATTTAAAATTTTTGTTAAACATGCCATATTTATCTTTATCTAAGTTATTTGTAAAATATAAATAGTACAGAGCAAGCTCAATTCCCTCGGAACATTCACTTATAGATTTCACTCCTTGTTGACATTAAACTATTAAATGGTCCAGCCATCTAACTACTTCCCAAATTTTATGATAATGCTATCTTGTAATTCACAAAAAATAACAGAAAAGCCATAGTTGAATTCTCACTGAAATCTGAGAGATGAGAACTTCAGACTTCAACATTTATTAAGGCCCTAATACATAAAATGCTCCATGTGATATATATTAGTAATTCTAGCAGAATATTGGAAAAATCAAAATTACAATTAACCCTAAAAATAATGTTGGGTTGAATATGACAACCGGAAGCAAACTGCAGGATATGGCACATAAAATGTGAAATAAAACAATGTAATCTAGAGCATTATGATTAGAAATAGAGGTGGGAAAATCAGATAGTAATAATAAGGAACAACTAATGGATGGTTCAAAGGAATGCATTGGGATTTTCAAGATGTTAAAAAAAAAACTAAAGGAGCCCTTTAGCATCTTCAATTTATGAGGCAGTTAGGAGGCACTTAATTAGGAAATATGCTGGACATAGGTTGAATTTTACAAATATTTACTAGCTCTGAAACTTTGGGGGAGTCACCTACCTCTGAAGGTTGTACTGAGTATTTTGCAAACCTTAAAGTGCTGTTTAGTATTAACTATCACAATGATAATGAAAAGGCATGGAATACCTTGTGCCATCAGAGAAAATATTCACATAAATGACATTTTAGATCCATAAAAGATTCTACATGTGGTACTAGCCACTGTCATACAATACTATTACTTCTGCAAAAATTGTGGAGGGCAGGAGAAGGAGGAGAGAAAAGCCTAGCAGAAGAGGAGATTCTGCTGGGTTGTGATCATTAGGGGCAAGCCCCCATTTGGTAGATTCAGATTATAATTAATTATTATTGACAGCTATTAAATTCTTTTGTCTTTATGGGTCAAAGGGTAGCACCCTACTAAATTTGATGAGTTGGGGAAAAGTCCTAGTTGCCCCCAGCTAGTTTATAGCATCAATAATTTCTTTATTTCAAGATAGACACATGAAATAAAAGTAGGGAAAGACTTTGGAAGTAAAGGATAGAACCAGAATCAATGTAGGAGGGCAGAGTCAATATAAGCTTCAGGCAATCAGATGGTTATGCTCTTAGAATACTCATAAATCATTTCACACCACAGCTACACCCATTTCATCTCACTGATCCAAGAAGAAATCACTGACATAAAATTCTACCATGTATTCAAAGTAGACTCATATAACAACTTAGATTCTTAGAGAATTAATTAAACTTACCCTCTTTTTAAAGCTTGGAATTGTATCCTTAATGAACCTATTTGCATGCCTAGAAAATTAAAACCTCCTTCTTTGCCTTATCTATATTTCTCCCTTACACTTCTCTTCTACTAGGTTCAAGGACAGAATTGTGACTTTCCCATAATATTTTATACTTTTTTTGAGAACTAAGATAATAAACACTACTTCATGAAGCAACTTTGACTCCCTTATTTCCCCAAAGCCTCTCTTTTCTGAAAATTATTCTTTTTTTTTTTTAAATAAAAACTCTTCAATGGATCACCAGTTTTTCTACTGTGCTTTTGTATTTGCTCTTATAGAGTCACTTGTTGACTTATCAGTTTTTCTCTACTTGAGTGGAATTTATCATGCTTTGGAGTTTCTTTATTTTACTTTTGTCAGGCATGCTTACCCTTGGTCTGCAAATCTTTATGTGGAATATATAGGGCCACCAAACATTTTCTACCAAGTTTCAAAATATTGCTCAGTGCCCTAGATTTATCAGAGAAATAATTTTTTCTGAGATATTCTACCCAGTCTGGTTAGCCTTAAGGTTAATTCCATATGTCAAAAATAGAGTGCTAGCCTAGTCAAGTCCTGCCGTTCTTCTCATGGTCATCCACAGTGATATCAAACTCAAATAGAAATGGATCCCCATGGGTCACACATTGACTTAGAAAACCTCAAATTAAAATTATTTGTGTCATATTATATTTTTATTGATTTTGTTAAATACTTCTCAATTACATTGTAAACTTATTCTGGCCATTCTCTACAGTATTGCCATTCTGTCCTTTGGGAATAAAGGACCTGCTTTTGAGTTGATCTAGAGTTTATCCTTAGTTTTATTGTAGTAGTGAGTCTAGTGAGAAAAAGCCCTGGATATAGAAAAGACTTATACAAATTGATGCAAAATAAAGTGAACAGAACCAGGATATTGTTTGGTGATTAACTGTGAATGACTTAGCTGTTCTCAGCAATACAATGATCCAAGACAATTAAGAAGAACTCATAATGAAAAATGCTATACACATCCAAAGAAAGAACAAATGGAGTCTGAATACAGATTGAAGCATACTATTTTTCACTTGTTTTCTCATGGTTTTTCATTTCTTTTAATCTGTTGCTTCTTTCACGACCTGACTAATATGGAAACATATTTATATGATTACCCATGTGTAATCTTTATCAAATTGCTTACCATCTTAGGGATATGGGAGGTGAGGGATGGAGAAAATTTTGAACTCAAAATTTAGTTTTATTATTATTAAATTCTTTTTTCATTAAAGATTTTTATTTGCAAAACATATGTATGGATAGTTCTTCAACATTGACCCTTACAAAGCTTTCTGTTACAAATTTATTCCCCCCTAGTCCCTCCCCTCCCCTAGATGGCAGGAAGTCCACTACATGTTAATTATGTTAAAACACTTGACAAATCGAATATATGTATACATATTTCCCACACATCATTTTTGTGCAAGAAAAATCGTATCTACAAGAAAAAAAAATCAGAGAAAGGAAACACAATGCAAGAAAACATCAATAGAGAGCATGAAAATGTTATGTTGTGGTCCACATTTCATATCCCTCTCTCTGGGTGTATATGGCTCTCTTCACTGAACAATTGGAAGTGGTTTGAAACATTTCATTGTTGAAGAGAGCCATGTCCATCAGAATTGATCATCATATAGTCTTGTTGTTGCTGTGTATAATGAACTCAAAATTTAAAAAAAAAATGTTAAAATTGTTTTTACATGTAATTGTAAAGGTGAAGCTCTCTCAAAAAATCTATGAGATAAAGCAGATCAGACTAGGCCTAAGTCACATGATCCCTATTCTCAGAGATCTGCAGAGCTGGAAGATCAGGTCTTGGGCCCAGGTTGCAGGAAGTCACATGATCTCTAGGGCCTAGAAGTCTTTAAAGGTCAGATCCTAGGTCAGCCTCAGGAAGAGACAGGAAGTGATGTTACCCACGTCATTGGTAACCATTGGTCACTGATGATTATTTCCTTTTAGTCTATCCAATGAAAAGACTTGGGTTTTTTTGCAATTTAATCAGTTTTACTGTTTCTGGCTTGTCAGATCAGGGACATGTTGGGAGCTGGGATGGCTCCCAAGTGTGTGTCTGGGTCCTCCCTGTAGGGACTAAATAAATGCTTTCTCTTTGTCTCTAAAGATGTCTCTGATTAGTTAATTTGGGGAAAGGGCTCTAGCACCCATCCCACACAGTTTATGGAGGCTCGGTGATTTCCCAGAGAGATGGCTGGGATTCTGATTCAAGGCAGGTACCAGACTGGGTTTTCTGTGACCGTCCTTGAGATTAGACTCTCAGCCTCCCTCTCTATGAAATATGAGCCTAGGAAAGACACTCAGACACCAACAGAAACACAAGTCTCTGAAAAAGAAGTAGCCCAAGGGTAAGAGTGAACCAGTAATTTATGCTTGTGTAATCCAGGGGAGCACTGTCTGTGTCCTTGGGCTGTCCTTAGGCAGCAGTGAGCCCTGGGATCACCAAGGCAGCATAAGGTGTGAGCTAGGAAGGAAGTCCTGTAATGACACAGGGCAGGGCCACTTTGAATGGCCAGGAAGATAGGAAACTCCTTCCAAGTTTAATGTTCAGAGTCGAGAGGTGGACTCTGTATATTATAGGAGATTAATCTGAGAGATTGGATGCTTTCCTCAGAGAGATTTGGTAGCCCTAGTAAGGGACTCTGGGATCAAAGGGAGGGAACAGTCCAATTCAAATCTTCAGAGCAAAAAAAAAAAAAAGGTGTACTTGATAAGATATATCTGTTGTGTATGGGGAAGTAATAGGACTCTTCCATGTAAATTTTGTTTGCATTTGTCTTTGTGCGGAATGTCTGTGTCATGTCTGTTCTGTGAGCTAGAATTTATGAAAAAGAGAAAAAGGCCTGATTTTTTTCTGTAGACTCCAGCTTTGGCCAAAGTTAGAACTGCTGGAAAATTGTTGAGAGTAATCATTGAGGGATTTGACAATTGATCATTTCAAGATTCCAAAGTGCTTAGCATAAAGCAAATGCTAGATGAGTATTAGCTTCTTTATTAGATTTAATTGCTTCATATTTGGTATTTTTCTATGGGTTTTTAGTTGTGACCAACATACAATACCATTGTTGAGATAAATGAATTGTGTGTATGTGTGTGTGTGTAAAGTAATTTGGAAACTGGGGTCTCCTGGAGGAAGAGAGTGCATAGAGTAAAGAGAGTCTCTTTTTTTTTTCTTCCCCTTCCCCCATTCCCTAACTGCAGCAGGGAAACCATGCTCAATCACTTCAATGAAATTTGTTATTTGAGATATGATAGTAAAAGCAGTTTTATATAAATTGTAGTCCTATTTCACTGACTTTAGGGAAAAAAAGAAAAAAAATTATTACAGGAGACTATCAATATTAAATTGTATGTGCTAGAATTGTGAATTGGTTTACTTTAAGCACAAGTTCTTAGAAATTTATGTGCAAAGTTATTTAATTGTGAATCTTAAAATTTAAGGAAAAAGAGGTGATTTAAAGACAAGGGATAAAAAAGATTGATTTGCAAAAGCCATTAATAGTGTGAATGAAGCATCTAGTCAGAAGAGTTATTAATGTGAGAGTATGTTGAAATAAAAAAAGGAGAGAGAGGTGGGGGAGGGGAGGAAGGGAGAAAGAGAGGAAGGGGAGAGAGAGGGAGAGATGGAAGTTAGGAAAAAGGAGGGGGAAGAGAGAGATACCCCATGAGGTTGGGGCATGTCTTTGGCTGGCAGGCTAGATTCTGGAGGGACTTAGCATCTTATAAAGAGTTAGCTGTGAGAAGTAGTGTAGGGAAGCATGGTGGAGTTGGAAGAAGGGGGTAAGGCAAGATCTGTCGGGTTAAAAAAAGGTGATGATCTAACTCCCCTTCTCCCCCCCAAAAAAAAAAAGGTGTGGCTGCATCTTAGAAGTTAAAACAAACTGCAGCTCTTTGGAGCTCACCTTCCCCCCCACACACACACTCGAGCTGGTTGAAACATTGCTTTTATTGTTTACAGGAACAGCCTACATTTACATGGTATTAATAACTGATTGTTTTATTTTATTTTTTTTCAAGTCTATAGCTGCTTTGAGGCAAGGTCATTTTTGATGCTCTATCAAAGATCCCACTTCTTAGCAAAACAAGGAAATTTTAAGAGGTCTGTTGGAACTTCGGGTTCTCTGAAAGAGATTATGTCTACCAAGGTCTCTTCTTCAGCAAGTGCATAATGGTCTCCTTGTTCAATGAATATGATAACAAATGTGGTCTATAGCTTTCTTGAAGTACATAGAGCAGACCTAATTTGATAGGGTTATTTCCAAAATGTTTATAGGGACTCCTCAATTATAGGAAGTCGAATTAGCATTTTTTAAGAATGAAGAAATTATTAATGTTAATTCTGATAAGATTCTTTTATGTGAAATCAGGATATTCTATATTCTGTGTGAGTTTTAAGTTGATTGTGTTGACATCTTAAAGTTGTATCCATTATTTAAAGGGACTAAGAATAATAGCTTTTGCCTTTGTCCCTTTGAACATGTTTCTGTTATGGACAATATGCAATTTAAAATCTTTCTATGTATGGGGCATTTTAAAAGCAAAATGATTTGTGTAATGTTGAACTTAAAACAATCTACTTAGATATGAAAGATAAACTGTGAACTTTCTAGGATGAAAATCTTACTGTTATCACTACCAGGTTTTAGTCAATACCTATTTAGGATATGTGATCCTTTAGAACTAGATTCATCTGAAGCTTTGATTAATGATATATGCCATTGAAGATAAAATATCTTGGAACTGCCACTAATATTTATTTGGAGTTTTAAATTCAAGTATGACTGTCTGATAGATCATCAAGCCAGTGATCCACCATCTGAAAAGAATATGCCACAAGCTACTCAGAAAAAATTGTTACAGGTGAAAGGTAGTATCTGGGCAAGAGTTAAGGACAGCCTTGGCCTCTGTTGAGGAGGGATTCTTTTGACTCAGTTTCCCAGTGGTGTTCTTTTGAATAAGAATCCACCTGATTATTCTTGAGTCTGGCTTAAAGTGGAATTGTTAAAAACTGGATCAATTATCTGAGGTAAAAGTGAGTTAAGGATGCTTTGTCCTGTATGTGCTCTCAGGTCAAGACCTGAAGGGCCAGTTTTGATGCTATTTTAAAAATGTCCCTGCTTTTTTCTCTTATAGCAAATTTCTGTAATCAGAGCAAGTGGTCAGTGCAAGATATGAGCACAATATGATATTTTGATTTACAGCCCAGTCCTGGAGGATTCTCTGGTTGCTACTATAAAATCTTTAACTCTCTTACGTTTTAGGGCTAGAGTTTCTTTGTCTGAAGGCCCACTTTGCCTAGTATTTAGTGCGTAGGTGCTACCTCCCACCTTCCCTTTTGCTCACTAGGAGAGGAAGCAGACAATTTTAGCATGCCCTGGTCAGGCCAAGGTTTTTGGGACCCTGAAAGCTAAATTAATCTGCCTAGAGACTTTTACATTGTACATTGATGGAAGGCAGAGCTAGGTCCTAGGGAACTCTGGACCTTGCTTACTTCTCAAAGATCTATAGTGACTTCAAATATGTTTTTCAGGTTGTGTATGATCATGGGGGCAATGTGGGAAGAAAGGGTATTTTTGACAGCCAAACAATTCCCCATTAAGTATGCAGCGAAAGCAATTACTGCAAGCTGTCCATGGTCCTAGAGAGATTTGTTTTCTAAAGGAAGAGGAATTCACTTCAGGTGAAAAGAAACAGGCTTACAGATCAGTTGCCTGTGCTGCTACCTGTTTGCTCCTGACCATGACACTTTTAATTCCCCAACTCCTGACTCCTGAATTCCTTCATATACCTCCCAGGCAAGTAAATTCTGAAAGGTCTGTTAAAAGGGCCTGCACATGTGCCCCTTGCAGGAGCTTCAAACTGCTTTCAGTTTTGTTGACACCTGTACTAACTGGGGACACCCTGTACTAACTGGGTAAAGGCCCTCCCTTATAAGACTAAGGGCTCTAGGGTTTTTGCTGGGGGAGATCATACTCACTGAGAGCACAATGTTCCACCCATTGCCCCTACTCCTTTAAAGAATCAAAAGCAAGAATTTGGGGAAAAACATTCTTTGGTATTTATCCTAGGAAAAGCTGCTTGGATGAAGCATTCATGATAGCCTCATCTCCACCGCCCTCCCCCCAGCCTTCCTCTGGGTGGGGTTCCTGGTTACCATCCCTACAACCTCCATATTAACTATATTTTTGTTTATTCTTTTTCTTTTGCTCATATTTAGTCCTTGCATTTTTAATATACTCATGAAAATTGCTTCTTCCAGACTCCAAGTCATGAAATTCCAACTACTTGGTCAACCTGAAATCACCTCATGCCTGATTCTGACATTCAGCACTGGATGCTGCTCTTGCCATTTACAAGTCACTTGTCTCCTATCTTCAGTTTGGACCCCACTGGGCAGGGCCAGCTATACGCCCCTTGTCAGGTTGAAGCAGCTCCAGAAGATGAGACCTTCATCCCTTTGTCCCAAATGAATCTGGATCTGGACTGCTTGCGGTGAGAATGATGTGACAAGGGCCCTGAGGCCCCAGGCCTCCACAGGGCTGTAGTTCTATGGCTGCCAATCTGTTTTGTGATGACTTCGTTTCCAAGACAGATAGTGAGAATTGATGGAGGTGGGGTCTCTGATTCCTGCTCATTGTTTTAAGTAGCAATATCTTGTCAACTGCTTGTTATTCCCTTAATCATTAGAGTAGCTCAAGATTTCTTAGCTAAAAAATGGTTCCTGAAAGCTTCCACTGATGTACAGGTATTGGTTTTAAAAGGTAGAAGGTGAAATCACTACTGATCAGAGAAATGCAAATTAAGGCAACTCTGAGGTACCACTACACACCTGTCAAATTGACTAAAATGACAGGAAAAGATAATGACAAATGTTGGAGGGGATTTGGGAAAACTGGGACATTGATACATTGTTGGTGGCACTGTGAATGGATCCAGCCATTCTGGAGAGCAAAAATTATCAAACTGTGCATACCCTTTGACCCAGCAGCATTTCTATTGGGCTTATATCCCAAAGAAATCATAAAGGAAGGAAAGGAACCCACATGTTCAAGAATGTTTGTGGCAGCCCTTTTTGTAGTGGCTAGAAACTGGAAACTGAATGGATGCCCATCAATTGGAGAATGGCTGAATAAGTTATGGTATGTGAATATTATGGAATATTATTGTTCTATAAGAAATGACCAGCAGGATGATTTCAGAGATGCCTGGAGAGACTTGCATGGACTGATGCTGAGTGAAATGAGCAGAACCAGGAGATCATTATACACGGCAACAACAAGATTATATGATGATCAGTTCTGATGGACATGGCTCTCTTCAACAATGAAATGTTTCAAACCAGTTCCAATTGTTCAGTGATCAAGAAAGCCATATACACCCAGAGAGGGATATGAGATCTGGACCACAACATACATTTTCATGCTCTCTATTGATCTTTGCTTGCCTTGTTGCCCTTCTCAGATATTTTTTTCTTGTAGATCCGACTTTTCTTGCACAGCAAGATAACTGTAAAAATATGTATACACATATTCGATTTGTCAAGTATTTTAACATAACATGTAGTAGACTTCCTGCCATCTAGGGGAGGGGTGAGGACTAGAAAAATTTGTAATGGAAAGGTCTGCAAGGCTCAATGTTGAAAAATTACTCATACATATGTTTTGCAAATAAAAAACTTTAATAAAAAAAGAATTTGAAAAAAAATAAAAGGTAGAGGGTCGATTACAGTTAATACTGAAGAGGGACCAGTCTGAAGGCCTAGATCACAAAGATGCCTTAGTGGAAGAAATATATCAGGATTGGTGTGAGAAATCTTCAAACAGATGAAAAAGAAGGGGGACTGAGTGAGACAGAGGGAAGCTCTCCCTCAAAAAGTCTATAAAATAAGAGTAGGTTAGATTAGACCTAAATCTCATGATCCCTGTTCCCAGAGATCTTCAGAGCCAAAAGATCAGACCTTGGGCCCAGGTTTCAGGAAATCACTTGATCTTTAGGCCTAGAGGTATCTAAAGGTCAGATCCTAGGTCAGCCTCAGGAAGTGACATAACCTATAGAAAGCAGACAATATTGGTGATCATTAGTCAATGATGATTACTTCCTATCCAATGAAAAGGACCTGGGTTTTTGCTATTTATGCTTTCCTGTTTCTGGTTTGTCAGATCGGGCACATGTTGGAAGTTGAGAAGCCTCTCGAGTGTGCTGGGTCTCTCCCTGCAGAGACTAAATAAATGCTTTCTATTTGTACCTGAAGATGTATCTGATTAGTTAATTTGGAGAAGGGGATCTAGCTTCCATCCCATATGCTATTTAATCAGGATTAAAAGAAAAATACTGAATATGGAATTAGAGAATGTGGGTTCTGATTAGTCAGTCAGTGAGTGAACATTAAGCAATTACTATTCGAGAGAAACAGAGAGAGAAGAGAGACAGACAGAGACAGAGGCAGAGAAAGAGAGACTGAAAGACAGAGAAAAAAGAGAGGAAAGTAAGAAAAAGAGAGAGTGCAAATTTCTTTGAGATACCTTTAAAGGCACTTATAGACAGCTTTCAAAAAAACCAAAAACAAATTGTTTCTTTTGAACAGAAGCTCAGAAACTTGTTAGTTTCATGGACTCCTTTGGGAGTCAGGTAAAGCCCTGTGGATTCTGCCTCAGAATATTTTTTTAACAGTACAAGAGATTATAAAGAAAACCAATTATAATGAACTATTTAGAAAAGAAATGTAAACAAGTCCATGAATCCCAAGTTAAGAACTTCTGCTGTGGGATATGAGAAGTTTGCTGCCTTATTCAAGGAGTAAGGGATGAGACTGCTTTAGAATGTGTCCCATAACTATGTTTCAAAGAAGATACTCTCCTGTAGCCTCCTATGGATAGTTTTATTTCTTTGAGCGGTTCTATGTTTACCTAGTTCTTAGTGACTTAGCTTTAAGCTGTGATCTCAGAATAAACATCACCTGACCTATCATTCCAAATTATTTTGTTAGGCGGTACATTTTTATCATGTTTTCCTTCATTGTCTGCTCTAAATCCCATAAGGTGGATTTTTCAGATTCATTCCAGTGCTTCAGGGTCTCTGCCTCCTTGTTTTAGGGAACTGGAAGGGGAAGGGTAATTGAGCAGGATCAGAGAGCGCACACCCCTCACCAGGTCCTCAGCTAGCTTCCTATTTAATTTTCCTACTTTATTTTTGTTAACTGTGAGTTAAAAGTCAGCTCCATCAACACTCCACCCTGAGTGCAGCCTTTCTAATTCTTTCCCCAATCTGTGGTTTATTATAATTGCCTATGAGGTGAACCTAGATGCACCAGGTCTAATATTATTACATACTAATTGTGTAATTTTGGGATAAAACATTTAATTTCTCTTAGCTTTAATTTCAAAAAAGACTGAACTAGATAATTTCTAATCTTTTTCATCTCTATTTTTAAAATTTCTTTTCCTTTCCCCTTCCCCAAAAGGGGTGGAAGATTTAAAGAGAAAAAGATTTCTGTTCATTAAAAATAAAGGGATAGAAATGGGAAGTAATTTAGAAGCAAAATGTTGCATGTACATTCAAATGTAGTCATTGTATCATTAGTTTAACTTAACTGTGTTACCTTGTTCTTGGAGACTTCTCAAGAAGTGGGAATAAATTATAAATATATGTAATATAAAAACAAAACCAAAAAATCTGAAAGTGCCCCCAAAATCCCATCAATCTAATTACTATTAAAGAAAAACTTTAAAAAATAAAATTTTGACAATAAAAATGATGATTCTGTTTAAAGTAATCTACTTATTCGTTGCTGAACCAATCAAACTGCCAAAAAATTACTTTATGGAGCTAAAAAAATTAGCAAAATTCATCTGGAAGAAAAAAAAGGTCAAGCATATGAAGGAAATTGTTGAAAAAAAATTGCAAAGGGAGGTGGGCTAGATGTACCAGACCTAAAACTATATCATAAAGCAGCAGTCATCAAAACCATTTGGCACTGCCTCAGAAATAAAGTAGTGGATCAATGGAATAGGTTAAGAACACAGGACATAGTAGAGAATTGATTATAGTAATCCAGTGTTTGATAAACCCAAAGACTTCAGCTTCTGAGATAAGAACTCACTATTTGACAAAAATTTCTGCAAAAATTGGAAAATGCCGTGACAGAAATTAGGCACTGACCAACATCTAATACCCTATACCAAGATAAGGTCAAAATGGGTTTAAGATTTAAACCTAAAGAGTGATACTATAAGCAAATTAGTAGAGCAAGAAATAATCTACATATCAGATCTGTGGAGAAAGAAGATATTTGTGGCTAATAAAGAACTAGAGAACATTATAAAATATAAAAATGGATAATTTTGATTGCATTAAGATTAAAAGGTTTTGAACAAACAAAACCACGCAGTCAAGATTAGAAGGGAAGGAAAAAGCTGGGAGATAATTTTTATAGCCACTGTTTCTGATGAAGGTCTCATTTCTAAAATATATAGAGAATTGATTCACATAAGAATAGAAGTCATTCCCCAATTGGTATATGTTCAAAGGATATGAAATAGCTTTAATTTTTTCTAATCATATGAAAAAAATGTTCTAAATCACTATTAATAAGAGAAATGCAAATTAAAACAACTCAGTTGCCACTTCATACCTCTCAGATTGGCTAAGATGATAAGGAAAAAATAATGATAAATGTTGAAGAGGATGTAGGAAAAGTAGAATATTAACACATTATTGGTGAAGTTGTGAGATGATTCTGAAGAACAATTTGGAACTATGGATAGTTATGTATATATATATGTATGAATATATATATAATATATGTATATATTTGCATACGTGTGTGTGTGGGTATAAAACAATTTGCAACAACTATAAAACTGCATACCCTTTGATCTAACAGTGTCACTACTGGGTCTGTATCCTAAAAGAGATCATAAAAGAGGACAAAGGATCCACATGTGCAAAAAATATTTATAACACCTCTTTTTGTAGTGGCAAGAAACTGGAAATTGAGTGGATGTTCATCAGTTGGGGAATGTCTAAATAAGTTATGGTATAAGCATGTAATGGAATACAGTTATTCTATAAGAAATGATGAGCAGGCTGATTTCAGAAAAGCCTGGAAAGACTGGCATGAACTCATGCTGAGTGAAGGAAGCAGAACCAGGAGAACACTGTACACAATAACAACAAAATTATGTGATGATCAATTGTGATGGACTTGGCTATTCTCAGCAATGTGGTTATTCAAGACAATTCCATTAGACTTGGCATGGAAAATGATATCTGTTTCCATAGAGAGCTATGGATTTAAGGTTTTTCACCTTTTTTATTTGTTTGCTTTTTCTTTCTTGTGTTGCCTTTTCCCTTTTGGTTTTATTTTTCTTGAAAAACATGACACATATGGAAATATGTTTAAAAAGATTGATCAGATTTACTGTCTTGGGGAAGGGAGAGTGAAGGGAAGGAGGGAGAAAAATTTGAAACATAAAGTCTTACAAAAATGAATGTTGAAAACTATCTTTACCTGTATTTGGAAAAATAATACAATTGACTAAAATAAAATAAAATTTTATTGATATATTTTGTTTTTATTTAATCTATATCTGCCAGTATATTCCTCTCCTTTGCCCCTCCCAGAGAGTGTTATAATAGAGTCTTTTTTGAAGTTTAACAACAAATAATAAAAAACATGGTGATTCATTAAAACTAACCAACATGGCAGAAGGGTGAGGGGGAGGGGAAATGTCTGATATTAATGCAGTGTTTCATACCCATAGTACTTTACCTCTACAAAGTTTAAGGAAGTAATTTTATTGACTTGAACTGTCTTACTTTGTGAAATTGAGATTGTTAATGATTTTACTAACCAATTTGATAAGTTCTCTTATTATCCCAAGGAGGTACTAACCTGAGAATCAGGATCCACCAAGCAAGAGGCAGATTTCTCAAAACTGACATACCACAATTCCTTTGTGGTATTGATCAAGTTAACCCAGAATCTCTTCTTTTGTGCAAGCAACCACAGAACTGGTTCATACCAGTCTCTAATACAGAACTCTTGCACAAACATTCTGGTCTGGAACCCTTGGAGACTTTCCATCCTTCCTTGTTCCATGTCCCCCAAGGCTTCTTTTGAAGTTATTTCTGTGAAATGGCCCCTTTCTTTGGTAAATGGAAACTGAACTTAATGGACATAACTGTACATGACTGGGTCACAAAACAGTCATCCCCATCCATCTTTGTGGATTTTGTCTTTATATCCTGACAGTCTAATCCCTAATATGAGCCCAGTTCCAACTGCTGTTCTGCATGCATGCAGCCAGTTTAAGAGAAATAAAACATGCATACAACCTAATACCATTTTGTTTTTCTTAGACTGTACTCTCAAGTTGACATTTAGGTGTCCTAACTTGGATAAGAGGGGCTACTGGGAGACCAGACCCTTTCCCCAACAACACTGAGACTTAGTGCCACAAGGCCTATTTCCCCTGAAGTTCTTGTTCTGAAAAATGAATGAGTATCTTCTTCAAATCCCTGCTCCTATCTTGGACTCCTAGGTGCAGTCCACATTTCTCTCTAAGCCTGCTTTGGTGTTGGAGACCACCACTTACCTCTGAAGGTAAAAATATCCTCTGCTATTAGGTCATGGGTCAGTTAAAATATAACATTTTATTTCCAGCAAGTTGAACAGCTGTTTCTTGTTTATTGAACCATCATCTATTTGATGACCATAAATATTGCCAGCACTGATGTTGGCTAACTAAAGACAGTCCTGAATTATGCTGGCCCCTTTGATTCTCTTTTGACTGGACCAAAACAAAATTAAGTCAAATAGCCAATAAGAAATAAAAATTAGAAAGTGAGTACTTCTATCACTGGTTTACTGAGATTGGTAGAGTGAGAGTGAGAGCATAAGATAGAGGCTTCCTCCATATAAGATATGTGAAATCAGATGGACACCCCTCCCAACTCCTCTCTACTCTACTCTTCCTATTTGCTCTACCATGCCCATCTGTCCCTCTCATCCCAATGTTGACTCTCCATCTTATTTATCCCCTCCTCCTGTTAGCTCTGGTACTCAAAATGATTACTATAGTCACAGACCAGATTCTCAGACTTAATCCCACATACCTTACTTCTCTTAAGTTCCCAGAGAACTTTATATCAGATGATACTGTCTCCCACAATCCTGTTCAGGTTGCAGCCAACTAGAATCCTCCCCCTACCTCTAAAATTGCTGTTTCTGGATATCTAAGTTTTCTGTTCTGGTCTGCCTCTTCTATGAAGTCCTGATCCCTTCTGTCTCTCTGATGAGCTGTATAGGACCATTCAGCACATGTAGCTCCCTCTTAGAATCACCTTCCCTTTGCCTCCCCAATTATTCTCTGCCCCTCACTCTTTTTACTACTAAGTTGCTAGAAGAAAGAATCCCCATCTCACCTAAAGTATTTTCCATGCCACAAAAAAGAGGGGATGCTGTGGGATGTTCTAGAACAGAAGCATAGTATAAATTGGTCAGTTATTATAGCAAACTGATTGTGTGGCCAGAGTTCTACCATTCTGCCTGAGGAGCATTATTTCTATGGTCAAAATCCTTAAGCTAAGTAGAGTTATCACTCTCAATTTCCCTAGAATGCTTTTTTGTGCTCCATGCACTTGAATCCCTTCTGAACTCACACAGTACCCAAAGCCTTGAAACCCAGCTACTTGCATGCCCTCATATCACTATCAAAAGATTTAGCATGCTGAATTTTTTGAAACCACTTCCTGTTCTGAGAACAATCATAAAATCCATTAAAACACACACACAAACACACACACATACATACACACCAAACACCCCAAACACTCCCCCAAAACTAGTGAGCAAATCTTTAAATTACTGGAATGCTTGCTATTCCCTAAGCAAGTAGCTGTCATCAAAGCCACTAGCCACTTTCATGAGTCCACCACTGAAGCCCCAGGGAAACCAACTGGCAGACCAAGTAGCTAAGGAAGCCATCTTTTCACCTCCCATTCCCACAATGATATTCTGTACCTCACTAATTAAGAAAATATCCACCAATTAATTCACTTGATCACCTTGAAGAAGACCCAAGCCCTAGTCTGTCTGGAGATGACATACCAATGGGAACTATAGAGATACACCTGAGATACCAAAACTAGACTTTGGAAGCAGGGACACCAAATCACACTCCCTCACCATCTGCATCACCTGTGGTTGTGATGGGGAATATTCCAAAAGGAAGTTGAGGAAGTGGTATCTGAATGTAAGATTTGTCCCTTGTCCTTTCAAGTCTTTTTTGGTCATTTCCTACTCCATTTTCATCATTTGAGATCTGACAGATTGATTTCATGCAATTGCTCCCCATGTAGGAGACATAAATTTTCCCTGGTCATGATCTATATGTTTTCTAGTTAGATGAAGGTTTTCCCTTGCTGAGGACCAACACAGGAATAGTAGAAAGGGCTCTATATAAATATATCAACCCCTATTAGGGAGTACCCCAAGAGGTACATAGAGATCAGGGAATCCATTCACCAGTTAGGGATTGCAAGCAATACTGGCAACCTGGAGAATCTATCAACATCAAGCACATCCCCAATCCTCAAGGTTAATTGAAAGAACTAGCAGAATGCAAAGGATTTGCTAGGAAAATTGAAAGGCCAAGGAATCCTTGGGCAGTGTTCCCCATTGCTCTTCTTGCCTTCAGGTCTTGAGCCAGAGGCAGGAATAAACTCTTCCCATATGAGACTGATGCCCCTTGTCATCTTATTATTATGTCAAATAATCCCTGTCTAAATCCTTCAATGGATATGCTCCTCCAAATAACCTCTGTCTGAATCTTTTCCCACTCTTCACTCCTATACAATAAATCTCCCCCACATGGACTGGATGCACCAATTTTGATCTGGAAAAATCAGCTTTTATTAGTTGTTTCTCGATGTCTCTCAGTCCTACCATCATTCCTGGCATATACTTTATGTATGGCACTTCTCTTTATCAGATTTGCCCTCCCCTGAAAAATGGTCTGAGTACCATCATTCATGAAGTGCCTTACCAATCATCTTGATTTGCTTGAACTCCTTCATCATCCAAAAGAGACTGAACTGACCTGGGAATCAGGATCTACTAATCAGGAGGCAGATTAAGGATTTCTCAAGGTTGACATACCAGAGATCATTTATGATATCCATCAAGTGAACCCAGAACCTCCTCTGTTGTGCATAAGCATCTTGGTCTGGAGCCTCTGGAGACTTCCCATCCTGACCTATCCCTTTGTTCCACATGCCCCAAGGTGTCTTGTGATTTCTGGGAAATTACCTCCTTCTCTGGTAAATGAAAACTTAACTTAAAGAACTATGGCAGTGCCCAATTGGGTCACTATGCAGTCAGTCATCCCCACCCAACTTTGTGGGTTTTGCCTTTATAATCCTAATAGTCTCACTCCTAAAATGAACTCATTTCCAACTGTACTTCTACACATATGCCACCAGTTTGAGAGAAACAAAGCGTGCATGCAATCTAATGCTTTTTTTTGTCTTTATTAGACCAAACTGGAGTTGACAACCTCTAAGAGAATGTTGCTGAAATCTATATGAAGTATCTGACTGCTAGAGACAAAGTCCCTTCATCAAATTTTTTTTCTAGATTTATTTAAAAACTGTCTTACACTTGAGTCCCTGTAATTTCTACCCAAACCTAGTTTACACAACTTACTTTTATAAAGATTTAAAATCAGCTAATCAGTGAACCCACAAACAAGGATTTATTGAACAGCCACTGAGTATGTAGTGATGATCATCAAAATAATATCTAACATTTCAGTAATGCTTTAAGGGGGGAAACAATGTAAAATAGTATATCTGTTTTGTAAACAAGGAAAATGAAAATCAGCTTAGCTAAGGAGGTTTGCCATAATCATGTATTTGGAACCCCATCAGAGTCAGGTCCAATGCACTTTCCATTTTATCATAATCCATACTTCTTGTTCAACTATTTTGGACTCTTCATGAACCCATCTTGTTGTTTTCTTGACAGAGATACTGGAGCAGTTTGTTATTTCTTTCTCCAACTTATTTGTACAGATGAGGAACTGAAGCAAACAGAGGTAAGTGGCTTGCATAGGGTCACATAGCTAGATGAATTTTCTTGATTCTAAACCCAGTGCTCTACCCACTGATCCATTTAGCTTTTTAGGATATGTTTTTAACAATCAGTAGCTGGAGTAGAGAGCCAGGTTTAAAATTCCTAACAGCAATTTTCCCTTTCCCTGCACCTTAGCCCTCCTTCACTTTTTGGCATTATTTTCCTGCTCACTGACTTTACTGATCAATTAAATTTAACAAACACTTTTTCACATATTCACTTTGAGGG
>JAJPUD010002101.1:283480-331269 GCA_023553655.1 Myrmecobius fasciatus | reverse complement strand
TCTCTCTCTCTCTCTCTCTCTCCTTTTCTCTTCTCTTCTCTTCCTTCCCTCCCAGAAACAAAAACAAACAAAAGAAAGAACACAACATGTTTACCTTGCCTTAATAGTTATTTAATCCTTCAAATGGTGGAAAGACTAACACAGACACATTCTATTCTGTATCTAATTATCATTAATATGAAAGAACTCATTCTTGGAGTGGAAATAATGGAACCCTTAAGGGGAAGTGACCAATCTATCCTAGAATATATTCAAGAGAAGAAGATATTTGAAAAAAGACTGACATATGAATCCAAGGTTTTTAAAAAGGAGAATTCCAAGACTTCAGAGGAAAGATAGGTATAATCCCACGGAATAAAATATCTCCAAGGAAATCAATTCAGAAATAAGGAAAAGTAAATAAAATACTAGGGTTGGAATGAAGGTTCATATCCATCCTTGTTGACTCACTTGACCTCTCTGCCTTAGTATCTTCATCTGTAAAATGGAAAAATAGGTCCTACATCTCAGAGCTGCTATGAGGATCAAATGAGATACTGTTTGTAAAGCAATTTACAAATCTTAAAGTATTACATAAACACTATCTTCATCATCATCATTAAAATCATTATTTCTTAAGAATAAAATTCTAAAAATACAAAGGAAAATAATTTCAATGTGGAGAAAAAAGGAATTTGTCTGAACTGACCAATGTGTATGCATAGGGAACAAACTAACCAACTTCAATTTTTAAAAAGAATTGCAGAGAAGATAGAAGCAAAGCCCTTTAAAAGAAGTTGACTATAAGAAGATGGTTTATCCTGTAAAAATAGTTTCGAGTGCTAAAGCTAACAACAATAACAACAACAATAAGAATAGCATTTAAAGAGTGCTTTAAGATTTACAAAGCACTTTACGTATGTTATTTCAGTTGGAAAAGAGCTGAGTCTGGAGAAAGAAGCTAAAGACAATAAAAGGAGGGGAGTTTTCTAATGTGAGAAAGGGCAGTTAGATGGCACAGTGAACAAAGTGCTGGTCCTAAAGTCAGGAGGATCTGAGTTTAAATCCAACTTCAGACACTTACTAGCTGTGTGACCCTGGGAAAGTCATTTAGCTGTTTCCCTCAATTTCCCCATCTATAAAATAAACTAGAAAATTAGATGGAAAATCATTGCAGTATCTTTGCCAAAAAAAAGCTGCAAATGGGCTCATGAAGAGCCCAACACAACTTATCTACTAAACAGCAACAAATTGTGAGAAAAAAGAATGATCAATGAAGGAATATAATCATTGTTTGGAGTGGTTGGAATGATCATGACTGACAAGATAAAGCAGAGATTTTTGAGTCTCCTTTTTAAAAAAAAATTTACTTTTTTCTCTACAGAGGAAAGAAACTTGTATATTGCAAACAACTGGGAAGTTGATGCCCAGGATCCATAAGGAGATTATAGTAAGAGAGAGACAAAAGACACATTCCATTGATACAATTGCTTTCTGGACTAGATCTGATGATCCAGGTTACCAGGTAGTCTTAACCATAGTGATTCTAAAGCAAGCTTTAAGAACATTCCATGATCACTGTCATGAAAGTATTTCATAAAATAATTTCCTCTTCAATTTCTGTGTCATCATTCTATCTACTCCAAGAAAAGATCTTATTCCTTCTTTAATTGTCTTTTCCCCCCTCACAATATAGCTCAATATACTATTAAGATTATGAGGTAAAATTTCAACTCAAATAGACTTCCAGGTCTACCTCTTCATCCACTGAGCCACCTAGCTGTTCATGTCCATCATCTGAGGTAATTCAGAGAATCTTGTTGTCATTAACTGGTTGATTACTAGAAGATTAGATAGATAGATAGATAGATAGATAGATAGATAGATAGATGTAGATATCTATAGACATAGAGATAGAGATACATATATTTGAAGGTACATCTCAACTCATCAAGACCTTCTAGTAAAGTACAGAAAGGCTATCATCTCTGGAGGGATTATTGACACCTATAAAAACACAGATCCTTCAAGTAAGAAGCCTTACTACATTGGAAGACCACTGCTGAAAGCCTCTTTTAGCTTGTAACACTTATTTTGGTATCTGTATTTTGGTGTAGATATCAAGTTAGAATGAATCATTTTGAAAATGCATGATTTATTATGACTACATCTTGATTATAGGACTGTATTTTCCATTATTTTCACTTTGGGCATTTTTGCCTCCATCTTAATTCTTCAGAGATTCCATTATTGGGTAAATCCATTTTGGTTTTTTCCAAAAGCATTTTTGGTTCACAGCTGTTTTTCTATGTGCAGACTCCACCGGTGATATCACTGCTATGTCTGTAATTAAAGATATTTAATAGATTTGGGGATACAAGTCTAACATAAAAAATTTTAAAATATTAGTTTTTAATCTTACAACAAAAATATGATTTATTACCTCCTTGTGTAATTTAGCAGAACTTCAACTGTTTTATTACCCAGTAGATTGGTCAGTAATAATACTTTACTTACCCCAACCCCAAAGCTTTGGTGGGTGGCAGAGATTGCTCATTACAGAAACTTATAGGAAGGAAGCTGAAGTGAAGAATTTTCAGCAGGTTTCTATCACTAATATTCCCTAAATAAACTAGCAGTCACCCTCAAAATTTCCTAATGAAGATATATGTCTCCTTTATAATAGAGTTCATAAAGCCTTGTAAATCTCCATTTCCTAAAATCCAATTAATCAAATTCATTATGTACATGATAATACAGTTCTTCCTAAAGTGATTTTTATTGCCCTGGCAGAGCCTCCTTTTAACTGCTTTCTGAAGTTCACTAAATTGATTTAAAATAAGTATTTTCTGATGTTTTAGCAATGAGATTTATTAGCTTTTTTTTTCAAAATTGGGTTTCTAAGAAGTGGTTATCTAAGGCATAACATCTAAAGAATGTCCTGCCCCCAACAAAAAAAATAATTTAATTAGTAATTTATTGTTAATTTTGAATAAAGGTAAAAGTGTTAGAACTGACTTTTCTTCTTCAGTTTGGCCAACAACATGATTGGATTAAAAATTAACTGGCTGTTTTTAAGATCTCATCAGTTTGTATGACTGTAATAAGCATTTCATTTTCATAGAGTCTCACTGCAGTGCTCTGGCCTTACAGAGTACAAAATCTAGTTCTCTAGGATACCAAGTAACTGGCTGGACTGACTTCTTTTGTTTTGCATACCACTGCCTTGGCATCTTGTAGACAAGCTCAAGTGAATTATTCAAGGATACAAGAAATCAGTGATGGATTTCAAATATAATGGCTCATTCATTCATGCACTCATTCAAAAAGCATTTATTATGGACTTACTGGGTGCCCAGTGCTCTCTCAGGTGCTGTATGGAATGTAAAAGAAGTAGAAGAAACAATCACAGATTGCAAGGGGCTTAATTGCCTAGTTGCAAAGGAAAAAAGCATACAGTATAAACAGCTCAAGAGTAATTCTTAGGCTATATATAAGGAAGCACTGTGGAGTGAAGACCAGATCTTATAAGCGAATATTAAAAAATACAGATTTTTTTCCTGGGTTTATCCAATATTTCCAAATGGAAGTGATGTTGATAGACAGGTTTTTAAGTTTAGCCCAATAGAGATTGATAGATCTTTTTTTGTTGCATCTTGTCAGAGCCCAGGTCTTTAGTTCAATTCCTGACTATCCAGGGCCATCTACTCTTCAGTTATTATTCTCATCCTCATTTCTCTTCCAGCAGAAACTTAGACCATAACTCTTAGATACCCTCACTCTGAAAAATCATTTCTTGCCTTCCCTTGAAAAGCCTAGATCTTTATAACATTTCCTGGCTATTTCTTTACTACTCTTTCCCTAATCCCCATCTTCTATCTTCTGTTATTATCACCTTTTCCATCATCCTTGAATGCTACCTTCCATCATTAGAATAGAAGTACCTCAAAGGCAGAAGCTATCTTTTTAATAAGTATTTCTATTCCTAGCACTTAGCACAGTGCTTGCCACATAATAAATATTTAATAAATGTTCTATCATCCATCCATCTATCCATCCACCTATCTATCTATATGCATATATACATATATATATGTATATATATATTTCCTCTTAGATACTATGCTTTCCATTTGGGTAGCTGCCACCATTAGCATTAGCCTTGATAGATCATCAGGGAAATCTTCAGCAAGATTGTTGATACAGTCAGGCTACTTCAGAATAACATCTTAAGTTCAAAGTATAGAAATGAAGGCATTATGGCAGGCCCAAGGGAAATATTTCTGTGTAAGGAAAGTCTTCCTCCGGTTCCTCAAATTATATTATGTGTAGGCTGTGCCAGAAGGCAGAACTAGGTGGAAATTTAAGGAGAAGGGGAAATTTTTATCTCAGAAATAACATTCTAATCATCAGGATTGTCCAGAATGGGCTGCTCTGCAAAGTCAGTTTGTGTTCTCCATCACTGGAAGACTTCTCAAAATATTGGAAAAGCATCTGTCAGAGTGGAAACTTGGACTCACCAACCTTTCAGGTCTTTTCCAACTCTAAGACTCTATGACTCTGATTCCTCAGTGCTCATCCATTTGCTTTTTTTTTTAAAGCACTTTAATGCAGATGAAATAATGATTTATTTCTTATTGTTACAGGCAAAAACCTGTCAACTTACTGGAATCTTTATCCTTAAAAAGCAGATAGATTTAGAGGCACCAATGCACATTTTGTTCTGTGATGGTCTTTATGCAACATCTATCACTGTGGTGTAATAATTAACTGGGCTCCTTTCTGCTTTTGTGTGATTATTCATATAAATAATAAGGTAATTGATGAAAGACACTAAAATAAAAAAAACACCCTTTGCTATCCTTTAGCAAAGAATAGAGACAGTGGGCTTCATTTTCTGTGACCCATTAGCTTCAAATTTAAAAATAGATTTTGAAAACAGTTTTAAAGAAAGACAGACTAGGGACTAAAAATGAAGATAATTTTTTTCCATTGACAATTTTTTTGAATTCCAATTATTAAGTGGCTGATATTAGCACTATATATAAAAATATTTTACATATACATGACTATATATATATTCTCCCTATATATTACTTACAACAGTCTATATTGAGGGGGAGAAGGTAAAGTCTATATATCCATTTTTTTCAATAGTATAAGGAATTTTTAGTATGTAAACTCCCTAAATTGGAACAGATAGGCCATTTATCACTTATTTAGGGTCTTGGAGAGATTACTGGGAGCCCTGAGAGGTTAAATGATTAGCTAGAGATTAAAAAACCAACATGTATCAGAGGTGTACCTTGAATACAAAGCCTATAGACTTTCATTTTCTGTTCAGAGAAAACTGTCCTAGCTATGGCACACTACTTCTCTCAGTGCTGTTACATGGCACACATCTATAAGGTAATATTATAATAATGTTACAAATTTATTTTCAAGATTTTTTAAAAGAACGTAGTTTTAGAGTTGAAAGAGACCATGGAATCTCTAGTCAACCCAATCATTTTTATAATTGAGGAAAAAAAGACACAACAGTTAAGTAATCTGCTCACCATTACATAAAAGATGAACAGAAGAAATAATCAAATCCAGGTCTACTGGCTCTCAATCCACTGTGTCCCCTGAGGAATATTCTGAAAAAATAGAAAAAAATATAGATGGTGTTACATCTGTAATGTAAAATAAAATGAACAAAGACAAACAAAAATGGCAACCAAGGATGATTGATTAATTGATACTATCTACTTTTGCATCTCTGTGTGGCACACCAAGGGCCTCTTTAATAAAATTATCAGAAGGGAACAGGCAGGCTTTCACAGATAAGTCTCAATAGCACACTACATTTTCACTATCATACATATGACTGATAGGTACAGAGAAAACCAGATACAGTTATGTTTGTTATTTGTCAATTTAAAAAATTGACTCAGTAAAGCACAGTGTCTCCTCCAACTGAGTGCCTCCTATGTATGTATTAATATTATCCAGGGTCCCTTTGTAGATGTGATTCCAAAGATAATTGATGTTCAGTGATCTTCTGATTATCAATATCAAGAAAGATATAAAATGGGGATGTGCTCATCAGAGTTGTTCACCATGACCATGGAAGAAGGATCCCCTTTGAATTTTGGGTTTGCTTGATGACTCTTTTTGATGAGTCACAGGCAATTGGATAGGCAGTCCATTGAGTTAAATCATCAGTATGTACGTCTCGGGTAGGCACTGAAAATAAACTGTGGGTTAAATTTAGAAATCACTGGGGGGGAAAGAATGAGTTGATGGCATTTGGAATATTGTGCTGTCCCTCTTCTGATCTCCAAGCAGCTCTCGATGGCCAAAGTATAACATCAAGGTTCTCCCAAAAAGAGATTATAGGTTATATGGCTGACATCCAAGGAACACTACATTTTCAGGAGAATTAAAGCTGGGATTTTGTTCAATCAATGACAAGACATTTATTAGATGCCTGCTAAGTATTAGATGCTACTGGGTTCCAGATTCTAAGCCTACAAAGACAAAAGTGTAACAGTACCTGCCTTTATATTCTACTGAGAGAACAGGACAGCAGTGGATAATTCATGATACCATAGATATACATAAGTTAAAGCATTTTACCAATGAAGACTTTCATGAAAGTAATGTAAAAGTCATATCTAAGATCACATATACCCATATAAAGATATGGACTAAGCACATTGCAAGAGCTAGGACAGAAACAGATAGATAATGCACGTACTACCCTAACACCCACAAATTATGAAAATACAGAAGAACTCCAAAGGGCTGACATGGATTGATTCAGAGCATTTTGGAAAGCCCTTCCAATTATAAGAATTTTCAATCCTGTAATTTTGAAATTTGTTTAAAAAAACATATACAAACATTATATAGGATAAGAAAGGATGGTCGAATTTTAAATTGCATTATTGGAAAGAAAATGTTCCTGCACTGCTAAGAGCAATGAAAAGTAATGTTGTATAAGTGCTACAATAAGTTAAGACCTGGGTTCAACCACACATCAAACATTTATTTGTGTGATCATGTGCTTATATCTCTGTTTTCTCATCTATATAATGAAGATATTATATCTGTAGTATCTACTTAGCTGATTTGTTGTGAGTATGAAATGAAATAACATATCAAAAGTGTTTTACAAACTTTTAAGTGTTATGTAAATGTAAGTTATATTGTGTGATTATGAATCTATCAAAGTACTAAAATATTAGTTCTATACCTTCAGCTGCCTGTAGTTACTATGATCTCTCAATATATTAATGTCCCAGATACTGTATTTCATTGTGCAACAGTTTTGTCCTTCAGTGTATAAAGGAAACTCAAATATTTATGTATAATCTAATCGACTATCATGAACCTTGAGGGTCTGAGAACCAGATCTATGCATAAATGGAAACAGAAGAAACCTACTTGTTATTGTTTGAATGTGATTAAAAGTTTTTTTTTCCTACACAAATTTCAAACATACTTGTTTGCTAGATTCAGCTCTCCTGCTACCTGGCTGTATGGGGAAAAGAAGCAACTTCTCTGAGCCTCAGTTTCCTCATTTGCAAGTAATATGAAGTGATCTGGATAGTCTCTAAGGTCCTTTGTATCTTGAACATGATCCTAAGCATTACCATAAATGAATGAATAAATGAAAAGCAATGATTAAGTGACAAAGTTTAAAATGGAGGGAGTGTTGGTACATGATTTTTTTGTTTGCAGATGATTGTGCATTCAATGAAACCTCTGAAGCCGAGATGCAATAAAGTATGCATTGATTCTCTGCAACGTGTGTTAATTTTGGCCTAACAATTAATACAAAAAAAATTCTCCAACAACCAGCACTACATCATTCACATAAAGAAATATGGATTACAGCAAATGGAGAAATTTGAATGCTGTGGATAAATTCACTTACCTTGGCAGTATACTTTCCAGGGATGGCCACATTAACAATGATATGGACACATGCATTGCCAGAGCTAACTCACTGTTTGAGAGGCTCTGAAGGAAAGTGTGGGAGAGAAATATTAGATTGATTATCGAGTTGAAAGTCTACAGAGATTTTGTGCTGACCTCATTGTTGTATGCCTGTGAAACCTGGACAATATACCAGTGCCATGCCAGGAAACTGAATCGTTTCTATTTGAATTGTCTTAGGAAGATTCTAAAGAACGCTTAACTGGTTAAGATACCAGACCCTAAAGTCCTTTCTTGAATTAAACTGCCAAACATTAAAACCCTGCTGCAGAATTCACAATTCTGTTTGATTGACCATATTGTTAGAATGCCAAACTTATTGTTAGAATTGCCAAAAAGACTGTTTTGTGGAGAAATCACAAAGGGCAGTGCTCACATGGTGATGAGAAAAAGTGATTACAAGGTCTCAAGATACAAGATCTCAAGGTCTCTCTTAAGACCTTTGAAACTGTGTATGCAACAAGGGAAAAACTGGCAGGACTGCCCAGCATCACGTGCCCTCATCTGAAAGGGTGTTGTACACTGTGAGCAAAGCAGAACTGAAGTAGCTGAAAAGAAATGTGAGATGCACAAATTTAAATAATCAATTCCAAATGTTTACATGAATTATTTGTGCCTGATCTATGGCAGAGCATTCTGAGCTTGTAATAGTCTGATCAGCTATGGTCAGACACACTGCAATCTGATGCTACCATGGTAGTATTATTTTGGTCCTCTTCCAAAATTAATGGACAACATTTATTGCCATAAATGAATGAATAAATGAAAAGCAGTGTTCAAGTATTTACCACATTTCAAGAATTGCATCAATTGCTAGGTATACATATACACAAGCCTTCATGTTTCTTCCTTCATGGAAATTAAATTTAAAAGGGAAAGACCATACATGTTAGGGGAGAGATAGCTGAAAAGGCATATTTTTGTCTGAAAACTTCCAGGGATGGTTAGAGGAGATACAGAGGAGCCAATTGACATGATCTTTCCAGAAACAATTGCATATTGGTTCCATTATTATTCCCAGAACAAAAAGTAGAAAGAAGAGTGGAAAATGGAATCTACACATGTGATAATAGGATAGATGGCAAAAAGATAGGGTAAACAAGTGAAGGGGTTGTAAAGCATGACCTGGTAAAGGATTTACTAGAGACAATGGACTGTGTGAATTTGTACTCATTCCCTCATAAATCAGGACAGTTGGACCCTAAGATAGAAGACAAGGAAATGGAAGCACAGAAAAGTTAAGTGACTTACTCAATATCACATATCAAATAAGTTTATGAGGCAGGATTTAAACTCAGATCCTTCTGGCATCACATTCAATGTCTAATCTGCCATATTACCTCTCTAATAAATTCTTCACCAGATAATTTTTTTTTCACAAATTCAGAGTTGGAAGGTCATCTAGACTGATTTCTACATTTTGAAGATAAGGAAATTTAGTTTTCATCAGATCACAGAAATAGTAAGTGGCAAAGATTGGACTTTAATTCAGGTCTTCTGACTCCAAACCCAGATTTCTTTTCCATTGGATCATACTGATAAGGTTGAATGGGTTATAGAAGACTGGTAAGGAATGAGGTTAGTGCCCAGGGAACTGAGGGGATAGTAGTGAATGTACTTGGACAGAAGAAGACAATGAGAATTAAGGAACAGGATTGGTTATTATTAGTATACCTTTACTAAAAAAAATCAAGTTTCAGCATTAAGGGAAGATAGAGAAAAAGGCTACTTAGATATGTCCTATTCTTGGAAAATGAAGATATTTCTCATTTGGATGTTAACCTATATAGTCTGTAAGAATTTGAGAAACTGAGAATAAGAATAAATGGACAGTGTGATAAATTGTTTTCATTCCATCTCAAACCTTCAATCTCTCTGCCCTCCCCTCTCCACATGAATTTTCCTTATTTTTACCATATATATCTCAGTGTATGAGATCATTTGGATAAAAGTTAAATGTTATCACTGAGATGAATATGTAGGTAACTGTTTTATTGAATATAACTAATTATTAATAGTTAACTGTTCCTGAGTAAACAGGAGAAAAGAGTCTCTGGCTTCGAAGGAAGACATAAGAATCCTAGAAAGCAAAGAATGTAATTTGGGTGGAAAGCTGATGTGGAACTAGGAAGATCTGACTTAGAGTATAGTCTCTGATTTCTACAGAGCCTGTAAGTGCCTAAGATGACTCTCTATAAGGTGTTAGTTGCATTCATAGTTAGAAATCCTTTACTAGGAATTCCTTTTATCAGTTACATAAAAATTCCTTCCCTATCATTATTACTGAAAGCAAAAAATCAAAAGATAACCTAGGATTTCAGGTAAGAGAAAAAGAAATCTAAAGAAAAAGTCATTAATTTATTGGGAGCTGAATAGAGACCAACTACTTAGATGCCAAAGAAGTACACCTATACCCAAGATAGTGGTTGGATCTGGAGACCCTTAAATCTCTAAAATTTTTTCACTTACAGAATTCTGAAGGAGTATAATCTAGTCCACAGGGTAGAAGAAGAATGAATCAGAGAGGGAATATAAACTTCTCAGAAAGTTCAAGAGAGAAGGACTTAGGGAGGGAAAAGACTAGACTCAAGAGACATGTAGACTAATGAAAAGACTTTTAACTTGACATTCTCTAAAATAGGAAAATATTTGATTCCATATATATATTAAGTACCTGTGATCACTCATCAATATATCATCTGTATTTATATAATCAGCTGTATTGCAAGTAGTTTCCATTGCACTCAAGAAGACCAACTTGAGAATGTGTTGTTATCAATACATATAAAAAGTTGTATAGTAAATAAGAAGTCTGTCTTCCTAAAACTGCAAAAATATTTTATAGCATTAGTGTACTACAAGCTCAATGTGAGTGAATGGTGTGATATGGCATCCAAAACAAAATCATAATATAAAGCTAATGTAGTCTTTGGCTCAGAGGAATGGTGTCCAAAGCAATGGAGGTAACAGTTCAGTTGAACTCCACTTTTTTCTGACATTATCTTATGTTTAGTTATCAGTGGCTTATTTTAGGGAATACATTGATAAATTGCAAAGAGTGACCAAGATAACAAAAAGTACATCATGCTATGCACTAATTGAAAAAAGTGAAGACTTTCAATTAGATGGTCTTTTAGGTAATTTCCAGCTTTAGACCTAAGATCCCATTGTATTGGGACAGGCACATAAATACACAAAATACCTGTAACAACTTCTTCCAGAAGAATTGTAATGATGAATAACGGAAGTTCCTTGTGGAGAAATTGGAGTATTAATAGATATTTTTAATTAGTTCCAGTTATGTTATTTGGGTGGTGGACAATAGTCTTGTTGACCAACTGCAGGTACAGAACAGGTACTAGAGTATCTTCATAAGTTCTCATAAGTCTTCATAAATCAGACTATGCTATTCTCTTTGGTTTTTCTCTCTTAATTTCATTCTTTTGCTAATGATCCAATGAATCTCTGCTCCAAATAGCAGAGACCCTAGGCTTTCTTCCCTCTGAAGACAAAATATGGTCCTGTGAAAACAGACTTTGATCCTTTTGACATACCACTTGATTCTTTTCTGTTTTGAGAGAAGGAGATTAATTCAGTAGATGCAGTCTTGTGAATTGTAAGAGGTCAGGAGAGTAAGCCTCTAGGTTTTCCAGGAACCTGCGTCCATGCTAGATCTTTTAACCAGCGCAGTATCACAGCAAGAAGTGACCTTTGAGAATGACCTTCTGGACCTAACCCATCATTAGTTGAGATAAGGACTGACCCAGCTGCATTTGGACATGAACTTGGGGAAACCGATGCTAGGCAGAAAATGTGCTAAGAATAAGCCCACACTCCCCTGAGATCAAGGTAATCAAGTAATCCATAGGAGAGATTATGTCCCTGAGATGTGAAAGGAAATGTTTATATTTTTGTTGTAGTTATTTCTTTGAAATAGTTATCCTTTTGTAAAAGTTGATTGTTGTCAAATAGATAAATGTGAACATGGGCAAGTTGTTTAAATCTGTTTAACTTAATTCTTCAGCTTTTAAATGAGCTGGAGAAGGAAATTAAAAACCACTCCAATATCTTTGGCCCCAAAAAGGGTTCATGAAGAGTTTGACATAATTGAAATGACTCAACAGTAGCAGAGGTAAATGGAATGAGGTGCTAGTGACCTAATAGTGGGGATAACATAACCTGGTGGGGGATTGAGCCAATAGTATTCCAGAAGAGAATCCCAAACTTTTCAGAGTACCTCTAGAATATTGAGGGGAAGATATGATTTCCTAGTTCTGAGATAGTGGGCCAGAACATCTTCACTACACAATAGTTTTCTCATCCTGAAATTTTTAGGTATAGATGGGAAGACTTAGGAGAGACACTTTAGCTATCTTCACAATTTGAAGAGCTTTCCTCTGAAGAAGGGAGTGGGTTTGTGCTGTGCTTCTTAGAGTTCAAAATCATGAGCAGAATCATGGAGGAGATAAAGAGTTGCCAAGAAGCAGATTTAAACTAGAAATATTGAGATACTTATTTAACAAGTAGAGGTATTTCCCTCACTTGAGTCTTTCAGAAAAGTTTAGATGACCCTTTGCTGAGCATGTTGTTTTGGGGATTTGGGGCCAGGGCCTGGGCTCAGTAGTGTCTGTGGTCCCTTCCAATTCTGAGATACTGTAAGATTCCTTAGTAGTAATGGAGATAGGGAGCTGGCTATCTCTTAATAGGGGAAGTGACCCCTGAAGGAAAGAAAAAGTAATCACAAAATAGTGAAGAAAGAGAAAGACAAATGGATCAAGTCTGGGCTGAGACGTGAAGCATATCCTGATGGAAAGATGAGAAAACAAGAAATGAGGCTGTATTTACACCAGTAAGCCTAGAGAAACAGTTTTCATTTCATTTCTTGGTTATTTGGGGATTTGCTTGTGGCTTATGTGGTTTACAATGTGCTTTTTTTTTTTTAAAGAGAATGGGAGGTTCTATTTTGCTGAGATTCCTTAGGCAATTTTGTTGGAAGTGAACACCCTAAAAGGCTAAGAAATTATAGCGTTTATTTATCCATTTTCCCTATCACAAATATGCGACAGAATATGGCTAGGTTGGCTAGATAAATCATATTATGTGGTTTTTCTTTCTATAAAGTTACAATAAGAAAAGAAATTGGGTATTGTTTGTGGCTACATTATGTAATTGTATGTGTGATATTTGATGCATTAGAAACAATTTCCTGATAAATCATAGAATTTAATTCCAAAAGCAACTCTTTCATGATGCACTCACTAAGTCTTTATTTCTTTTCTACTAGAGGCAAAAAAAAACTGTTAAAGTTGGGGATTCTAAACAACATCAAGTTTCATGATATCACTTTTCAAGGTTGAAGTCTGAATAACAAAATGATAAATAAATAAATTCATCATAGTGAATGCTGAGAGTTACCAAACAGAGTACCCCAAGCATTAGACAATGGTTATTTTCCAGTATATTATCGACCATGGGGTAGAAATCTGTACCAACAACTTCTGGTAATTATGGAATATCCCCAAATACACACTTCTTAAGCTTTAGAAATATTTCTAAGTGCACAGGAATGAGCAGTTGATGTGATCCCACACTTAATAAGTTCACATATAAGTAGTCCATTTTGGGTTGAAACTAGTCTTGGCAAATAAAAATCTTAGTTGTTCCATTAGCTCCGGTGTTACCAAGTGGTCCAGGTGAAGAAAGGTGAGCACAGTTCCTTAGTGTGAATGCTGCTCATTTGACGCTTTAGGAAATGCTTAATAGAACAATTTGATACATTGCAAAGAAGACTGCAATGAGAAGGAATGTTCTATTAAATTCATATCCTTAGGGCCATTGGTATGCTGGTAAATGTTTAATAACTTGGTTTTCTGAGGAGAAAAAAATAGGTGTTCAGGACACCATTATAAGTTTAATTTGCCTCTTAAACAAATTTTTCCATCACTTTCTTAAGTCTGGACATCCAACAAAACAATAAATCCAGTTCTGATTTGTAGGGTTTGCAAATTTCCAAGGTATACAGGATCACCCTAAAAATTTAACAATCCATTCTCATGAGTTGCTTTTCCAACACACCCCAGTTTAGGGGGTACACCAAAATGTCACTGCTTGTAATAATCATCTCTTTTTTCTTGAAAATTGTCCCACTAATCTGTTAGTCATACAAATGCTCAAAATACATTCAGTTTGAGAAAAAAAGAAAGTTTTCATAAATATAGAACTCTCTAGCAATTCCTGCTAACCACAAATGGTGTTTACTTTCCTAGCTGCATATTATCACATAACCCAGGGCATATCTCTTTGTTGTCACAGTCCCCTGCAGAGGTGTTCATCCTTCCAGTAGCATCTAGATAATGCTTCAGAAGTGCTGAATTTTCAGATTACTATATCCTTCAGGGTTTATTTTCTTTTTAGTGATGGTGGCTTTCATGATACAGTTAGATGTGGTGAAACTCAGCAACTCATTAAGGTCAGTTCCTGTGTCAAAAATGAACACATAGTGTGTTTATTCCTCTATAGCCTATAGTGACATGAGTGTGGCTTTAATTGTAGCACTACAGACGGGCAAAAAAGACCAAAAAGAAAGCTTGAAAGGCATTAAAAAACTGCATTTGATCAGAAGTTAGAAGACCTGGGTTCTAGCTTTAGCTTTGTTAGCTGCATGGCTTTGGGTATATGACTCCTCTAGATTTCTCTTTTCTCATCTATAGGTCAAGGGAGCTGGACTATTAATTGGACTAGAGAATTACACTTACTAGACCCTCCATCTATGAAATCCTATTATCTTTTTCTAGGAAATTGCTTGGTGGAGGCAGTATCAAGTAAGCCAAGAGCTCCATTTAAGGTACATGCAAAGCCACTTGGGAGCTAGATATAGCCAAGAAGAGATGGCTATCTTCACATATAGACTATCAGAGCAGGAAGAGACCTTGGGAACTATTTAACCCAACCCCCTCATGTTCCCACTTAGAAGATGGAGTTGGAAAAGTGTTTAACTGTCTATTTTACACATGTTCATTTTCCTGGGACAGATAGTCCTAGGCTTTAGAACAATGTGAAGTGCCCTGATGATGTCTATTAAGAGCAGAACAGAAGATCACAGTGAAGAGTCTTTCCTTATTTTAATGAATAATTTTGCTTTTCAGGCTGCAAAATACTCCCAGTTTATCTGCTTTAACCCTGTGATGTACTCTGCTGCTACTGAAATGGTCTCATCTTTTTCTCCTCATATTGACTGTTTTAGCCAGCAAGATTATTGAACTGATTAAATTGACTTACTATGGAGAGCTCAATTTATATGTTTTCTCAAAGCAAATATGTTTGCTACCTAATATTCAGTGTTTTTGTTGAATTTTTTTTTTACTATCTAGTAAAGCACTCACATCTGACTGTTGATCCATCACTTTAAAAAAATAGGAAGAAAGAAAGAAAATTGAGCTATTTTACAAAGGGTTTAGAAAATTAAATGTTTACCTGGAACTCCCCAGAAAGCAATAGCATTACATTAGATTCACAAAATAAGTAACAGGCACATATTTTACCTTTCCAGTTATCAGTTATATGACATTTGCTATATTTATTGACTATCTTGAATTGCCTGTATTTATTTTTTTTATTTTTCTTTTTAATAAATCTGGAAACCTGTATCCTCAGAGGAAGTCATCCTTCTTCTCTTTGAATATTAATCTTTTCATTTGTACTTAGAATTCCATCCCTTCCTATCTTCTGAGGTGACATGGTCAACACATTCCCTCCCCCAACATCTTTAGTTACTTTCTCTTTTTCCATTTTTTACAGTCAGACAAATGTGGGTAAACTTTGTCTTCATTCTTGCTCTTCTCTTTGCCTACCAAATTGTTGTCATTCAAAATTCTACATTTCCTTCAATACTAAGCTAAAATCCCTCTTAAATGAAGTCCCTTGTGATTAACCCCTCTTTGAAACATTTTTCTTCTTAAAATTACTATGGTAACTCAATCTAAACCAATAAGCATTTCTGAAGTACCTATACTAAGCATATAACATTTCACTAGGCTCTGGGGATATAGGACAAGACCAAAAAAATGTTCCTGTTTTCCAAGAGCTTATATTTTATAGTCTCGGACATATGATTGGAAACTGGGTTATATTTTGCTTTGTATTATCCATTAGTTTTTTTCATATGTCTTTTTTCTCCAGATAGATTGTAAACTTCTTAAAGAAACAAAAACCTATCTTTTGTTCATTTGGAATCCTACATGCAAAGCAAGAACAGTGAATGTGCCAATCAGTTTTTTTTTCCCTACCATATTCCTCATTGTTCCAAAGTAAAGATGGCATCTTATGTGTCAGTTGGTTGAGAGACAATGACAAAGATATCAACCTGCTAAGTCCAGTAACACAAGAAAAAAATTTTAAGAACTCCACCCCCAAACAATTCCTACAAACCTAGCATGAATTCCACAGTTAGGCCTTATAAGGATGATGGACAAAACAACCTCTCTGACTCAGTCAGAGATTTGATTCTCATGCCTTGAAGGCAAGAAAACACTGCCTTTTTTCATCATCATAAGCAATGACAGAATCTATTGAGGAAGGTAAACTTGGATTATAGAAGATGACCAGCAGAGCACAAGCTTTGATGAAGCCATAAGTGTTTATAAAATTGTTATTGTTCAGTCATTTTAATTTTGTCTGACTTCTTGTGACTCCTTTTAGTGTTTTCTTGGCAAATATAACAGAATAGTTTATTATTTTCTTCTTCAACTGTTAAAAATAGACAAGATATTCAGACAAACCCTGGAGAAGCATTTCCATAGTTCTTTCCCCTTAGAATAAGTGCCCATGAGATTGTTCCCAGATCATGCTCTAATGCATACCTATGAGTAGGTCCTACCAAGATGGAAAGTGGTTCAAATTTTTTTAATATAGTAGCTTAAGAAACCATCTGCTGAAGTATATTAATCTGAAGTTTAAAGGATAGAGAGGTGAGAATCTCCCTTGGTAGAAAGGCTGTATAAAATCACACTTTTAAAAAATATATATGTTAATGTGTATCCCTCCAGGATATACCATAGTGCTTTCAACATAGTAAGTGCTAATAAATGTTTGTTCATTTACTTGAAAGCTCTTGACTCTGGGATGGCTGCATGAACCTACTATAGCAAAGCAAGGAGGATCAGGGCACCCGTGACTATGTGGGTGGTGTCCCTAGACATCCAGACTTGTAAGCATAGTCATTAGTGTCACTACACTGGACAACTTTAGTGACCTGAAGTGGCCAGATATTCAGGAATTACAATGAGAGATGGGTGGGACTGATCTGCCTGTTCTTATAATGCTTGCTGTCAGACAAATGGGCAGGTGCCCATTAGGCTCCTCTTTAGGCAGAGATAGCCTTCTGGCAGTGCCCCTCTACAATGCTGACTATTGACAGTGATGACTGTGTGGGTGATCCCTCCACCCCACAGCTGCCAGGTGATTGTTGGAATTTTAAGGAAGGAATCCCCAGGGTCCCAGCTGGGCTATCAACATCACTCCTTGTACTGCATCACTGCCTAAGGCACTTTTGGTATATCTTTTTATTCATGTCCAATTCTTTAGGTAATTATAAGCACAAAGGTACTTAATAAAGGTGTGTTGAAAAAATACCACTGTGTTTCTATTTGAAAGGGGAAAAAAAGTAAAAATCAGTAGGTGCAATAAAATGAAAAGACAGTACCATCTCTTTCTCCTTACTGTTCAAATTCTACTACACTCTGGTGATTTTTCATCTTAACTACAGTAATCTCTTTATTTCTTACAGAGTTAGGCACAGTAGTCAGTTCTCAATAAATACTTGTTGAATTGAATTGAATTTTCAGCTCCTTTTCTCCTACATCTAAATGACAGGAACATTTCTTCTACCTCTCATAGAATGTTTACTGTATTGAGAATGTTGGGCTGGGAGTCAGGAGAACAAGCTTTGAATCCTAACTTTGACACTTCCTTGTTCTGTGACTATGAACAAGCTACTTCAACTTACTGAGATGCAACCTTCTTATCTATTTAAAAAAGAAGTATGAGGGAAGAAACAATAATAATATATGCATTGTATTTTCATCGTGGGATTATTGTGAGGAAAGTGTTTTATAAACCTTAAAACATTATACAAACAGGTTATTAATAATGTTCTCTGAATCTCTGCAATATTTTTCTTTTGCTGTTGGGGAAAATAAATGTTTCTTTCATCACTTTCTTAAGTATTCCATGATTCTACTATATCTCCCATAGAATCATAAAATTTCAGCTTTGGAAGTGACCATCTTATATGTGACCAACTTATACATGAAAAAGTTTGTCCTCTGTGACATACCCAATAACTAGTCATCTGGCTTTATTTGAACACCTTTACTGAAAGGAATTCATCAACCTTCCAAGGCAGCACATTCGACTTTTGGACAGCTATTATATTGAGGAAGTTGTACCTTACATCAAATTTGAATTATGTCCTTTGAAACTTGAGAAGGCCAAGAATAAGTCAATTCCTCTCCCTCATGACAGTCCTTCCAATACTTCAAGTTCTGTCCCCTTCTTCCAAGTCATTCCTTCTCCAAAATAAACATCCCCAAGTTATTGTTTTATATAGCACGAATTCAAGATGCATTTCCAGCTTATAGAAAACTTTCCTATTTGATACCCAGAACTGAAGAACTTTCTTTTTCATTTCTTTTTCATCCGTACCAACTCTTTGACACTTTGTTCAAAGTTCCTCTTTTCTTTTAATTCTATGACTCACTTGTTCTTCTTCCCATCTTTGTTATTCTATGCACTTGAGACCACTTTCTGATTAACATAAGACTGAGTACTTTTGCCTGTCAGCTTCTTATAAAAACCAATCTTGGTCCTTGAAATTTAATAGTGATAATATCCACATCATGCTGATTGTTCATGGCATCACAATTCTAAATTATGGGCTCTTTGAGATGGTTAAATTGATGCCCATTTGCTCAATGTACCCTCTTGAGATTGGGTAGCTCTATATGAACTTTAAAATGGTAGATTAAATTGCAGATGATGTCCTTGACGTTTTAATGGTAATACCAAAAGTTTGAGTGTCTTCTTAAATTTTTCCATTCCCAATTATTACTCCCTGAATCCACATAAAATGGCACACAGTCATGAAAATATAGGACTAGCTATTTGTTTTCAGTTTTGGCATTTCTGACACTATATTCTTCAATCATTATATTCTTTATTGTCACTTGTTGCCCCAGATGTTAAGGTTCCCTATTTGGAAGTTTATAAGTAAATTTTAGCATCCAAAGAAGTTAGGTACTATCAGAATCCTTGGGGAGGGAAGGAGAGGAAGGAGGGGAAGAATCCCACAAAAAGGCATAAACTACCCTTTTTCAAAATTTTCCTTATTCCTAGAATGTTCAGATTCCCTCTATTCCCATTCTCTCATTGACGGCTGACACTCTATCCTTAAAGTCTCAGATCAAATGTGACTTCCTTCATAAAGCTTTGCCAGCTTTCCCCATCTAAAAAGGATTTTTTTTCACTGTTGGGTTTCATAGTTTTTATGTTACATTATAAAGAGTGCTAGATTTAGGGAACCTAGATCTAAATCATGACTCTGCCATTTACTAATCATATTCCCTTGGCTGCTTCCAATCTCATCATTCAACTGAAACTCTTCTTTCCAAAATTGCGCATCAAATCATCTGTTAACTGACATTTTCCCAGTCCTCATTCTTCTTGACAGTCTTGACACTGTTAATCACTCTCTTCTTCTAGATTTTGGATTCTTAACTTTTCTTTATGTAATGGATCCTTTTGGCAATCTGGTGAAACCTATGAATATCTTCTCAGAATAATGCTTTTAAATGCATAAAATCAATATGTAGGTCTACAGAGGAAACTAGTCGTATTGAAATAAATATATAATTGTCTCCAACCAATTTCATGGCTCTCTTGAATGTTGTTCATGAACCTCTGGTTAAGCACTTTGTCTTAGATACTTTCTCCTCTCTAGTCTTTTGGGATGCTGTATCCTCTAGGTTCTCTTCCTATTTGTCTTAATTGCTCTTCAGTTTCTTTTGATAGTTCTTTATCCATATCAACCATGCCACCCAGATTGACTGTAGGTATTGCTCAAGGCTCTATCCTGGATTCTCTTCTCCTTTTTATCTATGTTATCTCAGTTAGCAATTTCATTGACTACATGGGTTCAGTTGCAATCCCTATGGAAATTAGTCCCAAGTTTATGCCTAGCCCTAATTTTTCAGCTGAGTTCTAGTCCTCCATCATCAATTATATATGAACTGTAATCAAATAGATATTTTATAGTCAAACTCAGGATGTTCAAAATGGAATGCATTCTCTTTACTTCCTTTTATTATTATTATCATTAAAGCTTTTTATTTGTATAACATATGTTTGGGTAGTTCCCCAGCATTGATCTTCACAAAGCTTTCCATTACAAATTTTACCCCCAGTTCCCTCCCCTGCCCTAGATGGCAGGAAGTCTACTACATGTTAATAATGTTGAAATACCTGGCAAGTTGTGGAAGAAAAATCCTATCTACAAGAAAAAAAAAGAAAATCAGAGAAAGGAAACACAATGCAAGCAAACCTCAATAGAGAGCATGAAAATGTTATGTTGTGGTCCAATTTCATATCCCTCTCTCTGGGTGTATATGGTTTTCTTCAGTGAACAATTGGAACTGGTTTGAGACAATTCTTTGTTGCAGAGAGCCATGTCCATCAGAATTGATCATCATGTAATATTGTTGTTGCTGTGTATAATGATCTCCTGGTTCTGCTCGTTTCACTCAGCATCAGTTCATGCAAGTCTCTCCAGGACTCTTTGAAATCATCCTGCTGGTCATTTCTTACAGAGCAATAATATTCCATAACATTCATATACCATAATTTATTCAGCCACTTTCCAATTGATGGGCATCAATTCAGTTTCCACTTTCTAGCCACTACAAAAAGAGCTGCCACAAACATTCTTGCACATGTGGGTCCCTTTCCCTCATTTAAGATCTCTTTGGGATATAGGCCCAAGAGAAATACTGCTGGGTCAAAGGGTATGCACAGTTTGATAACTTTTTGAGCATAGCTCCAAATTACTCTCCAGAATGGTTGGATCCGTTCACAGTTCCACCAACAATGTATCAGTGTCCCAGCTTTCCCACATCCCCTCCAACATTCATCGTTATCTTTTCCTGTCATTTTAGTCAATCTGACAGGTTTGTAGTGGTACCTCAGAGTTGTCTTAATTTGCATTTCTCTGATCAATAGTGATTTGGAGCAACTTTTCATATGACTAGAGATGGTTTTAATTACATCGTCTGAAAATTGTCTGTTCATATCCCTTGACCACTTATCTATTGAAGAGTGACTTGAATTCTTATAAATATGAGATAATTCTCTATATATTTTAGAAATGAGGCCTTTATCAGAACCCTTAAATGTAAAGATGATTTCCCAATTTGTTGCTTCCCTCCTAATTTTGTCTGCATTAGTTTTGTTTGTACAAAGACTTTTTAACTTAATATAGTCAAAATTATCCATCTGGTGTTCAGTTAAGAGTTCCAAATCTTCTTTGGATATAAATTTATTCCATCTCCACAGGTCTGAGAGGTAAACTATACTACAATTTGCTTACAATATCACTCTTTATATCTAGATCATGAACCTATTTAGATCTTATCTTGGTATGTGGTGTTAGGTGTGGGTCAAGCCCTAATTTCTTCCACACTAGTTTCCAATTTTCCCAGCAGTTTTTGCTGAATAGTGAGTACTTATCCCAAAAGCTGGGGTCTTTGGGTTTATCAAACACTAAATTGTTAAGGTTATTGCCTCGATTGTCGTGATAACCTATCCTATGCCACTGATCGACTGCTCTATTTCTTAGCCAGTACCAAATGGTTTTGATGACCGCTGCTTTATAATATAGTTTTAGATCTGGTACAGCAAGGCCACCTTCATCTGCCTTTTTTCCATTAATCCCCTTGAAATCCTTGACCTTTTGTTCCTCCAAATGAACTTTGCTACTATTTTTTTCTAAATCTGTAAAATAATTTCTTGGGAGATTGATTGATATGGAATTAAATAAGTAGATTAGTTTGGGTAGTATTGTCATTTTTATTGTATTTGCTCTGCCTACCCATGAACACTTAATATTTTTCCAATTGATTAGGTCTGATTTTATTTGTGTGGAAAGTGTTTTGTAGTTTAGTTCGCATAGTTTCTGATTTTTCCTTGGCAGATAGATTCCCAAATATTTTATATTATCATCTGTTATTTGGAATGGAATTTCTGTTTGTATCTCTTGCTGCTGAATTTTGTTGGTAATATATAAAAATGCTGATGATTTATGTGGATTAATTTTGAATCCTGCAACTTTGCTAAGGTTGTGAATTGTTTCTAGTAGTTTTTTAGTTGAGTCTCTAGGGTTCTCTAAGTATACCATCATGTCATCTGCAAAGAGTGATAATTTGGTTTCTTCATTACTTACTCTAATTCCTTTTATCTTTTTTTTCTTCTCTTATTGCTAAAGCTAACATTTCTAATACAATGTTAAATAGTAATGGTGACAGTGGGGCAATTTTATATCTCTAGATGCTTACTTGCATAAAATAGAGAAAGAAAAGATCAACAAATTGGGCTTATTATTTAAAAAAAACTAGAAAAAGAACAAATTAAAAACCCTCAATTAAATACCAAATTGGAAATTCTAAAAATAAACAGAAATTAATAAAATTGAAAATAAGAAAACTATTGAATTAATAAAACTAAGAGTTGGTTCTACGAAAAAACCAACAAAATTGAAAAGCCCTTAGTTAATTTGATAAGAAAAAGGAAAGAGGAAAATCAAATTGTTAGTCTCTAGAATGATAAGGGAGAACTTTCCTCCAATGAAGAGTAAATTAGAGCAATAATTAGGAGTTACTTTGCCCAACTTTATGCCAGTAAGTTTGATAATCTAAACGAAATGGAGGAATATCTACAAAAATATAGATTTCCCAGGTTAACAGAAGAGGATATAGATTATTTAAATAGCCCCATATTAGAAAAAGAAATAGAACAAGCTATTAATCAAGTCCCTAAGAAAAAATCTCCAGGGCCAGATGGATTTACATGTGAATTCTACCAAACATTCAAAGAACAATTAATTCCAATACTATACAAACTATTTGAGAAAATACCGACAGAAGGTATACTGCCAAATTCCTTCTATGAGACCAATATGGTGCTGATAGCTAAACCAGGTAGGGTGAAAACAGAGAAAGAAAACTATAGACCAATTTCCCTAATGAATATTGATGCAAAAATTTTAAATAAGATATTAGCAATGAGATTACAGAAAGTCATCCCCAGGATAGTACACTATGACCAAGTAGGATTTATACCAGGGATGCAGGGCTGGTTCAATATTAGGAAAACTATCAGAATAATTAATTATATTAATAACCAAACTAACAAAAACCATATGATTATCTCAATAGATGCAGAAAAAGCATTTGATAAAATCCAACACCCTTTCCTATTAAAAATACTAGAGAGTACAGGAATAAATGGGCTTTTCCTTAAAATGATCAGTAGCATCTATTTAAAACCATCAGGAAGCATCATATGTAATAGAGACAAACTGAAACCATTCCCAATAAGATCACGAGTAAAACAAGGCTGCCCACTGTCACCATTACTATTTAATATTGCATTCTCTTTACTTCCAAGGTCTCCTTGGTTTAAAACTGCCTATTTACTTTTGAGGAAGACATCATCCTCCCAATTATCCAACTTCACAACTTCACTGTCATCCTCAACTCTTCATTAGCATTCTTGACATAAATCCAATGCATTACCAAATCTTGTCATTTCTACCTTAATAACATCCTTCAGACTTTCATCATCTCTTGCCTGAACTATTGTAGTATTATCTAACTGGTTTCTGGTTCAAATCTCTTCTTCCTCCAACACATCTTTCCATTGAGCTTCCAAAGTGATTTTCCTAGTGAAGGTTTGTCCACGTCATTCCTTATTCAGTGAACTCCAATGGTTACCTGTTATCTCCAAGATCAAATTCAAAGTCTTCTGTGTGTCATTTAAAGTTTTTTTTTTAACAACTTGAATCCTTCTTACTGTTTTTAATAATCTTATACTTTTATCTCCTTTACGTATTCTACAATACTGCTACATTGGCCCATTTGCTGTTTTCTACATTATTTCTACATATAGCATCTCATTTCCTATCTTTATACTTTTATAATGGTTGTTTTCCATAACCATAATGCTCTTGCTTCATGCTTCTACCTTTCTCAAAGACTGTTCAATTTCTATATGAGGTCTTCCTTGGTCTTACCAATTGTTAGAATTCTATCCTATGAGATTACTTTCTATCTATTCTGCTTGTCTCCCCCCATTGGAATATGAGTTCCTTGAGGGCAGGAAATTTTTATTTTTTTATCTACTTTCTCTCTCTCTCTCTCTCTCTCTCTCTCTCTCTCTCTCTCTCTCTCTCTCTCTTTCTCTCTCTCTCGCCTTTCTTTGAACCCCTGGATTGAATACAGTGCCTGGAATATATTGAATGCTTAATTCACATAAATTCTCAGGATTTCAATTCCCATATTTATAAAATTAAGGGGACTAGATGATCCCTAAATTCTTGTCTAGCTCCATATTTATATTTTAAAATGTACATGTTTTATTTTCTCTTGATTGTAAACTCCTTGAAGAAGGCAAGACATTAGAACTACAAGGTAATAGAATTTAGACCTCAGAAGGCCTTAAGTAGAGATCATCTTATACAATCCCTTCATTTTATAAATGAGAAAACTGAGGCTTAGATTTGTGAAATTACTTGCCCAAAGTCATATTGATAGAAAAGTACAGAAATAAAATTTGGACCCTGGTCATCTGGCTCCAAATCCAAAATTTCTTTGTACCAGGACATGTTGCTTTGTGGATTGTTTATGATTGTCTCCTGACTAAAACAACTAAAACAAGAAACTTACATTTTAATGGGCAAGAGGGAACAACATGTAAAGAAATCAACACATTCAGAATGTGCATAGAGTTTATGTACATATCAGTGCATTTTCCTGGCATAGCACACTATCCATAGCAGTCATCCATTAAACCTAATCCCAAAGCAAGCATTTATCAAGCACTTATGTATCAGGTATTTTGCCAAAGGCAACCCCCCCAAAATAGCCTTTGTCCTCAATGAGCTTATATTCTACTAGTTATTTACTTGATGAATTAATTAATGGCTAAATGGACATCTGTAGCAGACTTCTGATGATTCTCTTGGAGTATTCTTTCCCTAGAGTTTAAATTCTGTTAGAAGGTAGTAGTTCATAGCTTTCTAGAGGTCTTCAAGTCAAGGCTGGAAGACCACTTGCCACGAATGAGGTGGATAGATATTTAGTTCCAAGTTTGACTGAATGGTTTTTGTGGTCCCTTCTTAGTCTGACATTCTCTTTTCTTGCTTCCATGGCCCTATTCTTATGAACTATTCTTGAGAGACCATGTATCATAATTGGTGATGATTAGCCTCATTGGTTTACTCTGTCCTTGAAAGGTTTTGTGATTGCATTATTCACTGTTTGTTCCATCTTTTTATTTGCATTATATTCACTGGGTACTAACTTCTAATAGTTTGACAGAAAAGTAATGAATAAATAGCACCTACTCTGCTATACCTGATACAAAGTTAAATTCAGCTTTTTCATTAGCCCTTGCCCTTAAGAGCTTTTTTTCAAGGATTTGTAGATTCCATAAATAATTCAGTGCATTATTACAGACTCTTGTGTTGCTAAACTCCTCTGTTTTGCTCTTAGAGCTGTCTTACACAGTGATCTATGGATATCCCTGTCTCTCTCTGTGTCTTTATCTCTGTCTCTGTATAGGAAAAAAATGGTTTATGGCACTCAGAAGTACCATTTTGTTATGGAATACAGGTTTGTGCCCTCTAACTTGGCCTTTTTAGCAATAAATAGCAGGGTATGGCTACCTTTTGGGGACTGCAAGCCAGTACCAAAGTGTAGCTTATTTGATCCAAATAAAAAGAATAGACTAGTTTGCTTTGCTTTGTGAACTTTTTGGTATGGACAAATGGAATCATTGAGACTCTTACTGAAGAGATGTCAAAAGAAAATCTTAGCTATCCCTCTCATTTAGGCAGGTTTCACCTCAACAATTCCAGGCTCTTAAGGATTTCCAGAGAAGGCAGTCCTACAAATCATAGGACTTAAATGGCTGCTTGAAAGGCATGCTACTTTTGCCAAGTGATCTGATCTTTCTTTGAAAAACGCTGAAGTGTTCCTATTGCTTCTAATCCGTATGGGCAAATGTGACCTGGTTTCTAAAAGAATTGACACAAGCAGAAGGACAAAATGAAGAAGTTAGAAAAGTACTGAAAATGTTTGTGGATAACTTCAACAACTCTGTGAGATAGGAAAAAAATACTATGGTACTGGGAGAAGTAGACCAACCTTCCTAAGTAGCTGAATGACTTTGTAAAGGTCACATCCCTGCTCTCTCTGTTCTGGACCTTGGTTTTCTCATTGTTGAAGGCAAAATTAAATGATGTTTCTGCTTTGTTGCCTGTGGGTGCATGATGAAACCAATTCTACTAATTCTTATATTTGCTTTTCCAAGAGGAGTCTGTGAACCATTCTCCTGTTTAGTTGCAATTTCTTAAAGTCTTCTGGTTTCACTGATAGCCAGAATGTCAAAATGGATTTCTTTAATTCCTCCAGTAGTATATCAGCTTATGGGTCAATTCACCAGGCGTTTAATTAAGCACCAAACCATGTGCCATGCACTATGCAAGGTTCTGGGATAGAGCCTTTTTTATTTAGAATGATGACAGCTAAATAAATGGTTATAGAGGGTCTAAAAACTATGTTGCTTAGCATCCTCTGCTTCCTTTTTAACATTTTGCATCATCACTGCCACAGAATTGCGGATCATGTCGTATTTTGCTTTGTTTCATGGGTTGTGACAGCCAAAGAATTAGCCCTGTGGTGGACGCATATATAAAAAATATTTAAGGAGATCTTTTCGGACTGGCAACAAACTGGAAATAAATGGGTAACCATTAGTGGGGAAACAATTCATGGCCTACAAATGCAATGGGTTACTATTAAAGGATGATAAAAGAGATGACTATAGAAGAATCTGGGAAAACTTGGATGTAAAGTGACCTGAACCAAGACAGCAGTCTATCCCATAACAACACTGTAAAAACAAACAATTTGGAGAAACTTAAGAATGCTGATCAAAACAAAGGTCAGCCATAATTCTTGAAGACCAATGCTAAAGAATGTTGCCATCCTTCTGACAGAAAAGTGAAGAATTAAATAAGAAGAAGAAGACATGCATTTCTAGATATGACCAATCCAGGAATGGATGGAAGGGAGGGAGAGTTGACTTTATATATTTGTTACAATGGTTTAATTTTCCCTTTTTCCCCTCATGGTGAAATTGAAAAAAATTGCTTGATAATGGGAGAAAATAAATTGAAATTGGAAAAAAATAAAAAGGAAATAGGAAAGGATCTTGCAAAACACATCATAAGCCTAACCCAGAGACATTCAGTTTTCTAAACACCTGCTGGAACTCTCTTTCTGCCAAAAACAAAGTACTTAATAACATCTTGATGTGCCTTAATAATAATTTTTCTCTTCAAAAAGTGGAAAACCAAACAACATAAAATTATATTTTGGATCTGATTCTTAAAGAGAAGTACTCTTTGCTAAGGTGGAAATGTCAGGAACCTTGGAGACAAGTATTTATGCTATGGTTTCTGATGGAGGAGAGGAAAGCTCAATATAATCTTATAAATCCTAGATATGAAGCAAATAGATTTCAGAATGTTCACAGAAAAGAAAGCTGAATTTCAAGAACTAAAATTCCATGAGAAAATCAGCCCAAGAGGGAGGAAACCCACAAGAATGTACAAAAGGAAATATTTTCATTGAGGAAAGAAAATGGTGATTGCCTAAAGAGCCTAATGTGGTCACACAAGGAATTCAACAACCAACATAGATTTTAAAAGACATATACAGAAGACAGAAAAGCAAGGTCAGGCAATGGAAGATGAATATAACAGCATTTCAGGTTCCTATTACAATAATGTCAGGTCTTCTTAAGTTCGAAATGAGTTGAGACTGGCAAAGAAAACTGAAGTAACAAAAAGGGTTGATGTTTTGTTTTAAAGCTATATTGAGAGGAAAAGGAGGATCAAAGAAGAGAAAGGACTACTACTTGGGGCAGATGGGATGGTGATAACTCATAATAAAGAAAAGGCAGAATTGCTAAATTATAATCTGTTTCTGCTTTCTTTGCCAAAGAGAATAGCCTTTTTCATAGGAAATGACAGAACAAAAATGGCTAATGGTGAACTAAGGAGGCCATGTTTTTCTCTCTGCTGCTCATTAAAAGCCCAAAAGGCACAAAAAGGAGAAAATAAATTATTTGAAAAGGTAACAACTCACTAGGAATGTGGAACCCAAGAATGAGAGTTGGTCTTTTAGACCATGATTTTAAGTACAGGAATGATAGACTCCTGGACATTTTGAGTAAGGAAATAGTAACAAGGAGTCTAATGTCTTTGATGAATTAAAGTCATCTGGTCCAGGTAAATTACATCCTTGGGTACTGAAGGAATTGGCAAACATGATTACTAAGTACTTTTAGTGAAATTTAAAAGATTGTGGAAAATGAAAGAATAAGGTAAATGTTCTTACTTTCAAAAAGAAAAAGAAAAACTTATTCATGATAGGACAGTGAGTTCAACATTAATTCCTGGGAGAAATTAAGAACAGATTATTTAAGATTTGCATAGTCAACATTTAGAAAAAGAAGGAATGGTTACAAAGAACTAAATCAATGACAGATTTCATCAAGAACTGGTCACAATAGACTAAGCTTGTATACTTTTTGACTAAGTTGCTAAATTGGTAGATGGACATGATAGTCAACTAAACTTTATTATTATTATAGTTATTATTTTTATTCCAAATTCTTTTCTTTCCTCTACCCTCTCCACATTCCATTGAGAAAGTAAGAAATATGATACTCATTATACATGTGAAGTCATGCATTAGCCATGTTCCAAGCAAAGAAGGAAGGAATATGTCTTTCCAGGTTTTTCTGAAATCATTCTCTTCATCATTTCCTATAGCACAATAATATTTCATCACATTCATATATATAATGATTAATTATTCCCCAAAATAGGTATTTCCTCAATATCCAATTCTTTGTCACCACCAAAAATATTACTATAAAATTTTTGATTCATGTGAGTTCTTTTTACTTTATTTCCTTATTCATTTTGACTTTACTAAACACTTGCTAAAGCTTCTCACACTCACTAAAGAGGTGATCCTGAAAAGATTGACATGAAAGGATCTTTTTTTTTTTAATAAAGCTTTTTATTTGCAAAACATATGAGTGACTTTCCAACATTGACCTTTGCAAAAAAACTTTTTTTTCCCAAGCTTTTCCTTTCCCTCCCCCCTCCCCCCACCCCTAGATGACAAGTAATCTAATACATGCTAGATAGGATAAATTATATGACAAGTACAATACATGTATACATATCTATACAGTTATCTTACTGCACAAGAAACATCAGATCTAGAAAGAGAAGAAGAAAAAAAAAACAACCTAAGAAGGAAAACAGAATGCATGGAAATATTCACAGAAAGCGTTAAAATGCTGTGTTGTGGTTCACTCTCAGTTCCCACAGGCCTCTCTCTGGATGTATATGACTATCTTCATCGCAGAACAACTGGTTTGAATCACATCATTGTTGAAGAGAACCATGTCCATCAAAATTGATCATCGTATAGTCCTGTTGCTGTGTATAATGTTCTCCTGGTTCTGCTGATTTCACTCAGCATCAGTTCATGCAAGTCTCTCCAATCCTCTCTGAAATCCTCCTGTTGGTCATTTCTTACAGAACAATAATATTCCATAACATTCATATACCATAATTTATTCAGCCATTCTCCAATTGATGGGCATCTTTTCAATTTCCAGTTTCTTGCCACTACAAAAAGGGCTGCCACAAACATTTTTGCACATGTGGGTCCCTTTCCCTCCTTAAAAATCTCTTTGGGATATAGGCCCAGTAGAAACACTGCTGGGTCAAAGGGTATGCACTGTTTGATAACTCGTTGAGCATAGCTCCAAATTGCTCTCCAGAATGGTTGGATCCGTTCACAGTTCCACCAACAATGTATCAGTGTCCCAGTTTTCCCACATCCCCTCCAACAGCTATCATTATCATTTCCTGTCATTTTAGCCAATCTGACAGGTGTGTAGTGGTATCTCAGAGTTGTCTTAATTTGCATTTCTCTGATCAATAGTGACTTGGAGCACCTTTTCATGTGACCGGAAATAGTTTCGATTTCTTCGTCTGAAAATTGTCTGTTCATATCTTTTGACCATTTGTCTATTGGAGAATGGCTTGAATTCTTATATATTTGAGTCAATTCTCTATATATTTTAGAAATGAGGCCTTTATCAGAACCTTTGGATGTAAAAATATTTTCCCAGTTTACTGCTACCCTTCTAATCTTATCTGCATTCATTTTGTTTGTACAAAAACTTTTCAACTTGATATAATCAAACTTATCTATTTTGTGATTAATGATGACCTCTAGTTCTTCTTTGGTCACAAATTCCTTCCCCCTCCACAGGTCTGAGAGGTAAACCATCCTACATTGTTCTAATTTGTTTATAATATCATTCTTTATGCCTAGATCATGAATCCATTTTGACCTTATCTTGGTATATGGTGTTAGGTGTGGGTCAATGCCTAATTTCTTCCAGACTAGTTTCCAATTATCCCAGCAGTTTTTGTCAAATAGTGAGTTTTTATCCCAAAAACTGGGGTCTTTGGGTTTATCGAACACTAGATTACAATTGTCATTGAGTATTTTGTTCTGTGAATCTAACCTATTCCACTGATCCACTACTCTATTTCTTATCCAGTACCAAATGGTTTTGGTGACCACTGCTTTATAATATAGTTTTAGATCTGGTGCAGCTAGGCCACCCTCATTTGCATTTTTTTTTCATTAATTCCCTTGAAATTCTTGACCTTTTGTTTTTCCAGATGAATTTTGTCGTTATTTTTTCTAGTTCAGTTAAATAATCTCTTGGGAATTTGATTGGTATAGCACTAAATAGATAGATTAGTTTAGGGACATGAAAGGATCTTAAGAGCAGTTCCCACTATCATGCCAAATAACATAAATCTAAAACCATCAGAATTCATATGTTCACCAATGATAAGAAGAAAAATTAATGAATTGCCAAAAAATTATAATTATGGACAGTCAAAGCCTGACGATCCCTTTATCACTTCATGGCTGTGTGATTCTATGCTTCCATTCTTAATCCCACCCCTACCTTAACCCATGCTACTGGTTTGGGATAGTCCTGAAACTCATGGAAGCTGCTATTAAATTAGGCACTTATCTCTTGCTATTAACATTTTTGCACTCTTGTCCCTAGGAAGGAAGCCTCTTATTCTAGGGTTCCTCTAACCTTTTATTCCTCTTTCTTCAGCTCCCACAGTCTTAATACTGGTCTGGGGCATTCTTACAAATGTACATGAATGCTGATCTTTAGATACCCAGTTTTTGGAGATAAATTTGTGTGAATATCCCTGGAAAACTCTACTACTAGGGGAGCTTGAACTTTGTGAATCAGACTAGCCCCAAGTCTCAAGAAAGAGAAAGCATGTCAGGAAGGGAAGATATAGCTATGGGTGTAGCCTGAGGAATAAGAAAATTGAGGAAGGAGAAGAAAAGAAAATGTGTAGCATGATTAAAAATACTTAATGTATTATATGGTAGGAATGTAAGGAGGAGGAACAGACAAAGCATAAAAGTAGAAAGAGGAGGATAGAGAAGAGACCTAATTACAAAGGTTACCCAGTTAACCCCTTTGAATGGTTTCCATGGAGGTTCTCCCCATTGTTTCAACCAGCCCCTAGGGGCCAGCACTGAAAAAAAAGTCAGATGTAGAGAAGTAGGTAGAATTTAGGACTGGCAAAAGTGGAGAATTGGCCCTATTACAGGCACCCTTAGGGTCTCCCTGCAGTAGTGTCTTTATTGATCACTCTCACCCTCTGAGGGAAACAGAATTTTTAAACCTAGGGGTCTGAAAGAACAGAGAGCAAACAGTAAAGAATGGGGGAGGGAGGAGAGAGTGCTGAGTTGTTTAAAAGGAAAAGATTGGCAGCAAGCACGTTTTCAGCAAGGATACCATAGAAAAACCAGCAGTATTTGATTTAGATGGATAAAAAAGCTGTCTGTGAAGGAGAATCGAGCAAACATTGGAAAGAATGCAACACTGCAGCAGAAAAGATCTTCAAAACAAAGGCTCTTAGTGCTATAGATTTAGAGGTAGAAGGTACCTCATGGGCCACCTCATAGTGGAGGAAACTGAACCTCAGAAACTGAGAGCACTAGAAATAAGGTATGTGACTTTAAGTCACATTTGAATTTTTGTCCTCTATTTCCAGAACCCAGGAATTTTCTACTATATCATACTGTCAAAAACAACAACCAAAAAAAAAATCCCACCAAAACCAAAAACTCTGATTGGAAAAATCTCCTAGAGAAAGAAAGACATTTTCACCAAGTGAAGATAATACCAAAAAAAAAAAATCTGTAGCACCTGCTGAAAATGGAATGGAACAACTTTAAGAATGTCCAGAAAAAATGTTTTAAAAAATGAGTGAAAATAGGAGAGAGAGAAAGAGAGAGACAGAGACTGAGACAGAGACAGAGATAGAAAGAAAGAGAGAGAGGGGGGCAGAAATAAACAGATTGGGTATTAATAATAGGAGTTAGCATTTATATAATGTTTTTAAGATCAAAAACTACTGTGTATAAGTTATCTCATTTAATCTACGTGAAACTCTCTGAGGTAGGTGCTATACTCATTTTACAGTTGAAGAAATTGAGGCAGTAGTCAAGTGACTTTCAAAAAGGTCACCTAAAAGTTTCTGACGCAAGATTAGAATTTAGGTCTTCCTCACTTCAAATCTAACATTTTTATCCATTGCATCACTTAGTCTGCTCTAACCAAAGACTAGAGAAATTAAACAAAAGACAGAGACACTGTCCATATCAATCAATTTTCAGGGGGGGGGGGAAGATGATAAAATTGGGATGCAACAACTGCAAAAATGGGAGGAAAAATAATAAAATGAAAATTTAAAAAATAAAAGATTGAAAGAACACAAGCAAGCTCTAGAACACAAAAATATGAATCAAGTAAGCATGTAATTTATTTAGGACCAGCTATGTGCCCAGCATTGTAGTTTCAGGGATATAAAGAAAGGCAAAAACCAGTCCCTGCTTTCAAGGAGCTCTGCATGCAAACAACCATGTACCAGGTATATAGGATAAATTGGAGATAATCTCTGTGGGAAAGCTCTAGTCAGTCACTAAATCAATAAACATTAAGCTTCTACTGCTAACATTAAGAGGGATTAGGAAAAACTCCTTGTAGAAGGTGGAGTTTCAACTTTGCAAAGAAGGAAGGCAGGAAATCCAAGAAGTTGGAAAAGAATGGAGAGCATTTTAGACAGGGGAAATAGTCACTGACAATGTCCAGAACTGAAAGATGGCCAGGGTTGTCAGGAGGAGCAATAAGATAGGAGGGCAGCTGTCACTGGATCACAAAGTATGTAAAGGGGAAAGAGTGGAAAGGTAGCAAAGGGCCAGGGTATGAAAGGCTTTAAGAGCCAAACTGAAGATTTTATATTTAATCATGGAGGTGTTAGGGAGTTTAGGAGGGTGATAGGATGATGCATTTTTTTTAATTTAATAGCTAAGTGGAGGTGGTCTGGAGTAGGGAAGGATTTGAGGCAGGAAGACCAACCAGAATGCTATTCCAATAATCTAGGCATGAGATGTTGAGTATGATACCAATGTTAGTAAAGATAAGAGCTATATGTGAGAAATATGATAAAATTGTAATCAATAATATTTGGAAAGTTATTGGTTAAATATAAAATGTGTTTATGTTAGAGACAGAGAGAGAGAAAGAAAGAGAGAGAGAAGGAAGGAAGAAAGGAGAGGGGGAGGGAGGAAAGAGAGAGGGAGAGAGGGAAGAAGAGAGAAATTTTAAAAATGACAACTAGTTTTCAAGCCTAGTTGACTGGGAGGAGAGTAGTGCTATTAATAGCAATAGGAAAGTTAAGAAGAGAGAAGGTTTTGGAAGAAGAGATAATGAGTTCAGTTTTGGAAGTGTTGACTTTAAGAAAGTTATGGGACATCTACTTTGAGATTTCCAAGAGGCAGATGCAGATGCAAGATTGAAAGCCAGGAGAGAAGTTAGGGCTGGATAAATTAGATCTGAGAATCTTTACATGGAGACAATAATTTAATCAGTGGGAGCTGATTAGATCACTAAGTGAAATAGAATAGAGAAAAAAGAAAGGTTCCCAAGAAAAGGCCTTAGGGGACACTGAGCTTGAAGATAGAATGAAAAGAGATATAGTTGATTCTCATTATTTGTGGTAGTTATGTTCTATAAAGTCCCAGTGAACACTGAATTAGTGAATACTCAACCATTGCTCCTGGGGAAATACAGGGTTAGGTACTTGCCATCTCCTAAACACATTTACTTTAGCACTTTGCAGAGAAGCCTCACATACAGATCAGGATTGCTAAATTTCCTCTCCTTTTTTTTTTTTAGATGTACTATATTGTTAATTCATTAATATTGAACTCCCAGCATCAGCAGTGTAATTCATCCCTGAATGAAGCTCATTTAATTCACATATTTTCTTCATAAGTTATATCATAGCTTTCTTGTGCTTCAGAACTAGACAGAACTTCAGCATTTTGCTTGGAGGACAATTTAAAGTTGTCAGCACCAAAATACACAAAGGGAGAGGGAGGGACACTAAACAGATTGACAAAAGAATAGTATAAGATTGAAATAAGAAAGTACAGCATCATCTAATTTTACCTCTCCTGGAAGGATGGAGACAAATTTTTCAATACTCCACACGTGCATGAATGCCTATAAAAGCACCATAAGTATTGATCTGGAGGTTGCAAATTTTATAAAGTAAGTAAAATTGCAAATAAAAAATCCATGGAAAATGAGGATTGATCATAATCTGATAACTATGATTCTTTTAGAAAAAAAATCATGAAACTTCTAAATACCATATAAGAAATTACAGAAACATTTTTACCCAGAAATAATGTAGGTTGACAACAAAGTTCAGACTGAGAGAATTTGATTACAATAATTGACTTGTTATGGTTTTTTTTTTTTGGCACATCATGTATATTTAAATTTGTTGTGTGTTTTTTTGGTTGTTGTTCTACTCCCATAGAAACACATGCCAGCTCACACTTCATGGTTGTCAGTCCCCTGAGGAACAACTACCAAAGGTTCAAGGTATTATATGTCCACACTCCTAATGATTTAGCTTGAACACTATCTGTGGTTTTACCTTCAAAAGTCAGCTAACTGGCATAATTAGTTGCAAGCAAAAGCATTTACCAAAATGGCATAGTATAAACACTAGTAACTAAATGAATCACTCATAAACCTATTATAAACTCACTTATAAATAAAGCATCAGTAGAAAAAGTGGGCATGCACACATAAAATACATTAGTGGCAAGTGTTTGGAAAACACATGGCCAATATAACTTGAGCCATACTATAAGAGCCCTAATATCTTTCTTTATACAACTCCATGTTTCCCCTTGGTAACTACCAGAGCTTATTTTTTGAAGATCAATTCCCAGCTGCTAGGGTTAACACTACTTGAGAACTAGATTCCCTACTTTCCAAAGGGCACAGTATCTCCTACTACATGAGTGAGTACACTGAACAACATTGGCAATGGCCAATGGAAAGAGAAGGGAAAGAGAGAGAACAACAAGAGGCCTTCCCAACAAGAGGCAAAGAGTGATTTCTCTCAAGAACTGGGTTCTTTTATGAATGCATCTCTTCTCACTTTCCAATGATGAACCTTTTTTAACCATTTTCAACTTCCTAAAATCTACAGAATTGGTTGTTTTTTAAAATGGCATCAGATATACAGTTGATTCTCACCTAGATATAAACTAGCTTTAATATAATTCCATCAAATTGATGAAATAAATTCATCTTCCTTAAAAGAGCAATGGGTCAGTCCCGTTCACACTCTTTACAAAGTCTGTAAATAAGTTACTCAGGGTCTAAACAACTCAAGGTGTTCCCCCCTCCTTTAGATGGTATAATATGATGCACTCAGAATCTGAAAGGAGCTTCAACAGGTGTACCAGCCCCTTATATTCTAAAATCTAATTAAATGAGTTGGATAAACTTAACTAATAAAGGGTTGCCTAGTCAACAAATCCCCCTCCATACCCTTAATTATATTATGATTTAGGCTTTTATGCCTCTATACAGAGAAAGGTTCACCTGTTCCTTATATGCCAATGTCATCTGGTCAGAACACAGTTAAGAAATAGGAAACAGCAATGACATATTGTTGGATTCTGGTTTCCAATACATTTTGCTATCTGCTTCTTTTCTATAGATTAGCTCATCTGATTCAAATTCACAGTTACAACCATTAACTGTGCATTTCCCTCCATCTGATTTTCTTCTGTTTATCCTTCTTTCTCTCTTTTTTTATCCTGTCCATCTTTAGAAGTCTTTTGTTTCTGGGGTAGTTAGGTGGAGCAGTAGACAGAGTACCAGCCCTGAATTCAGGAGGACCTGAGTTCAAATCTGGTCTCAGACATTTAATTATTCCTATGTGTGTGACCCTGGGAAAGTCACTTAACCCCAATTGCCTCAGAAAAAAAAGAAGTCTATTGTTTCCAAGCATTGCCTCCCTTAGTGCTTTTTCCCCTTTGTTATTTTCTCCATATCTCTTATCCTTTTCTCCTGTCTCCTTATAGAGTAAGATAGATTTCCATATATAAGTGTGTATATACACATATATGTGTGCATGTGTGTTTATATGTATGTTTCATCTTTAAACCAATTCCCATGAAAGTGAAGCTTAAGCAATTATCTGCCTACCACCCTTCCATTTTCCCCTCTACTATAAAAGCTCTTCCTTGTGAATCTCCTTCATGTGAGAAAATTTGCCCTATTTTACCTGTTCCTTTTCCCTTTATTCTCAGCGTATCTTTCTCACTCCTATTTTTTTTTTTTTTTGCTTTGGGTTTTTTTTTTTTTTTTTGGAGATCACTCCTACATAATTGACTCACATCCATGTCTTCCATCTATGTAAACTCTTTTTAACTATTTTAATAATGATAAAGTTCTTAGGAGTTACATGTATTGTCTTCTCATAAGAATGTAAACAGTTTAATTCCATGGAGTCTCTTATGATTACTCTTTTGTGCTTACCTTTTTACACTTTTCTTGAGCTTTTGTGTGAATTGTGTGGTTTTTTTCACCAGGAGTGCTTGAAAGTCCTCTATTTCATTGAATATCCATTTTCCCCCTGAAGGATTATACTGTTTTGCTGGGTAGGTGATTTTTAGTTGTAATACTAGTTCCTTTGCCTTCCAAATATCATTTTCCAAACCTTCCAACCCTTTGGGGTAGAAGCTGCTAAATCTTACTTTATCCTGACTGTAGCTCCATAGTGTTTGAATTACTTGTTTCCTGGCTGCATGAAATGGAACTTGGCTATAATATTTCTGGAGTTTTCATTTGGGGTTTTTTTTCAGGAGGTGATTGCTGGATTCTTTCTACTTCTATTTTACCTTCTGGATATTGAGACATTTTTCCTTTATGATTTCATGAAATATGATATCTATGTTTTTTTATCATGATTTTCAAGTACTCCCATAATTTTTAAATTAGCTCTCCTTTTCTCTCCTATTTCTGTTTTTAGTTTAACTTTTATTCCTATGAGATACTTCAATTTTTCTTCTGTTTTTGATCATTTATTATAAAACATATTTCTTGTCTCAACAAAATTGTCTACTCTAATTTTCAACTCTGATTAGGCAAGATTTTGTGACACCTATGGCAACCTGTTAATTCCCTTTCTAGTTCTTTCTTTCATAACTCTCATTTCTTTTCCATTTTTTTCCTCTGGAAGTCTAACTTAAGTTATGAAACATTTGTAATTTCTTTAATTTTTTATCTCTTCCTGAAATTCTAATTGAACTTATGCTCAAGTTGTATTTTTTCTTTGAAGTGTTGCTTGTGAGATGTTTTGAGTCATTCTCTTCTGAGTTTGTGTTGAGTATCCCTGAAACAGTAATAGGTCGGTTTTTTTATGGTGGAATTATTTGTTTGTTCATTTGTTTATTCTTTCAAATCTCCTTCCTGGTTTAGGACTTTATATTAGTTAAGTGTTACTTTGATTATTTCTGGAGGGACTATTTGGGCTGGTCGTGATTTTGCTTTCTTAGGAATATTGGATTTTGTGTTATCCAGGATCTCAAACACAGCTCAAATTGGAAATCTGCAAGTTTTCAATGCCCACAAAAAAGATTGTTTCAAAACAAGTCTGACTGCTGAACCCTACTATAAGCATTGAACATTCCTGACCTGATTCTGGAATTAAGCAATATGTCCATGGGCATGTTTCCTTACAAGTTTCAGTATACTGTGACTGGACTTGGCATGATTCACAGAGTTAGAAAGCTCTCCTGCTTCAGAGTGACTGAATCTTAGGCTAACCTTTAAGCTAGGATTTCTGCCCTGGTTGTTCTACTATAAGTTTTGGATTGTGCTAGAGCCTAGAACTGAACCTTACTCCACTCCTGAGTTCAGAGCAGCAACTAATATTTATTTCTGAATTTATTTCTCAATCATTATGCTGTCTTTACAACTTGCTGTCCTGGAATGCCACCCCTGGCCACAGCAACAAACCCTCTCATTTTATCCTGGATCTGTGACTTGGGACTACCAATAGTCACCACCAATTAGCACTTATTTTATATTAATTAATTACTTTTAATATACATTGCTTTATGAATCATATTGGGAGACAAAAATCAGAACAAAAGGGAAAAACTATGGAAGGGGAAAAAAAAGAAAAAAAGAAGTGAGCATGTATTGGTTTACATTCAATCTTCATAGTTCTTTTTCTGGATGTAGATGGCATTTTCTGTCCAAAGTCTACTGGGATTGCTTTGGATCACTGAACTACTGAGAAGAACCAAGTCTTTACTAGTTGATCATCCCACACTCATGCCATTATTGTGTACAGTGAATTCCTGATTCTGCTTGTTTCATTCAGCATTAGTTTGTGTAAATTTTTCTAAGTTTTCCTAAAATCAGCTTGTTCATTATTTTGTATAGAATGGTTATATTTTATTACCTTCATATACCACAGCTTATTCAACCATTTCCCAATTGGTGGGCATCTATTCATTTTCCAATTCTTTAGTTTGTTGATAGGTATTATAAATGGAATTTCTCTTTCTATGTCTTGCTGATGGGCTTTGGCAGTAATATATAGAAATGCTGATGATTTGTGTGGGTTTATTTTATATCCTGCAACTTTACTAAAGCTGTAAATTGCTTCCAGTAGGTTTTTGGATGATTTCCTAGGATTCTCTAAGTATATCATCATATCATCTGCAAAGAATAATAGTTTTACTTCTTCATTGCCTATTCTAATTCCTTCAATTTCTTTTTCTTTTCTTATTGCTAAAGCCAACATTTCTAGTACAATGTTGAATAATAGTGGTGATAATGGATATCCTTGTTTGATCCCTGATCTTATTAGGAATGTGCCCATCTTTCCATTACAAATAATACTTGCTATTGGTTTCAAATTAATATTGCTATTTTAAGAAAAACTCACTTTGTCCCTTTATCACTCTAGTGTTTTAATAGAAATGGGTAATGGATTTTTGTCAAATGATTTTTCTGCTTCTTTTGAGATTATCATATGATTTCTGTTGATTTTGTTATTGATATGGTCAATTATGGTGATAGTTTTCTTGATATTGAACCAGCCCTGTATTCCTGGTATAAATCTCACTTGGTCATAGTGTATTATCCAGCTAATAAATTGTTGTAATCTCTTTGCTAATATTTTATTTAAATTGTTTGCATCAATATTCATTAGGGAGATTGTTCTATAATTTTCTTTCTGGTTTGATTCTTCCTGGTTTAGGTATCAATACTATATTTGTGTCATAGGAGGAATTTGGCAGAATTCCTTCTTTACCATTTTTCCAAATGGTTGACATAGTGTTGGAATTAATTTTTCTTTAAATGTTTCATAGAATTCATTTGTAAATCCATTTGGCCCTGGGGATTTTTTCTTAGGAAGTTCATTAATGTTTTGTTCAATTTCTTTTCCTAAAATGGGACTATAAGTAACTTATTTCCTCTTCTGTTAATCTGAGCAATTTATATTTTTGTAAATATTTATACATTTTGTTAAGATTGTTGGATTTGCTGCCATAGAGTTGAGCAAAATAGCTCCTAATTATTGCTTTAATTTTTTTTCATTGGTGATAAGTTCATCCTTTGCATTCTTCATACTGATGATATAGTTTTTTCTTTCCTTTTTTTAATCAAATTAACCAAAGGTTTATCTATTTTGTCAGGTTTTTTTTTCATAAAACCAACTCTTTGTTTTATTTATTAGTTCAATAGTTTTCTTAATTTAAATTTTATTAATCCCTCCTTTGGTTTCAGAATTTCTAATTTGGGATTTAATTGAAGGTTTTCAATTTGTTCTTTAGCTTTTTTAGTTGCATGCCCAATTCATTGATCTCCTCTTTCTCTATTTCATTCTTGTAGTTACTTAGACATATAAAAATTTCCCTAAGAACTGCTTTGGCTGCATCCTATACATTTTGGTGTGTTGTTTCATCAGTGTTATTCTCTTGGATGAAATTATGGATTGTTTCTGTGATTTGTTGTTTAATCTATTTATTTTTTAGAAGTTCATTTTAAAATTTTCAATTGGTTTTTAGTATATCTTTCTTTAGTATATATTTTTCCCCATTAACTTTCTATGTTTCTCTTGAGTCCTGTGTGTATAGATGAAATTTCTGTTTAGTTCTAATTTTTTCAATAAAAATAATTGAAAGCCTCTTACTTCATTGATGTTACATCAAGTTTTATTTTGTGCAACTGAATGGCAACAGATCTGAAAATCTAACTTAGATGGATGAATATTTACAAAAATATAAATTGTCCAGATTAACAGAAGAGGAAATGAATTATTTAAATAGCCCCATTTTAGAAGAAGAAATTGGACAAGCCATTAATGAACTCCAGAAGAAAAAGTCTCCAGGGCCAGATGGATCTACTTTCCTTGAAAGATGATGCTCAGTCTCACTGGGTAGTTAATTCTTGATTGTCACCCCAAGTCCTTTGACTGCTGGAATATGGTATTCCAGACCCTCCAATACTTTATTGTAGAAACTGCCAGGTCCTGGGTATTGCCAATTGTTGTTCCTTAATATTTGAATTGTTTTATATGGCAGTTTGCAGTATTTTTTTCCTTGAGATTATAGTTTTGGAGTTTTTCAACAATGTTCCTTAGGGTTTTCCATGTGGAATTTCTTTCCAAAGATGATTGATGAATTCATTCAATGAGTATTTTCTCTTCTGTTTCTAGAATATCAGGGCAGTTTTCCTTGATGATCTCTTGAAAAATGTTTGCCAGGTTCTTATTTTGATCATGGCCTTCAGGTAGATCAATAATTTTGAAATTGTCTCTCCTGAATCTATTTTCCAGGTTGGCTGGTTTTCTTATGAGGTATTTCACATTTTCTTCCAATTCTTCATTCTTTTTATTTTGACTGATTTTTCATGTCTCATAGAGTCATTAGCTTCCATTTGCCCCATTCTAGTTTTTAATGGGTGATTTTCTTGAATTAGCTTTTGTATCTTTTTCCAAATGGTTAATTCTACTTTTAAAGGTGTTTTTTCTTCAGTGGATTTTTTTTGCACTTGGTAAATTGTATTTTCCTTTTCCAAGCTGTTGACTCTCTCTTGAAATCTCTCATTTCTTTTCTCATTTTTTCTTCTACCTTTCTTATTTGCTTTTTAAAGTCTTTTCAGAGCACTTTCAAGAAGACTCTTCAAGCTTCAGACTAATTCATATCACTCTTTGAGATTTCTTCTGTGGACATTTTGTCCTTGGCTGAGTTGGTGTTTTGGTCTTCCCTGTCACAATGTCACTATGGTCAAGTTTCTTCTCAGTTTCTTGCTCATTTTCTTTACTTTTTTTTGGTATTTTCTCTCTTTTTTACATTTATAGTTGAGTTCTACTCCATGGGTAAAGAATACACCCAAGTCTTCTGTGCAGCTCTGAGCATTGGCTTTGTACACAGGGGCCCCATGTGTTTGTAGGGGATAGATTTTTCTGCTTTTTTCAGGAAACAACCTGGTTTCCCAGAGTTTGCTTTCGGAGCTGGGACTGGAGGCTGCCCCATTGGTTGCTTCTCTACTGAGCCAGGATTGAGGGTCTCAGTTGCTGATTTGCTATGATTAAGACCCTCTCACTGGCTTTTCCAGGGTCTGTCTGAGCTGGGCTGAACACTCTTTTCACCCCAGTGAGACTTAACTTTCTTGAAGCTTTTCCAATCTATCTTGAACTAGAAAGTAGTTTCATTCATTCAGACTCTGTTCAGGGGGTTGGTTTTATGTGTTTTTTGAGGGAAACTGGGAGAATTCTTGCCTTCACTCATCATCTTGGCTCCACCCCCAGAATTCCTGGCACCTATTTCTGCATTTAGTATGTGGTCATAGTGCCCAAATATGGGTCTGGAACCTTGTCCCAAAGCACAATCTCCATTTTCTTTCAGTTGCTGGAATGTCCCAGCTGTATCTTGGGACCCCTAGCCAGACCCCAATCCAGTGTCAACAAACCTCTGGTTTTTTTTTGTTTTTTGTTTTTTTGGTCAGCTTGTGCAAAAATGACTCAATGTGACTTTTTCTTGGATTTCTCCATTAAAATTCAGAGTGGTGCTTCAATTTAGGTCTTTTCAGAATAATTTTGTGGGGAAGAACTTTCTATGCCTCCATCTTAATTCTGCTCTCAAAACACGATTCTGTTTTTTTTTAATAGTAATAGCTTTTTTATTTTTGAAAATACATGCAAAGATAGTTTTCAACATTCACCTTTGCCAAACCTAGTGTTCCATTTTTTTCTCCCGGGGCGGAGCCAAGATGGCTAACTGCAGACAGTGTTCTCTGTGAGCTCCTGACACCTTCCCTCAAACCCAGACAAATTGAGCCTCCGAAGTGGTTTTGGAGTGAGGGCTCCACCAAACGCTTGTACTACAACGCACTTCTATCAACAATCTATTTTGAAAAAACCTCGCAGATGGGGTTGGAACCATGGTGGCGGAGATCAGACAGGATTCTCTGTAACCTCCTCTACCAACAACATATGAAGCCTCTAGACTGATTTTGAAGCAAAAAAATCCACAATATTTGGAGGACAACATGATTCTAGAAGAAGATACTCTGGAAGAACTTCAAAACAGGTCTGTTTTAATTGGGCAGGGGGGTGGTCTGCTGAACCCAGACTGAAGCACAGGGAGACCAGGGCAGGGAGCTGGAGCAGTGAGCTGGAACAGGAGTCGGAACAGGAGTGGGAGCATTGTGCTTTTCACACACCTGGGAGTCTTCTGGGGGCCTCTTGGGCCAATCTGTCCTGATTGTGGGCAGGTGGTTTGGAGGGTCTGCCTTTTGTGGGGGGTAGATTGTGAACCACTGAACCCCTGATGAGCATCGGACCTAGCTGCCATTACACAGCACCCTAGGGTGATCAATCAATCAGCAGGACTGATCAGCACCAGAAATAATTCAATCAGCAGAACTGCCCAGTACCTGACATAATTCAATCAGCAGAACTGCCCAGTTCCTGAAATAACTAAATCAGCAGAACTGCCCCAGAGCAAATTAAAGCAGCTGTCCCACCTTTGCCTTAAACAGACCTCACACCTTTAATAAAAAATGAATAAAAAACCAAAAAGAGCTCTCACCATAGACAACTTTTATGGAGAGAGGGAAGAACAGACCTCAAATCCTGAGGCCCCTAAAGGTAAAGCAACTCCAGAAAAAGTCCCAAAGAGAGACATAAATTGGTCTCCATGTCACAAGGCTTTCTTTGAAGATTGCATAAAAAATCTTAAAAGAGAGTTAGAAGAAACATGGGGAAACGAAATGAGATCACTGCAAAATAAAATAGAAAAAATGGAAAAAGAATGCAATGAACAAAAAAAATGTAAATGGTCAATTGCAAAAGGAACTAAAAACAGTAACTGAAGAAAATAAGACATAAAAAATTAGAATAGAATTGGAAATGAATGACTTATCAAGACTTCAAGAATCACTCAAGCAAAAACAAAAAAATTAAAGATAGAGAAAAACATGAAATATCTCCTAGGAAAAACAACTGACTTGGAAAATAGATCTAGGAGAGACAATCTAAGGATTATAGGGCTTCCTGAAAGCCACGAGGAAAAAAAGAACCTAGACACTATCTTCCAGGAAATCATAAAAGAAAACTGCCCTGATATTTTAGACCCAGAAGGCAAAATACTCCTTGAAACAATCCATCGATCACCTCCTGAAAGAAACCCAAAAATTAAGTCCCCCAGAAATATCGTGGCTAAATTCCAGAACTATCATACCAAGGAAAGGATATTACGAGAAGCCAGAAAGAAACAATTTAAATATCGGGGAGCCACAATTAGGATCACACAGGACCTAGCAGCTTCTACTTTGAAGGATCGAAGGGCCTGGAATCAGATATTCTGAAGGGCAAAGGAACTTGGATTACAGCCAAGAATAAGTTACCCAGCTAGAATGAGCATTATCTTCCAGGGTAGAAGATGGTCATTCAATGATATAGGAGAATTTCACCTATTTCTACTGAAAAGACCAGAACTGAACAAAAAATTTGATCTACAAACACAGAACACAAGAGAAACATAAAAAGGTAACAAGAAAAAAAAAACAAAAAACTCTTGAGAACTATATTTATGTTATAGATACTTATAGAATGAGGGTTGATTTTATGAATCTATTATTACATTATGATTATGATATGATTACTGTGATTTTATGATTATTATGATATTCTTATTGTGATTTTATGATTATTAGGATATGATAAACTGAAAAAGAAATTAGAGGTAGAAAAGGGATAACACTGGAAGAAGAGGAAAAGGAGGTAAAATAAGGGAAATTACATCACATGTAGAGGCAAAGAAAACCTATAATGATTGAGGGGAAAAAAGGGAGGGGAATGAGAATTGGGTTAATCTCCATCTCATCAGATTTGGCTCTGAGGGAATAATACACGTACTTATAAGGAAACAGGAGGGAAAGGGGGGGAAAGGGGTGGGTGGGGCTCTAAAGGGGAAGAATTGTTTGAGTGAAGTGGTTTTCAAAAGCAAAATAGTAGGAAAGAGGGAAAGGGGATGAGAAAGAGAAAAGCATAAGTTAGGGTAAATAAGATGGCAGGAAATACAGAATTAGTTATTTTAACTGTGAATGTGAATGGAATGAACTCTCCCTTAAAGCGGAAGCAGATAGCAGACTGGATTAAAAACCAGAATCCAACAATATGTTGTATACAAGAAACACATCTAAAACATAGAGATACATACAGGGTGAAGGTAAAAGGCTGGAGCAGAATCTATTATGCTTCAGGTGAACAGAAAAAAGCAGGGGTAGCAATCCTGATCTCAGACCAAGTAAAAGCAAAGATAGACTTCATTAAAAGAGACAAAGAAGGAAATTATATCTTCCTAAAGGGTACCATAGATAATGAAGCATATCAATACTGTTTAGTATTGATATATGCACCAAGTGGTATAGCATGGAAATTCCTAGAGGAAAAGTTCAGAGAGATGCAAGAAGAAATAGACAACAAAACTATAATAGTGGGGGATCTCAACCTCCCTCTCTCAGAACTTGATAAATCAAACCACAAAATAAATAAGAAAGAAGTTAAGGAGGTAAACAAAATGTTAGAAAAGTTAGGTATGATAGATCTTTGGAGGAAATTAAATGGAGACAGAAAGGAGTTTACTTTTTTCTCAGCAGTCCATGGAACTTATACAAAAATTGACCATGTGTTAGGACACAAAAACCTCAAAATCAAATGCAGGAAGGCAGAAATAATAAATGTATTCTTTTCAGATCATGATGGAATAAAAATCACATGCAATATAAGGCCAGGAGAAAATAGACCAAAAACCAATTAGAAACTAAATAATTTTATCCTAAAAAATGAATGGGTGAAACAGCAAATTACAGACACAATTACTAATTTCATCCAAGAGAATGACAATAATGAGACAACATACCAAAATTTGTGGGACAGAGCCAAAGTGGTAGTAAGGGGAAATTTTATATCTCTAGATGCTTATTTGCATAAAATAGAGAAAGAGAAAATCAAGGAATTGGGCTTGCAACTAAAAAAGCTAGAGAAAGAACAAATTAAAAACCCCCAATCAAATACCAAACTTGAAATCCTAAAAATAAAAGGAGAGATTAGTAAAATTGAAAGTAAAAAAACTATTGAATTAATAAATAAAACTAAAAGTTGGTTTTATGAAAAAACCAACAAAATAGATAAACCTCTAGTTAATTTAATTAGAAAAAGGAAAGAGGAAAATCAAATTGTTAGTCTCAAAAATGAAAAGGGAGAACTTTCCACCAATGAAGAGGAAAATAGAGCAATAACCAGGAGTTACTTTGACCAACTTTATGTCAATAAATTTGATAACCTCAGTGAAATGGAAGAATATCTACAAAAATATAGATTGGCCAGATTAACAGAAGAGGAAATAAATTACTTAAATAGTCCCATTTTAGAAAAAGAAATAGAACAAGTCATTAATCAACTCCCTAAGAAAAAATCCCCAGGACCAAATGGATTTACATGTGAATTCTACCAAACATTTAAAGAACAATTAACTCCAATATTATATAAACTATTCGAAAAAATAGGGAATGAAGGACTCCTACCGAACTCCTTTTATCATACAGACATGTTACTGATACCTAAACCAGGTAAAACAAAAACAGAGAAAGAAAATTATAGACCAATCTCCTTAATGAATATTGACGCAAAAATCGTAAATAAAATATTAGCAAAGAGATTACAAAAAATCATTCCCAGAATAATACACCATTACCAAGTAGGATTTATACCAGGAATGCAGGGATGGTTCAATATTAGGAAAAACTAGTAACATAATTGACTATATTAATAACCAAATTAACAAAAAAACATATGATAATCTCAATAGATGCAGAAAAAGCATTTGATAAAATCCAACATCCATTACTATTAAAAACATTAGAGAGTATAGGAATTAATGGACTTTTCCTTAAAATAGTCGGTAGCATCTATTTAAAACCATAAGCTAGCATCATATGTAATGGTGATAAACTGGAACCATTCCCAATAAGATCAGGGTGAAACAAGGTTGCCCACTATCACCATTACTATTCAATATTGTATTAGAAATGCTAGCCTTGGCAATAAGACAAGAAAAAGAGATTAAAGGAATTAGAGTAGGTCATGAGGAAACCAAATTATCACTCTTTGCAGATGATATGATGTTCTACTTAAAGAACCCTAGAGAATCAACTAAAAAACTATTAGAATTAATCCACAACTTTAGCAAAGTTGCAGGATACAGAATAAATCCACATAAATCATCAGCATTTTTATACATCACCAACAAAATGCAACAGCAAGAGATACAAAGAGAAATTCCATTCAAAATAACTATCGATAGTATAAAATATTTGGGAATATATCTGCCAATGGAAAGCCAGGATCTATATGAGCAAAACTACAAAACACTCTCCACACAAATAAA
>JAJPUD010002101.1:217865-278480 GCA_023553655.1 Myrmecobius fasciatus | reverse complement strand
ACCAGGAAATCATGAAAGAGAATTGCCCTGATGTTTTAGAATCAGAAGGCAAAGTTGGCATTGAAAGAATTCACCGATCACCTCCAGAAAGAGACCCCAAAATTAAAACCCCAAGGAATATCGTGGCCAAATTTCAGGACTATGGCACCAAGGAAAAGATATTGCAAGCAGCTAGAAAGAAATAGTTCAAATACCGAGGAACTGTAATTAGAATTACACAAGATCTGTCAGCTTCCACATTAAAGGATTGAAGGGCCTGGAATCAGATATTCTGAAAGGCAAAAAAACTTGGATTACAGTCAAGAATAAGTTATCCAGCTAGAATGAGCATCATCTTCCAGGGAAGAAGATGGTCATTCAATGATACAGGAGAATTTCACCTATTTCTAATGAAAAGACCAGATCTGAACAAAAAATTTGATCTCCAAATAGAGAACTGAAGAGAAGCATAAAAAGGTAAAAAGGAAAACTCTTGAGAACTATATTTCTACTATAGGTGTCCTTAAAGAATGGCAGTATAATCTGATTTTTCTTTTATAATAATGGAAAAGAAATTAGAGGTGGAAGGGATACCATACTGAAAAAGATAAAGGGGGGGAAGGAGGTAAAATAAAGTAAAAATAAAGGAGGTAAAATAAGGCAAAATCTCATAAAGAGACATAGAAGATCTAATATAATTGAGGGAAAGAAGGGAGGGTGATGAGTATTGTGTAAACCTTACTCTCATTAGATTAGACTCTGAGAGTATATCAGACACATTCGGCTTCAAAGAAAGGCCTGACCCTCCTTGTGGGAAGGTGGGAGGGAAAGGAGAAAAGGAAAGGGATAAACTAATGGAAGGATTAGGGGAAAGGTATAAAGGGGAGGGAGGGACTCTAAAGGGGGGAGGACTATTGGTGGGAGGTGGTCATCAAAAACAAAGTACTGGGGAGGGGGAAGGGAGAGAGGGGAAAGGGAAGAGAAAATCATAACTCTGGGTAAAAAAAAACAACATTTTTTTCTCCCTCACTCCTCACCTTCTCTCTCCCCTAGACAGCAAGTAATTCAATATAGGTTAAACATGTGAAATTTTTCTAAACATATTTTCACATTTGTCATGCTGTGCAAGAAAAATCAGATCAAAAGGGGAAAAAATGAAAAATTTAAAAAAGAACCAAACAAACAACAACAACAAAGGTGAAAATACTATGCTGTTATGCATATTCAGTCACCATAGTCGTCTCTCTGGAAGCAGATGCTCTCTCCATCATAAGTCTATTGGAATTGCCTTGAATTACTTCATTGTTGAAAAGAGCCAAGTCCATCATACTTGATTATCACTTAATCTTCTTTTTGCTGTGTACAATGTTCTCTTAGTTCTCACTTCACTTATTATCAATTCATGTAAGTCTGTCCAGGCTTTTCTGAAATCAACCGGTTCATCATTTCTTACAGAACAATAATATTCTATTTTATTCAATAACATAACTTATTCAGCCATTCCCCAACTATGGGCATCCAGTCAGTTTCTAGTTCCTTGCCATTACAAAAAGGAAAGCCAATAATTCTTAGATTACTTCTCCTTAACCTATTTTCTAGGTCAGTTTTTTTTAATTTATCAGCCACTCTACATTATCTTCCATTTTTTTCAATCTTTGCTTTTGTTCTAATATTTCTTATTCTCTTTCTGAGCCACTGACTTTTGTTTAGTCTGCTTTAGTTTTCAAGAAGTCCATTATTTGGATTAGGTTTACCATGACCTTTTCTAAGCTATTTATTTTTCTTTCAATTTAGTCCCCCAGATAGTTAATTTTATTTTTTTAATGTTTTCCTTCATTTCTTCTAGATATTCATATAGTCCTTATAAAAATCTTTTTTTCTCTCTTTGAGCATCTGCTTCCACTTCATAAGATTTCTATGGGGGAGTAATTGTCGATCTTTAGAGCTATAGTAATTTTTATATGTTGGCTTTTCATATGGTTGGCTTTTTAAATTTATTTTTCATTTAAATGAAATAAAAATTTGTGCCAAGCCTAGCCTCCTCCTACTGTTGAACTTTTCAATGGAGTAATTGAGACTGTTTGATCTAACTCTGGTTCTTCTATGTTCCTGTACTGTCCTCTGTCTCATAGAAGTTAATCCCATTCCTATCACTGAATCTTCAAGATTCAGAGAACTGGGTCTTCAAATGTCCCAAGTCAATATGTTAGGGGCCTCAGGGGTGTTAGATGTTTTGTTCTGAGAACTGCTGAGTCACATTGGTCACTGCAGTTTTTCTGTTTTCAATATCCTTAGGCTTTATGATAACCTTAGAGCTTTCTAGTTTTCCTAGAACTTTCTTGGAGGTTTCCATACTTCTTGTCTCTAGAACCCTAAAAGTTCAAAAGCCAATCAAAGCTTATCAATTTAGTGTGTGGGTAGTATTTCAGAACAAATTACACAATGTCTACATTTCTTCCAAAGTCCACATGGATTCTATTGACATGCTAAGAAAGACTGGACTTATTGTCTTATTGGTCAACCCCAATCACCTCTCTGACACTCTTCTCCATGTTTAAAAGTTTTCCCATCCTTAGTAAATTGACCTGGGTATATTGTGAACCCACTGCCATGATGTCAATACAAAATAGTCCTATAGAACCACAAGGATGTATTAATATTGCATTTTCACTTGTTTCTCAGGCATCATAAAGAAAAGAATATCAAAAAAGTCAATGTGGCACAGTTTAATGCAATACTACATGTATAGTTAAGAATCACAATTGTCTTAGAATATAAATTCGCAGGTTTGACAAAGAACATTTTACATAGTTTATCAAAGATTACTACTTATTTTGTACTTAACAAGTACCTATCTTAGTGTTCAAAATGATCTTCCATTGCACAAAGAAATAAAGAAAAGAAAAAAGACAAAATTTGATTCCTATCTTAAAAGGAAACCTGATCCCTTCAGAACTTCCTGACTATGTGAAGTTCTACCCACAGGGAATTAGGACCAGGGGTTGAACTAGAAGTAATTTTCTCACTTTCCTGTGAAAAGCCAAATTAATTTGGTTTTGTGTTTATGAATAAGCTCTAAGATCCAAGAAAGCTGGGGCACTTGGCTATCTCCCCCATCCTCTAAGTCTCATCTTTTTCTCTGGACTCATACTGATAAAGCAAATTTAATCATTGCCCAACTTTATAAAGAAAAGAAAATTAAGCTTACCACATATCAGAAGGAAAGCAGTGATCCCAGAGAACATACGATTCTCTCCATATAAGAATTAGAGACTTGGAAATGACTGACTCCTTAGGTAAAGGGGTTGCTGTGGATGGTGCTGGATTTGAATCAAGAAGACCTGAACTTAAACCCATCTTCAGACACTTAGTATTTATGTGACTAAGTCACTTCATTTCCTTCAGTTACCTCCCCTGTAAAATGGATGATAATAATAGCATTATTGTTGTGAAGATATATGTAAGGCACTTTACAAACCTTAAAATATATAAATGCTATTACTAATAGTACGTGAGAAAGCAAATTACTTTGGCAGTAAACTCTTCCATTATTCCCTCAAAGCACAGGGACAATCCAAGTGAGGTCTGAACAAAATTATTTATCCAGCGTTACTATGCCCTGTGGTCCTGACAAATTTCTACTGAGTCTCTATACCAAAAGACTCTTGAAATTTCCCTGCAGTGAATTTCTGCCTGCCAGACAGTTCTACCAGAATTACAAAGTCACCTAATAAAAGCAAAAATAGGCTTATATTAGAGATTTGAGAAAACAAGATCAAATAAATATTCAACAAAGGTGATGCTCATAAGGAAAAGAATCAAATACTTATGATTTCTAGATTAGTAGGCAAATTTTATTCAGCATTCCCTCCCTTGTTTAAAAATTTTATATACAGTCCTAAAGTATCTCATAATAGTTCAAGCAATCTAGTTCTGTTTGAGTCAGGAGTTCTTAATATGATATCTATGAATATAATACACAAATGTAAAATATATATACATATTATAAAATATATGCATGTATAAACATATTTTTATAATGTAGGAATTGTGTAGTTATATGTTTGTAACAAATAAAACATGTGTGTAAAGGTACACACATGTAAGATATGCATTATAAATATACCTGTATTGTATATATCTATCTGTGTATATATATATATATATATATATATATATATGGCACATATAAAATATATGAAAAACATTTCAATAGATATATAGCACATATAAAATATATATGTATATGTACATATAAACCATTTCAATAATTTTTTAATTTCATAATTCTATGTATTTTATTTTATGTATTCCAAAACATTCTGAGAAATCCAAGGCTTTTACCAGATAGTCAGAAGGGGTCCATGACAGGAAAAAAATTTCAATAACTCCCTGATTAAAGTTTAAAGATGAGAAACTTGAACATTTATCAAATAAGCAATGGCATTGATGTGATACTGAGTCCATTTTTCATATTAGTTTTACTATCAATGAAAAAGAAGAAAGGAGGGAGGGAGGGAGAAAGGGAAGGAGGTAGGACAGAGAGAAGGAAGGAAGAAAGGAGGAAAGAAAGGGCAGAAGGAAGAAATAGAAGAAGGGAGGGAGGAGGGAAGGAAGCAAAGAAGGAAGAAAGGAGGGAAGGACGGAAGGAAAGAAAGAGAAAGGGATGGAAGGAAGGAAGGAAAGAACGAAGGAAGGAGGAAAGGAAGAACAAATATAAGCAAATATAAACCCTAGAGCTATAAATCTAAGCAAAAAAGAAAGACAATACCTGTCCTCAAGGAAGACAAAACAAAATAAAAAAGAAAGTAAAAATGGTGAGGGTGATTGGGAGGAGGTAGATATGGTAGAGGGAAGATCCAGGCTCAGGGCCATAGTTTTGAAGTCTAGAAGGTAGGAACAAGGTTGAGAGAAGAATGAAAGCTCCATCTAGGCTCCTCCACAAAATAGAGATTGCTAATGAAATTTACCAATAGAAAAACAGGATAGACTGGGGCTTCCAGATTGAGAAAGCATCAGGGACAGTTGGATATTTCAGAGTAAGCAAATATCAGGTACTAAGGGAAATTTATAAGAAAGCATGGTGTGGAAGTTCAGGAAGCCAAGAGAGATTCAGTGATATAAGTATCAGTATTTAAACATTCAATAAATCAACAGTTGCACAAGTCTCTGACTAATAAGAGAAACATGTCAGAAAAAAACATACAATTACAATTTAAAACATGGAGAAATTAAAATTTTGACAATTTTTCTCTATTGGATCCCTAACTAGGAAACTTCTCTATTTCAAGTACTAAGTAAAGAATCTCTTCAGAGGTCCTTGCAAAAGTAAAGAATCCAATTTTATGAGATCCTATATGTAGTAAGACTAGACATAATTTCTCAAAACCTAAGAATACCCTAGAAGATTGGGTTTTCAGAGCTAAACCAGCTATATTCTGCAACTGTTTTGCAGTCTGTTGACCATGTAGTATATTTATACATTGTTGATAACCAACTGAATCAAAAAGGTATTCCTTCTTGTCGCAAACAAACCTGAACTCAATAGAAAGTGTAATATATGAGTCAACATCGAAGACTAATTTTAAGGAACTCAATAAGGACAAACTGTTTTACACATGGAAATGTAAACCATATGTCTAAGACTGCCATTAGCAATTGGATAGTCGGAAAGAAAGATTGGGGTAGAGCTCAGTATGATCTGACTCTAAATAGCAAAACTGTGTTGGAAAAAGGTAAAAACAGTAATTATGCTGTACAAATGAAGTGTGAGAGCAAAAATCAACACAGAGAAATTAAATGGGGAGAGCTGATAGTTCTGAAATCTTACTCACCTGCGAATGAGTTAGAGGGAAAAAACAAATACATCCAGAAGGGTATAAATCTTTTCAAATCTGTAAAGAATTAAGAGGAGGAGGGAATAGGATAAGGTATATATAAAAGAGTGCATAGAGGAGTGGGATAAATTGTGTAGATTAATAGGAATGAGATGAAGAGAGAGGGGAAAGGTGGGAGGAGAACATAAGGAAGGAATGAGGGGACATGACTGTGAGGTTAATTAATAGCATGATGAGTTAACTAGGCTAAGAGTGAAATAGAAATATTAACAGGGATACACACCAACATAATAACAATGATCAGAAGTAGAACTCATTAGGAAAAAAAAAGTAGCGATAGAAATCTTTGATCTCAGGCAAAGTCAAAATTAAGAAAAGATTCAATTAAGAAATATAAATTATAAGTCAATCATATTACTATTGTTTAGATGTATATATATATGTGTATATATGTATGTATGTGTGTGTACATGTGTATATATGTGTATAAATATATCCATGCTAACTGTAGCCTGCTTGGGGAAAAGATGAGGGAAACAGGAAAGAGTCAAAAAAGAGCAAAGTAAAAAATATACAACAGAAAACAAAAGAAAACCTATGAGGAAGCAAAGAAAAAATGGGCAGTTCTGAATACAATGTCTTTTTTTATATATGCTTTCTTGAAATGAAATTTATTGTTATGCATTTTGAATCCTCCCTTATGTTCTACTGTGCATGTTTTTTTTCCTTTTCTGATTTTTTTCTTTATCTATTTTACATTAAAGTTTTAAATAGATAAAATATTTAAAAGGATACATTCAAAACAGTATCTATTTTTCTTATCTGCTATGTTCAAATGAGGAGGCAAGGATTATTGTGAGCCTCTGAGTCTGTGAATGAGTTCAGGCCGTCTCTCACATGAAGCCTGGTGACTATATCTCAGCTATTGCTCCTGCCTCTATCATCTCTACTCTTTCCCTCTTTTAGATGAAGAGAAACTGGTAAATAGTTTCATTTTATTTTGTTTTGTTTCATTTTTAAAAAGAAATTGGAGTTGGCTACAACTTTGTGAATTTGGAAAGGTTAAGATACTAAGCCACCAGCAATACAGGAGCTGGAATCGATGCTGAGATTTCCCAGAAGCAAGATGGTGAAGAGCAAAGTCTCAAGAGACCTGTTTGACCCAGCATAGATTAAAAGCAGCCAAGAGGGAGCTACAATGATTCATCCATCATCTGTGTCAAATTTGGAAGTAGAGTTGTTGGAGCAAATACTATATAAAAACTTATTTAAGTTTGAGCTCATTTTCTCCAGGGATCAAGGCAATATCAGAGAAAATGTGTTCCCAGTTGTTGAAGGAAGTGTTTTATAACTTTTGCTCTTGTTATTTTTTTTCATAGTAAATATTCTTTTGTAAAAGATAATTGATGCTAATTGGTTAAATAAAAACTGGGGAGCTAATCACTGGTAGTAAACAATGAATAGCACATCAAAATGAAGGCTTGACCTGGTAGTATTAGAGAATAACTCCTTGCCCCTCTGGGTTATCTCTAGAACCCTGATAAAAAGATGGATCCTTGCTTTCAAGGACATGACTCATCAGTCAAAGTAGGGATGTTCCTCAAAGCTTATGTAGTTTACACAGTTTAAAAGTTTTTCAATTAATAAGATGAATGAAGACATAATTAGGAAAATAAAAACCATAATTAGGAAATATTTACATCAGATAAAGCCAATAAAAGTCTAGTTTTTCAAAATATTTGCCACAAGAGCAATTTACCAATAGTTAAGTGGTCAGTAGATATCCATAATTTTCAGAAATTGAAAAACTATAAATGAGAACATGAAAAGATTCATGGAAGATCAAAGGAGAGGAAATTATTACTAATAAAGAAATGCAAATTAAAATAATCTCAGTGGTCTAATTTATACTATATAAATCAGCAGATTAAAAAAGTTGAAAATGATCTATGTTAGACAAGATATAGGGAGGAAAAAATCACATGTAGGCATTGCTAGTAGAGCTTTAAAGTAGTCCAAATAGTCTGAACAGAAGAGAAATTTTCAAGAAAACTAAACTGTCCATAACCTCTTGGTCTGGTGATCCCCTCTGCTGATTATATATCCGAAGAGAACTAAAAACCTAAACAAAACTTAAGTATTTATAAAGATATTCATAGAAGACCTCTTGTAGCAGCAATAAAATGAAGTGAGATTTCATCTGTTGGAGGATGACTAATAAAAACCATCATGTAAAAGTGTTATAAAATATTTTACAGTAACAATAAAGAATGAGGAATAGATAAAGATGAATTGATTTATAAGAATTAATCTAAGGCAATATTATATATAATGGTTACAACAATGTAAATGAAAAATATATACATTATATATGTATATAATTTATTTAAATAACTGAAAAATGGGGGGGGGGAATCAATGGTCTTAGAAAAGATAAAATGAAATACACTTTTTCCCTCATAACAGAAAGGCAGGAAAATAATATGACAGAATATTGCATATATTTGCTGTCAGCCAAGTTTTACATTCTTCGTGATTTTCATTATTATTTTTTTTCTTTGTCACACAGGAGACTTCAATTAGGGGTAACTGAATAAAGATGATTATATTGTAAAGACAAGAGGAAGTAATAAAACAGGTTTTTGAAAAATAAAACAGTTTATATTATTCTTTTGGAAAACATGGAGAGACATCATATAGATAAAAATATTTCTAGATGGATTTGCAACTGGTGGAATAGCCTGATTCAGAGTTAATGGTTCAATATCAACTTGAAGGGAGGTCTCCAATGGACAGCCCCCAGGGATCTGTGTTTGATTCTCTGCTATTGATTTTTTTTAAATCAATGACTTAGATAAAAGCATAGATGGCCTGCTCATAAAATTCGTAACTGACACAAAAAAACTTGGGGACAAACAAAGATAGTTAACACAATAAATGAGAGAATCAGGATCTAACAGAATCAGAACCAGCTACAGTACTACACTGACTCTAATAAGATGAAATTAAAAAAAAGATAAATGCAAAATCTTATATTTATTTTTAAAGTCAACTTTATCAATACAGGATTAAGGAAGAGTAACTAGATAGCAGTTTATCAGAAAAGGTTCCCGAAGTTTCAGAATATCATAAACTCAATGTTAGACATTAGACAGGGCAATACTAGTACAATGCTAAGCCAAACATTAAGCTGAATTAAAATCATAGAAATATAGGTTTAGAATTTTAAAAGATTTTAATCAAATCCAACCTCCTCATTTTCATTTTTTTAATTAAAGCTTTTTATTTGCAAAACATATGCATAGGTAATTTTTCAACAATGACCCTTGCAAAGCTTTCTATCACAAATTTTTCCCTCCTATCCCCCACCCTCTCCCCTAGAAGTCTAATGCATGTTAATTATGTTAAAATATTTGACAAATCAAATGTGTGTATACATATAACCTCCTCATTTTACAAGTGAAAAAACTGAATTTCAGACCTGCCTAAAGTCACCCAATTAAGTATCTGAGTTAGAATTCAAATTGAAGCCTTCCTGACTTCAATTCTAACACTACCCACTATGTCATGCATAGCTTCCAGGAACTGCTCTGGTTGGAATTCATCTGGAGTATTATATTCCGTTCTGAACACCATTCAGTCCGTCATCAGCCATTTATTAAGTATTTACTTAGCCAGGTACCATGTTAAGAATTGGAAATAAAAAGAAAAAATAATATGGATTCTTCTCTCAAGAAGCTCAAATTTTAAGGAAGGGGACAATATGTAAATACCTGTGTACACATTAGAAATATAAAGTGTAAATGGAAGGAATCTCAGGGGAAGAGACTACCAAAGAAGGGAAGGGAAAGACTGAAAAACGTTCTGCAGGTGGTAAAATTTAGACTAGGTCTTGAAGCAAACCAGGGATGATGTTATAAGCTAAAATGGGAAAGGTTTCAAGGAATAAATAGTCAGTATAAATACATGGAGCTGGGAAATGGAGAGATGTCAACTCTGTTGGGCTTGAGAAATAGCAAACAGGTGAGTAGAGCTGGATCATGGAATGCATGAAGGGGAATCAAGTATAAGAAGCCTGGCAAGGTTTTTAACCAGTGGGGTGCTGGAAAATGTTTAATGACCCACTCTCCAAATATATATGTGTGTGTAGGTATATGTATATAGAAACACATATATGTGTGTTTGTATATGTATATGTGTGTTTTTGCCATGTAAATGTATATAAAAACAATGCACAACACATATTAAGTTTAATCTATATAATTAACATTTTCTCCCTCACTTTCTTAAGCACAGACAATCACAAAGCACTAAATCAGTCCCTGCTTTGTAGCATTTGATGGTTTTGGTCATGCTGAAAATTTAACAATAGATTCTGATGAGCCAATTCAAGCTAGTTCTAGTATATCCCAGCTCAGCCCACAATTTAAGAAGAATATATACATATATGTAGTGGAGATTGGGTCACATAGAGTCGAACAGTGGGCATAAGAATATATAGGTATGTGTATCCAATATACTATGTAAATGCAAAGAAATATGTTCTTAGAAATGACATCCCTCCACGGTCCTTTGCAGAATTCAACTGATTTTGTGGGACTTATTTGAAAACAATACCACATTACGATGCTTGCAGCTTATTTAATGGAATGCTAGAGGCAAACTCCCATGATGTTGTGGTTGAGTTGCACTCCATGGATCAGTACCTGGTCCTTCTATCTTCCAGTATCTTGAAGTCTGTCCTATGAGTGTAAGAAATTACAGGAAATTTCAAGTGAGAGAGAAAGAAACAGAAAAAAAAGAGAGGAGGCAAGTATAAATGAAGCTAGGAACTACATTTCATTTTAGCTCTCCTTTGCCATTACCATCCAGGCTTGTTCCCTTTAATGATGCCAGCCTAACCTTTCACAAAATGAGACATCTGCAGCTCTTAGATATGGAGACATCAGCTCTTTTCATATATTCAGTCAGAAACACCTTTTGTGTTGGTAATCAATGGCTTTAAGTGTCCCTCAGCGATGATTTTTATCCCAAAAAAAAGGATGCTTAAAAGTTCCAGGGCTTCATACTTTTTGCAGGTTAAATGCAGCACCCTGCAGACACAGAGACCTCAGCCTCCATCCATTAGACCTTGAGGCATACATGTTCATTATTCTCCTCTGCCTTTCGTGCTGAAAACTTTCCATCTCTTGCCTCTCTCCTGAGAGTTTGCACTAAGATTCTCCCTAGGTGCAACACACTTTTTATTCCATTGGAGTCTGAGCTGGGGTAATGTCATAACCTCTTGAATTCTATGCACACTTGTGGAAGATGTAGTTCCCAAAAAAATCCTGAACTCCTTATATAAGTAAATGAAATTGGCAATTAAAAAGATGACATTGAGAAAAGCAGCCAGATGGGATGAAGTAAACATGAAGGATAAAGGTAGAACTAGCTCCCAAAAGCTGATTGCTCAGTTTTCAGGGTGAGCATTCACAGATCAGAAATCAAGTCTCGATTCATTATTTTGTTGATTGTCTAGACTTAAGAACTGTTACTAACAAATATGAAACTTAAAAGTGTAATATGTGCACTTTTTTTTCCCAGAGACCCAGTTGTTAAATTTTTAACAGGACCGTCATGGTGGAACAAATCCAAACAACTAGTAACACAGTTTCAAAGATACTGAATTTCAAAATTGAGGAGATAACAAAAGTGTGAAAATAATATAAAGAAGTAGCACCAACCAAAAAAAAATACAGGTGAGCAAGAAGACATTAGCAATGTGCATACTTGCTTTTTCACTTCTGTCAATATTGTATGAGATGACCTTTACATAACTTTATTTGAGTGAATGATATTCAGATCAACAAATAGTTATTAAGTGCATAGTATGATCCAGATATCATACTAAATATTGGGGCAAAAAGACAAAAACAGAATGATACTAGCATTCAAAGAGAACATCCTTGGTGAAAAAAAAGCATTTAGGAACAGATAAGCTTTCACTGATATTTCACATCAGAGCCCATATTCACTACTACACAATTGACCAAATAAAAAATTTTTTAAAAAAGTAGAGAGCATAATATCTAGCTGGACTTACTGGTTCTTGGTATATTTTTTAAAAGCCTTTTAGCTTCCAGTTCAGTGTTCATTCCACTGCATCACACTGATATAAATAGATGAACTATAAATCTCACCATATGTATATTTACCACACTTTTAATAGACAGTCAAAACATTGTCTTTAGCACATAGTCATAATCTATATAAACACAAATAAGATTGTATTTAGTTTAACAATACTTACATGAAAAAACATGAATTCTAAAAAAGACAGAATTTGTTGAAGTGAAGTATGAACAATAGACATTTTTCAAATATTTCACTTTGACAGTTGTTGATTGGACAGATTTTCTTCAGAATATCTAAGAACTAAAATGCCATGAATTTAAAAGTTAAATGCTCTAAAAAGCATTTAAGCTAAGGAATTTGGTTAGGTACTGCTTCTGAATATTTTAAAAGATGTAAATACACTTCACTGCCACAATGAGGCTATATTTCTAACAGATTGAGGCAATTATAGGATGTAAAATCATTTTTTTTACAAATACTCTAAATAAACCCGATAGTTATGTCAGTAGGGGATAATTTTATGCTTTGGGGACTTGGGGTAGGGGGGAGGGTTATAATGTAAAAGGTCCCCATTGAATTTAAGTATATGGAAAATGAGAAAAAGTAATAAAGTCAAGAAGTAGGAGGATTTTTTCCCAGGGATCTCAAGGTGGTATTATTAAAAGCAAAAAACAGGAAAGTAAAGAAAGGAAAATTTTGCTTGAATATCAAACAAGTAGGATAATTGAAAGACTTGAAAGAAGGTAGAATAATTTCTTAAGGAAAGTAGGAAAAGCAGACAAAGAACTAGATAATACCTCATACTGATGTTTGTTACTTCTTGCCTTGATTACTTAAATAATTTCCATTGATCTCTGCCTACATCCTCTTTCCTTCCTAATCCATATCTCAAATTTAGAGCTGGAAAGGAGGGAGTAACCACAAACTCCAACCCTGTTCCCAGCTTCTCAGATGAAGAAACAAAAGTCAAATAATAGATTTCCCTCCTCTCACTTTCTTCTTAACCCCTTACAATTCAGCTTTCAACCTTATCATTCTCCCAAAACTGCTCTCTCCAAAATTACTACTGATCTCTTGGTGACCAAATCCAACGACCTTTTCTCAGCTCTCATTTTCATTGACCTTTCCGTGGCCTTTAACACTTACTAATCACTCTTTCCTCTTTGATATTCTTTTCTCTCTAGGTTTTCAACACAATTCTCTCCTGATACACTTCCCATTTGACCTCTTCCTCGTTTTTTTTTTTCTTCTTCTTCCTTCTTCCCCATGTATTCTATCTATGATTAAGATATCCTAATTTCCAGAATTCGTACTAAATGAATTTGTCTTGATCATCTCATCTTTGTACATGTAAAGGAACTCTAAAACTGAGTGGAAATAATATGTGTTTGACTCTGTGTGACTGTGGACAAGGTACTTAACATCACAGGATCCAAATTTCCTCTTCCCCAAAGCAAAGGGGTTGGGCTATATTGACTCATACATGTAGAAGAGAACTTAGAAATTATAAGTTAAATATAATTGCTTTATAAATTTAATAGGGATAGACCAGATTATAGAGAAGGGGCCCTAAAACCATGTACAGATATTTCCTGCCTGTTTCCAGTACAAGCAGATAATTATAAGTTTAAGGTAAACTTAATTCTGGTCATTAGGATTTAAGGATTTGTACTATACAATCTAAGGAGACAGCTGGGTGGTCCAGTTGATAAAGTACTGACCCTGGAGTCTGGAAGACCTGAGTTCAAATGTGGACTCAAAAACTAGCTGTGTAAACCTGTGCAAGTTATTTAACCTTTGTCTGCTTTAATCTACTGGAGAAGAAATGGCAAAACATTCCAGTATCTGCCAACAAACTGTTGAATAGTATTGATATGCTATGATCCACAGAATCACAAAATGTCAGACTAAACAACAACAACAATGGTGTAATAATGAAGAGATCTATGATGAATACATAATAATTATATAGTATTTATTATGTGCCACTGAAGAAGTGGGTACTATGTATTATTCCCATTTTACAGATGAAGAAACTGAGGCAAAAATATTAAGTGACTTGCTTAGGGTCACACAGCTAGTGACTGAGGCTAGATCTGAACTCAGGTCCTTCTGATTTTAAGTCTAGAGTGCCACCTAGTGGCCACTAAGGGCAGCCCCCTATGCATCATTCTCTGTCTCCCTCTTTCTCCCTTACTCCCCCAATCTTCCTCCTTCTTCCTTTTTCTCTTCCTCCTCCTCTTCTTCCTTCTTTTCCTCCTTCTCCTCCTCCTTCTTCTTCTCCTTCTCCTTCTTCTCCTTCTTCTTCTGCTTCTCCTTCTTTCCTTCTTCTTCTGCTTCTCCTTCTTTCTTTTTTTTTTTCTTTTTGCTAAGGCAATTGGGGTTAAGTGACTTGCCCAGGGTCACACAGCTAGGAAGTGTCTGAGATCAGATTTGAACTCAGGTCCTCCTGACTTCAGGGCTGGTGTTCCATCCACTGTGCCACCTAGCTGCCCCCTTTTTCTCCTTTCTTTTCTTCTCTCTCTCTCTTTGTCTATATTTCTCTCTCTTTCTCCTTCCTTCCCCTCTCTCTGTCTCTATTTTCTTTCCTTTCTCTCTCTTTCTTTCTTGTGTGTGTGTGTGTATGTCAGAGAAAGAGAATGAGAAAGAGAGAAATAGAGAGAGAAAGTCAATGACACAGAGAAACAGACACACAGAGAGACACACACACACAGAGAAATAACAGTTGAACTCAAGGTAGGAGAAGGGCAGGTGCTCTGTCTCTCATTAGACTATGGCAGTTGTGTCCATATATGATATTTATTAAGAAGTGAGAGGATTTAGTACTGAACATTTCTTCCTATAGTACACATACTGTTCAAAGGAAAAGTAGGCTTAAATTTAAATTATAATGGTAGTGAGACACGTGTAGAGAGTGTATGAGTCAAAGTGGTAACTTATACTTCTGCAATAGAAGTCCTAATCTCCCTGTGAAGAGTCTTTGTAAACTTATTCTTAGGAGTAGCTCTCTTCCGGACTTTCTAATTGTTGGTGCTTTTCTACAATTTTTAGCCAGCCTTTCTCTCTGACACTCTGTCTCTTTGCATCTGCTCTTTCTATTATTAAAAGAATGATTTTTTCTGATATGGCAGTGGCCAAGCAATCTTGACAGTCTAGAAAGACCCACAGATCCTACCACAAATTTCATTGACAGTTGCAGCTGAATAGCACTATAATGGTAGTGATCAATAGCAGTGGAAGTACATTAAGGATCACCCAACAGATATAGAATGCTAGTGACCTGAGGATAAGCAATTTCATGGTAGAGACAGGTAACAGCTATAGATTCTTGAGCACCAGCTGTCAGATCCAGCAGAGAGCTAGCTATACCTAAAAGGAGTTTCATGAGTGATTAAAGGAAGTCCATTGTATACATAATATGTTAACTACTTTGGCACACATGTTCTCTACATGTGAGCTTTATCACCATAATAATATGTTTGCCCAATCTTCTCATAGACATTGTGTCTATTTGGGGTTTTGGTGGGAATATTTTATATCAACTGATCCTTTTTAGTAAATATTTTTTCTAAAGGAATAATTAGTCTGGTTGGTTGATTGTTAATGAAGAGTACAGTGATGAGGTTTTAGGAGCTATTGTTTTAGAAACATAACTTTGTATGTTTCTCTGTAGAACACTGAGAGAGTAGTAGTCACCCCTGAGGGGATTCCAAACTGCAAATATGAGTACACATTAGGGGAGTGACTCTAAGACAATATTTGAATTGCCCAGGGTCACAGAGAATAATATTAAAAGCTGAATTCATGGGTTCCTTTCTACATTTTGAATTCACACAGTGCTAGTAGTTTTTCCATGCCTTTGAATTGAATGCTTTCAGTTGCCCATTTCAATTTGTTTTATTTCTTTATTTAAAACTTAAATACAAAATAAAAAGGGGAAAAATTGTCAGGTGCAAAGTAGAGTATGAGAGGATTCAAAATATGAGAAAATACATTTTCATTTTAATGAAGTCTATATAATTAATTCTAGACATTGCATTTAGAGTTGTTTATCTTTGCTTTCTTATAAATTTCCTTTTATTCACTGCTGTACACTTTTTACTTTATTCTTTTTGACCTCTTTCTTTCCAGCCCCCCCCACATCCCTCACAGAAGGCTACAGTTAAGCATAGATACATTTATATATACATATACATATTTTTCTAAATCCTCCAACTCATTATTTCTTACATCACCGTAATATTCCAACCTTTAGTTATTTTAAATAATCTAAAACAATATTGACAAATATGGTTAGTATATAATTTTCTTATTTTTTCTCTTTTGATTAAATGTATTTTAGCTTAAACTTAATCAGTGATTACTAACACTGATTTTTTTCTAATAAGTTCAATTTCTGATTATTGTTATTATATTTGTGTGTATCTTGTTAAGAACCATGCCTAAGTGCAAAACCCAGAAAGCTTGTAAAGGATTAAAGCGGACTGTTCCATTAAGGGGTGGGTCGGTTCTCTGAAAGCCTCCATATCTGTGAATCAGAACACACTTGAAGGAATTGCAAATCAGCCTTTATTGATGTGAATTGGGAATGAAATAAATTAGAGGTAAGAGGGAAGAGGAGAGAGGTCAGAGAATGCAACTGCCTCTCAGTCTCCTTGTATTATTATCATCCTCTCACATGAAGGGATCTATTCTGCTGGTCAGAATTAAATCCCCAGCAGCCACTAGCAGGTGGCTCCCATAACAGTATCTTTTATTTACTATCCCTACAGGCTTCCAGTTAATCTACACACTTTATTACTTTCCCATTAATCTATATGCCCTTCTATCCTTCCCCCCTTTCTCCTATTCCCTCCCCTTATTATTTCTTTATAAATTTAGAAGATTTCTATACCCTTCTAGATATAGATGTATTTTTTTTTCTTTAATCCATTCTGGAAGCAGGATTCCAGAATAACATAGTTCTTCTCTATCTAATTCCTCTATGTCAGTTCTGGCTCTCATATTTTATTTATATAACATAATTACTCTTTTTTTAACCTTTCCTACATTGTTTTGCTTTTCATAATCACATAATATTCAGCTGTACTCCAATCTTTCTTTTGAACTACCCATTTACTTATGTCAATCTTGGACATATGATTTACATTTCCATGTCTAAAATCAGTTCGTTCTTATTGAGTCTCTTGAAATTAGTCTTTAATGTTTACCTTATATTTCTCTTGGATCATATATGTCAATTTTTCTTTTACATTCAGGTCACTTTGCAACAAAATCCTGCAAGTCTAGCAATTCATTGAATATCCTTTTTTTCCCCTTCATCTCTAATCATGCTTAACTAAATATGATATTTTCAGCCACAATCTTAGTTCTTTTCTTCTTTGATACCAAGACCTGCAGTCTTCTAATGTATCCACTGTTAAATATTTTGTGATTCTGATTGTGGTTCTGCTGTATTTTATATTTTCTCTTTGATATGGGAATTTGACTATGATGTTCCTGGAGGTTTTTCTCATAGGATCTCTTTCAGGTGGTGATCAGGGGATTTTTTTTCTATTTCTACTTTCTCCTCTTGTTTTAACATTTTAGGACAATTTAAAAAAAATTCTTGTATTATCATGTTGAGATTCTTATTTTGATCATAGCTTTCAGGAAGTCCAATTATTCTTATGTTTTCTTTTTCTGATCTCTTCTGCAGATCAGTTGTTTTTTCTTATGAAATGTCTCACATTCTCTTCTTTTTATTATTTCTATTTTGTTTTATTATTTCTTGATTTCATAACTTTGCTGGCTTCCCCTTGCCTGATTCCAGTTTTCTAAGAGATATTTTCTTCCTTAAGCCTCTGGATCTCCTTTTCTAGTTAGTCGACTTTCTTTTCACAATCTTCTTGTTTTTTTCTTGAATTATTTATTTTTTAAATTTTTTTTCTTCAATCTCTCTCATTTGATCTTTAAAGTCCTACTTGAGTTCTTCTCTGAATTCTTTTTGGGCAGGTGATAATTCAATTTTATTTTTGGGAGTAGGAGAAGGATGTACTGGCATGTACTGATGATTCCTTCTCTTCCAGTGCCACATCTCAACAGCACAATTGTACCTTGTGTTCCCTATCAGCAGAGGTTTCCTCAATTTCCCCTGACTCAATTGCCCCATTTCCTAAATTGTCTGGGAAGTGAAAATTCCTTTGACTGGGCTGAGGCTACCTCTGAACCCATTTAGCCCCAGTCGAACTGACCAAAGGTGTGTAAACTTCTCAGGAATCAAACTTCTATCCTTGTATGGTTTTTCTTCATTTTTATCTCAGGAAGACTACTGTCCTGCCCCAATTCTTTATATGATTTTGCTCCTCTAAACTCACTCAAGGTTTGGTTTGGTTTTGTTTTGTTTATGGGGAAAATCTGGAGAGCTTGGAATTTTCTGACCTACTCTGCCATATTTCCAGACTCGTTCCTCCTATTTCAATTTTTTTAATTTCTTACCATTAATTAAATCCTCACTTCCTCCTGGAAGTTCAACTTGATTCCCATCACATCCAAATGATAAGAAAATTGTTCCTCCCCTTTCTACACCTCATATATTATTTTTCTTATTCCTTTGTAATATTTTTACATTATTGTTCATGATTCATACAATACTACTTTTTAGATCCTTCTGGACTTAGAATTATATGTGAGGACTTTCAAATTTAATTTATCTCCCTTTGGTAGCAATCCTGATCTCAGATCAAGTAAAAGCAAAGATAGATCTAATTAAAAGAGACAAGGAAGGAAACTATATCTTACTAAAGGGTACCATAGATAATGAAACAATAGCAATACTAAACATATATGCACCAAGTGGTATAGAATGGAAATTCCTAGAGGAAAAGTTCAGAGAGATGCAAGAAGAAATAGACAGCAAAACTATAATAGTGGGGGATCTCAACCTCCCTCTCTCAGAACTAGATAAATTAAACCACAAAATAAATAAGAAAGAAGTTAAGGAGGTAAACAAAATGTTAGAAAAGTTAGGTATGACAGATCTTTGGAGGAAATTAAATGGAGACAGAAAGGAGTTTACTTTTTTCTCAACAGTTCATGGAACTTATACAAAAATTGACCATGTGTTAGGACACAAAAACCTCAAAATCAAATGCAGGAAGGCAGAAATAGTAAATGCATTTTTTCAGATGATGATGCAATAAAAATCACATGCTATAGAAGGCCAGGAGAAAATAGACCAAAAAGCAATTGGAAACTAAATAATCTCATCCAAATGGGTGAAACAGCAAATTACAGACACAATTACTAATATTATCCAAGAGAATGATAATAATGACACAACATACCAAAATTTGTGGGATGCAGCCAAAGTGGTAATAAGGGTAAATTTTATATCTCTAGATGCTTATTTGCATAAAATAGAGAAAGAGAAAATCAGTGAATTGGCCTTGCAACTAAAAAAGCTAGAAAAAGAAAAAATTAAAAATCCCCAATCAAATACCAAACTTGAAATCCTAAAAATAAAAGGAGAAATTAATAAAATTGAAAGTAAAAAAACTATTGAATTAATAAATAAAACTAAAAGTTGGTTTTATGAAAAAACCAACAAAATAGATAAACTTCTAGTTAATTTGATCAGAAAAAGGAAAGAGGAAAATCAAATTGTTAGCCTCAAAAATGAAAAGGGAGAATTTTCCTCCAATGAAGAGGAAATTAGAGCAATGATTTATCTCCCTTTTTCTATTTCCAACCCAGTTTGGAAAACAAGAAATCTGACATTAGCTCAAGTCAATACATGCAGATTTATACAATGTTAATAGATCTAGACAAAAAATAACATTGAAACAGTAAAACTATAATTGACAGAAATTAATTCCTAAATGAATACAGTGCCTTTTACTTTTTCCTACCAAAAGTAGTTTTAGAATCATCTTACAAATTGCCAACTCTGGTGGAGAGAACATGGCTCTGCTACTGAAGTATACTCTTGGACATTCCCAGACTTGAAGACTTGAATGATTGAACATTATGTTCCTTATCTGGAAACAGTCTTTTTTTTAAAAACAATTGTTCCAAGTCATTCCATCCCTATTTAGCTCCTACTATTTTATTTCAGTTTCTATTAGGATTCACCTTGACTTACTTAAATTTCTGCTCTCCCTTGATTAATCATTCTTAGTCTCCAATTCAGATATCAGCTTACTTTATCATTGCATGCAATCCCAAATTCTGCAAAACCAGCCACTACTCCCCCACTTCTTGAGAGCAAAGAAAAAATTTCTGAGCATTTTCTGGCTATATTTTGCATTATACTTATCTGAGTGTGTATAATAGTATACATAAATGCATGTAGAGTAGTCCCATAATAAAATGAAAGTTCTATGAAGAAAAAGAAAACATTCTGTATCTCTCTAAGGTCTCAATAGAATGCTCTGCACATAGCAGACATTAGATGAAATTTATGTTGAATTAAACCTAACTAAATTGAATTAAATCTCCAAGAAAACTTCCAGCTCATAAATTCTATGATTCAATGATTCTTGTTACTTTTGGCCCCAAAGGGAAGAACCAGGAGCAATGAATGGAAAGAAAGAAAAAGGCAAATTTAGGTATGATGTCAGAAAAAAAATCTTTCTAACAATTATAGCCAACACTAGAGATGCTGTATTTCAGCCAGTACAGTTATTGTGGAAACAGTAGTTCACTTATGTGCTGAACAATAAAATACATGTAATTGTACAATCAATAATTAGAAGGAAAAAAAAACACCATTTGATTCAAGTTCCAAAAGAAAAGAGCAAGCAATATTTATGTTCAGTCACCTCTCACTGAACCTCAAAAAACAGTGAAAAGTTACTCTAAAGCAATATTCCACAAATAGAAGATAGAGAGTTAAATAACTAACCACCTTATTCCACAGTTATGTTGTGCAAAAGTAAGCTTTCTTTGGAAAGTTATCCATGAGCCTGAGAAGTGTTGATATGATCCTTAGGGAAATTTAGCAAAACAGTAATATATACTTCTTGGCAGTTTAATCTCAATTGCAAAACATGAATTTAAAGACCTGCATAAATGGAATTTGAAGTTTTATGTAAATAGAATAAATAAGGATAGAAAAAGGAAGAGTAGATAGATTACTGGACTGGTCGTCAAGGGACCAAGTTTCTGGTGCTGTTTTGAATTCTGATTAATTTTTCAATTAAATATATTTGGAGAGTCCATGATTCTACATATCATTTCCCTTCTCATTGCAGTCACAATACTTCAGGCCATATTCATTCCAAATCTGGGTCATTGCAATCATCTCCCAACTGTTCTACCTATTTTCAGTCTTCTCCCATTCCAATTCATTTGATAAACTATTGCTTGGTTAATATTTACAATATATAGTTCTGACTATAACACTACCCTATTTAAAAAACTTTAGTGATTTCTTATTGTCTCTATATTACAATACAAAAATCTCAGTCTTACATTCATAACCCTTAACAATTAGGCTCCCATACAGCTTTTCAAATTCTCTTCATTCGGATCCCTTCACATACTCAAACTGAACTACCTATTATCCTGATTTAGCATCCCATCTCTCTGTATCTCTGCATAAATTGTTTACTGTGCTTTAAATGTACAATCTCTCTTCCTCATTTCCCACATTCCAAAAATCTCTGTAGACAATATCCCTCAGCTCCATTCCTTTTCCACTCAATTGCCATTGCTAATGCAATAATTCACTGGATTATTTCAATAACCTACTGTTTAATCTGCCTAATTCCTTTCCCTCTTCCACTCTATCCTTCCTTTTGGTATCAGACTAATATATTTTAATGTTTAAAAATTATTTTATCTACAACTTAAAAACCCTTTAAAATAAAGTCCATCTTCAAGCCATTTCACAATCTGATGCCCCCTACCTTTTCATTCTAGGACCCTCCAAAAATGCTATCTTCCATTCTAACTATATTATTCACTTTCACCTATATAAACTCCATGATCAACTATCTCCATATCTTTGTTCATACCATCTTCTAAACTTGGAATACCTTGCTTCAAATATCTGCCTTTGGAAATTTTATCCATCTTTCATGGCTACACCATCTCATGGGCTCATTACCCCTTACCCAGCAGTCAGTGGTTGGTGATCATCTGTTCAGTCACTGCTCCCCAGAATCATATAGTCTTAACCATGTGCCTTGCTGCTTTGTCTGTCAGATTCTAAATACCACCTGGCTTTTTCAGCTGCCCTGCAGCTGAATCTCTCTCCCGTTCTGTATTGTCTTCCCTAATTAGAATGTGAACCCATTGAGAACAGCAACCGTCTTGCTTTTCTGTGTATAATCCCACTTATTATCCCAGCACTTGGCACACAGTCAACAATAAATGTTTTCTATTCCATTCTATTGCATGGCCTACTTCATATTACAGCTTCTCCATAAAATATTCCCAAAATTCTATCCCACTTTCCCAGATAAAAACAATCCTTCCCTCGTCAGACCTCACAAAGCACTTTATTTGTGTTTCTCTTTTGCATCTGTCATTTTTTTTTGTATTATATCTGTTGGTATGTGATGTACAACACCTCACTAGACTGTAAATTTTATGAAGGCAAAGACCATTGTTTTATTTATTATTATGTCTATTCCCACTGCCTAGTATAGTGTTCTGCACAGAGTAAGTGCTTCAAATATGTGTGTGAAATTGAATTCAATCCTGCTCTTATTAGAGAGGTAGGTGATATGATATAGTGGGACAACACTAACCTGAGCATCAGAAGACCAGCATTCTACTCCCAGCTCAGTCATTTCTTTATGTATGACTTTGGACAGTTCCCTTGATCTTTCTGGGCTTTGGTTTCATCATCAATAAAATGAAAGTGTGAGAGGACATACCTTCCAACAACTCTTCCAACTCTAATGTTAAAGAAAATTTCTATGAGTAGATTTGTTTTTTTAGTATCAAGGCTAAAATAAATTAAAAAATAAAACAATGGTAACAACTACACCTAAAAGTCTGGAAATGGTTTATTAAAGACAGACTAAATCATGCTAAAAAAGCAATGTGGGACCCAAGGGGGGGAAAATATTGTCCTGATTGTTTTAACTTTATGGGTTTTGATAGTTCAAATTGACTTTCTGTGTTTCACTTACTCAATATATTTGGCGGCTACAATTATTAGGATGGAAGCAAACATTAAAGCATTACTAAGGCAGAGTGCTGAAAGACACAACTACTAACATCTCTGAATCCTTTAAATCTCATCCACCCAAATGGTTTTCAGAGCCTGATGAGCTGTTTGCCTTCATATAGCTACAGCATTTTCAACTCTACTTTCATCTTCCATTGATCAAGAAGAGCTCTTAGTCTGACTTGATGCTTTCAATGGATCTAAGTACACAGACCTAGTATCCATTCTGTTCTGTGGATCCAAAAGTATTTTCAGCTGAACTAGCAACTCGAGGAGTTGACTACCATTACTTAGATTCATTACAGTAATTCACTGGGGCCCTCACAAGAAGAATAGCTCCATATTGTTCCCACTGTAAGAAATGAATATTTCTCCTGATAGCCAATAGAGGGGCTATTTGAGTCATCTTTCTCCATTATATATGGTGTTGTGTAGCAAATTTCCTTAATGTTTATTTCAGCAAGGTTCATAAAGTAGGAAACAATAACTGAACCACAGCCTAAAAAGGAATTTAAAATATGACTCACCTTATACACAATGGCCATTTTTTTATGAGCATTAATTACGGAGAGTACCTGAGAAAGATGTTAGTATTTTATGGAGTGAGGAAAAAGTTTGACTTGATTTTTTAGGAAAAGTCTCTCATCTTATTGTTCTAGCTTTTAAGTGCCTGGCTCTATATAGAAAATTAGTTTGGAAGAGAAAACCAAGTTTGTTTCCTTTTATTTCTTCCCTAGCAGATACAACTGATGAAATAATGGTCAAACTAAAAACGTTTTAAATTTGTGGCCAGCTGCTTAATGCTTTCTTATGTCATGCTTAAAATGCCTTTAATCTACTGTAGTTTATTTATGAAGCTTCTTAGTTTGCTGTACATTGGACAGGAAAAGGGTACAAAATATGCTGCATTTTGGAAGTCTAGAGCACATGCTATTTGAAAGAAGTGTTACCCTGATGGAGTCAATAATTGTACATGACTTACTTAATAGTAACTACATCCAAAATAACAAGACACTCATAACTCTACAAGGGCAAGGGAAGAAAGTTAGCTAGTTTCTCAAAGTTCACTAGCATAGCATATTCCTGGTCTATATGTTGTTCATGAACACATTCTACTGATTTTCTAAGAGTTGCTGGCAAGAACAGAATTTCTCAGCTGCCTACTGTATTCTGTGAGCTAGCATGTACAAATGGATCTGCAAATCTTTGAAAGCCTTGAGGACCAACAAGAGGTTTCCTGATGTCCCTAATTCTCAGAAGCAACTAAGAAATCCTGCTTCAAATTGCCAGAGTGATTTACAGAAGCCTAAGGAGCTTCTGAATTTCTTTATATGAAATTAAGGGAGATTTCCACTGTGCCAACAATGGTTCAGACTGGATCTCAAAGTATATTTAAATTTTCCTTTTATCAGGTACAAAAAAAAATTTTTTTGGTGTCCTAGAACTTAGCAGAACTCATTCTGACACACTAGGGCATATGTAACCTAGGGGAAGTTATTTAGTCCCTCTATATTTAGTTCATTTTTAAAAGGAGAATACCAATGCTTGTCCTATACATTTGACACAGCTTTTGTCACCCCAAATCTTTTTTTCACCCCAAATCTTTTCCCTATTCTTAATCAATGGGAATTCAGTTCAATCAGCAATCATATGTGACAACTACTTACCTACTATGTGTCAACCACTGTGCTATGCATTAGGGAGTAAAAATATAACAATAAAGAAGTCCATACTCTCAAGGAGCTTTCTAATACTGAGGGGAACAAATAGGGTGGATACGTCTCTGAAAGAGGAGAACCACAGTACTACCTAAGGAGGGATGAAGTGGCCCAGTCGATTAAAGTTTCTATGTTGATCCATACTTATATTTGTCCAATGAGTAGTTGTATTTTCAGTCTCAGTGAGACAGAGACCCAGTTTCCAAATGAAACTAGCAAAAACATGAAATATATGTTGGAGTCAAATTTTGAAGAGCTTCAAATAACTATTATTGTTAGTCATTTTGGGCTCATGTCCTACTTTTGGGCTTTTCTTGGCAAAGACATTGGAGTGGTTTGTCTTTTCCTCCTCCAAATTGGGTTAAGTGACTTGTCCAAAATCTCATAGCTACTAAGTGTCTTGAGGCCAGATTTGAACTCAGGAAGATTCTGCCTGTCTCCAGGCCCAGCATCACCTAGATGCCCTTTAAATTACCTATCTTTCCAAAAGTCCATATTTAATCCAGAGATAATTAAAAGTATTTGAAGCTTCTTTGGGGAGGGCTCTAATCAGATATGCTCTTTAAATATATCAATTTAGGAGCAGTGGGGAACCTGAATTAAAAAGAAAAGGGCATAAACATTTATTAAGTATCTGTTATGTGCTAGGCAGCATGCTAAGGGCTTTACAAATATTATCTCATTTGATTCTCACAGAAATCTTGGAGGTAGGTGCTACTATACACTTTCTAGTTGAAGAAACTAAGGGAGATAGAGGTTAAATTATTTGCCTAGAGTCTCACAACTAATATCTGAAGCTAGAATTTAGCTTATCTTACTCATTCTAGGCCCAGTACTTTATACATTGTGCTACTGAGCTGCCTCTAAAGAGGGAGAAACTGTGAAAAGGAAAAGTATTTAGGAGGCTGATGAAAGGTGATGAAAGAGATATTGTGAAAGTAGGAATGACAAAATTCTGGAACTGAATGGATATGAGGGTGGAGAGATGTAAGGAAGAATGAGGCATTAAAGAGAATTAAAGGAGAACTGGGAAAAGATGTCTGACTGGAAGTATAGTGTTGGATGGTGCCAAAAGTCACAGGGAAGTCTTGAAGAGAGATGAATATATGAAGAACTATGATGAGTTTTGTTTTGTTTTATATATGCAGAATTTGGATTGTTTAAGAGATGTTCGGGTAGAAATGTCCAGTAGGCAGGTGGAGAATGAAGGATTGCAATTTAGCAAAAAGATTAAGGATGGATATGTAGATTTAGAGATCACTGGCCTAGATAAAATAGTTGAACTTCTATGAGCTTATGAAATGAGACAGACAGATAGACACAGAAAGAGACAGACAGATAAAGGAGAAAGACAGACAGAAGATAGATAGAAACAGAGACACACAAGGAGAAAGAAAATAAATTTGTCCTTTGAATACTTCAGGGAGACATAGAGAGTTTAAAGTGACATCCATAAATATTAAGAGGGCAAAATAGTAGATTAAACAAAGAAAGAAGGATAGAATGCTAATTTACAGAATTGATCTTTATATTAAATGCATCATAATAGAGTGGAAAGCATGCTCAATTTTAAGTCAGAGGACATGGGTTCAAGTCATTTCCCCTTTCTGTACACCAGATTTATCATTTATAAAATGAAAGAGTTGGATTTGATTACTTCTAACATCTCTTACAATTCTAGATCCACGAGCAGAAATCTGCATTGAGTTATTTCTGGTCAAGTCCTGAGTAGACTCGGGGGGGGGGGGGGAGAGGGTGGAAAGGTTTTATTATCACAGCCATGAAATATAAACTTTCCTTTGTGTGTATGCTGGAGCTATAAAAACAGAGAATAAGTGTCAACCAGTGCCATAACTAGTGTAGGACAATAAGAGATTTGCCATTTGAAATTTAGTTAGTATTGACAGTAGATAGCAGTACAGCACACGTTTCTGCAATACAGAAACAGCAGAGATTGATTTGTACTGTTACTAAGAATGATTAAAATTAAAATAGGGTATACTGAAGGACAGGTTTCAGAGAAACTGTGCACCAAGTGAACACTTTCTATTGGTGGTCTTGTGATAACTTGGTTCAATGGAATACCAAAAAAACCACTCAGGACAAAATGAAGAATTGCCGGTATAAAATATTTATGTTGGCTTTTGAGAGCCTATTGAGCCCCAGGTAGAGTTCCTATGAGAAGATATGGATGAAATTGTTAAAAGATGAACTTATAACAATGAACTGTTATCCTTCTTTGTATGATGGATCAAGTTTGGAACTGCTAGACAGCCAGTATTTGTCCAGGATGAGTAGAAGCCAATTGCTTCCATGAAAAGAATAATTAAATTTAAAAACAACTCTACCAGAGGGCATTCTTCAGAGAAGCTGCACTCCAGATGAATACCTCCCACTGCTGGCCTTTTTGGTGCCAAAAGGTCTCAACCATGACTTTTTCCCCACCCCCAACTGTACTGAAGATATATCACTTGCCTTTGGAGCAAAAATCATTAGTTGCTGCTCTTATGGTATTTCTTATATTGACTCTATTTCTACAAACTTGACTTATTTTCAAAAATAAAACAGTAACCAAAAAAACATGCTGATTCCCCATAGCCATCATTTAGTTTTAATTTCCCAACTTTAGCTGCTACACAGTTTAGATATAAAGAAAATCAATATTTAAAAGATAGACATTATATCTGAAATCTGATTATTATTTTCCTCTTTTTAACTAAAGACTTTTGTTCCAAAGCCCATAGGCAAAAACATCACGCTTAGGCACTGCAATGGACACAGAAGAAAACAGGATCTCTCAAATGGAGATTGCTTTATTTTGTAATGAACAACTAATAAATGGTTACTTTCTAAAATTTGAGCTGTGGATCACAACTAGTGACATGGAGCTACCTTCTTTAGTCATAGGAGGAATCTTTAGCTATTATTCCTAAGTGAAGATGGCAGGGTTTGTTCCTTTAGAGAAATCCTAATTTTTAGTTCCATTGTACCATTCTCCAATATTCTCTTGTTTTTATAATCCCATCAGTTGTACCTAGACATATAAACAGTCTGTGGCCACTAGATTGATAATAGCTTCAGTATAAGTTGTAGATCATTAGTATTCAAAATAAGTTTTATTGTCTAAAACCTTACTTGGCAAGATGTTAGAACTTACTTCTGAAAGGAGATGAGGAAGAAAATGACAAAGTTTAGATTAAACAATATTTACTCACTTGGTTACTAAAATAAAAATGATAACTAATAATTGTTCTTTCTAGCTCTAAATATATGTTATCATTAATAACAGTTCATTGTTCTTGTTAATAACAATCAGTGCTATCTCTCCTTAGAGTATTCAAAGAACAATTTTTTTCCTTCTTCCCCTCCCCCCATATTTTTTGTCTCTGTCTTTTATTTAATTAGCTCATAATGGTTCAACTAGTGTATCTATGCTGATCATTCCAAAATCTATATGTCCCTCTCTGATCCTTCTCCTGAACTGCAATCCTTCATCTCCAATTGCCTGATGAACACTTTTACCTGAATGTCTCTTCAGCATCCCAAACTTCATGTATCCAAAACAGAATCAAGTATTAATAACAACTAATAACAATTATAGGTGCATAGATTTAAAACTGGAAAAAATTTAAAAGGCTATTAAATCCAGTGCCATCATTTTGCAGATGAGATATCTGAGGCACAGAGACTAGTTAGATGACTGCAATATCACATTGCTAGTATATACCTTAAAGAAAATTCAAATTCAGGTCATCCTGTCTCTAAGTCCAACATTCTATCAAAAAGTATGTAGGAAGAGAGCAAAAACTAATTGCTTCTGGTCAACCCAGGCAAATGCTGTCTGGTTGATAACTTCATACTTGACTAACCACACAAATATGGATCACAATTCCTCATTACCTATCCTTCCTGTATGAATCTCATCCCTATCCTCTGATTAAGAATGTCATAGGAGTGCACCCAACATGTCCTCAATAATCAATATAGATCATTCTATACTGGACACTTCTTTGCGACTCCATTTTCCTAAGCCAACCACAATTTTGATAACCTTAGAAAGAAATAGAAAGCTTTGTTTTGATGACATAAAAATCATTGAAGGTAATTTGTAAAGCAACAGGCTATTTTCATTGCAATATCTTTAAGCAACTAGAAGCCTTCTCACTCCCAAACATAAATGGTACTCACACATTACAAGGCTCCAATAGATCTGGGATCTCATCAATATGGCTAAAACCTCCAACAATGCAAATTGCAACCCATTCATGCCTACCCACTGTGTGCAACTCTTGTCTATGTTTTCCCATAGCTTTTCAACCAGCAAGGGGTCTTCCTCTCTTTCTTTTTTCAACCCATGAATCAAATAAAAATATAAAATGGCCCTCCTTCCTGTGCAATCTCCTTCTGTTACGGCAGTGATTGTGGCAGAAATGGGGTTAGAGAGTGCTATGAATCACAGCTTTTAGACTGCCTGTAAAGCTAAATGATACTGGTCTTTAAAGGTATAGATGAGTATCATTAAATGTCTATTAAAACTTTGTGATTCTCTGGAGATTTTCTTCCAGCAAGTTTACAGATGTTCAGTTACTTGGCTCACCCTTGAAAGTAGGAATGTTGTATAGAATGTTGATTGTAATGTTAGGAAGATTAATATTCCATCTCTGATACTTATTAGCTTGGTAATCATGGGCAAGTAAATTAATTTATTTGCACCTCAGTTTCCTCAGTTAGAAAATGGGAATAATAATACTTCTACTGTTTACCCCATAGGATGGTCTTGAGATTTAAATGCAGTTATACATGTATAAAAAACTTCCAAACTTTAAAATACTATGAAAAAAGAGAATCTAGGTCAAAATTGAGAAGTGATTTGGCTTCAGGAAGGTTTATTATTGCTGATTTTGCCTGACATTTTTGCCATGCACTCTATGCAATCACCATCCGTTATGATTTTTAAGTGTTGCCAATTCTCATTCTATTATCAGATACATAAGAAGGGAGGAAGGGGGAATGTCTGATTTGCCTCTTGAATAAAGCTAAACCAGAGTGCTTTTTCTTTTTTTTTTAACCTCATGGATATTGATCAAAATTATAACTATTTTGCATTGAAGTGCTGGTTTATTGACTTCTCCCAAAAATTATTTTAATCTTATTAGGAAAAAGAAATTAGCATTTCTAGAAATACACTTATTCATAATTTAAGATTATGTGAGCAAAGATCTTCTGGATACCAAAAAGTCATCTCCATGATTACTTAGATCTTTCCATCTAACTAACTGGACCATTGGCTCATCTGACAGAATTTCTACAAAATCATTCTCCCATGGTAGTTCTGCCATTCAGGAGCAGGATGCAAATTGGTAATTCAATTAGATGTCTTTGTTATGGGAGACTAACTCATTGTTTCAAGCTATTTAATATATTCTTTTGCTCAAAAGTAGAATCCAATTTTTGTATCATATTAGAACTAGCCAAGGTAAAGTAAAAAAATCAAGGAAATTATGAAGATACTTAGGGTTAAAATGTCACATTGCCAAGAAAGGGGCCTGCTAACAGAAATGCTTTAGATTCTGATTCTAGCTAGTCCTCTGGAAATATTTTTCTCCTATGAAATTTATTAAAAGTTAAATTTCATATTTCTTCAAATAATATTTCTTAATCAAAACTTCTGGAACTGCAAAAGCTTAAAATCCCAAAGTCATAGCTTTTGTAAGATTTTAATTCAATTTTACAAAAAGGAGCCCTTTTGGGGGCTAATTTCCCTTCAATAGAACTGTGGTTCTTATAATAATGATGTCCACTGAAAATCTGCTACCTTCCACTTATCCAGAAAAAAAAGCAAAATGCATTCTCATTTGCTAAACTCTTAATTTTCTGATTTCTTAATTTCAAAATGACATTAAATTTAGCAGACTAGATGGGAAGACAATCATGGAATCCAATGAGATTATTTTGATATCACTAGAATGAACACTTTAAATGAACACTTTAATGTATAGATAATATGCATATAGTTGTGTATAATCAAAGGACTTTGCTCTATGATTGCTACTTGCAAACTGCAAAGCAAAGATCAAATTGACCTTTTGAGTTTTGCCATGCAGAGGAATTACTTAGAGATAAATTCTGATCCAATCCTTAATCATTTCAGCTTCTATACTTAAAGAAACTTCAGAGCCAAAATTCCACTGCCGATTCTGATTTGAGGTATAATTTTCTAATCTTAAACTAAAATGCAAAACCATTCTCTCACTTGCCCTATTGCTCCTCACTCACTGCCTGTTGGCTGGTTGGTAATAAGACTGCATTCAAATTGAAAAATTAACACTTTAGGAGAACTTTCATTTGGTTTCCCAACTTTCCAAAAGCAGGCTGTGGAGTAACAATTACCCTAACATGGAATCCAACATTATCCTAATAGGGAAGAAATAGAATACTCATTATTTTACTCGATTTGTGACCAATCTTGTTGTAAGCCTTTTCTCATGGATTTTTATCCAGTATTTCATCAGCAACAATTTATGTAGTAGCCAAAATTAAGAGACATTTTCATATACTTGAAGGAAGAAAAATATCTAAACACCATTTTTATAGAATCACTTTATCCATAATTCATTATAATATTCTGTATTCTCCTTCCTTCTTACCCAAAAAGAGAAGTAATTCTTAATAGATTTTATTTTTTCTTATTAGGAGTTCTCAACCAAGGGCTCCAAAACTTGTGGGGTTTTTGTTGATATTTTGAAAACTGTATTTCAATATAATTGTTATTTCTGAAACCCAATGTATTTTTATTATATTCATTTATAAATCTTATTCCAAGAGAGGATCCATAGATGTCACTAGATTGCCAAAGGGGTCTATGACATGCAAAAATATTAATAACTTTCTGATTTCTCACTATTGTATGAAAAGTGAACCTAGATTCTTGAAGGCTATTTCCCTCAAAAATGCCATTTTTGGAAACTTCTGTGAAATTAGAAAAGTCTCTCAAAGTTTAGGCCAAAAGAACTAAAGCCCTGGAAAGTAATACCAAGATATAAAAATGATGATGATTACAATGATGATAACAATTATAGATAATATTAATACAATGCTTATTAAGTGTCAGGCACCATGCTAAGTTCTTTACAAATATTATTTCATTTGATCCTCACAACAACCCTGGAAGTAGGTATTATTATTATCCTTACTTTATGGATAAGGAAATTGAGACAAACAGACATTAAATGACTTGTCCAGGATCACACAGCTAATAAGTGACTGAGACTGCACGACCTACCGGCCTCAAGAAAGATCATGAATCCTGTTGCCTGAGAACTAGTTTAGATAAAGTGAGAGAAGCTCAAACCTTGACAGAAAGAATAATTTCACCAAGAGGAGGAATATTTCAATAGTCTCCAGAATTTCAAGCAAGTTCAGAGAGAAGCAATGGTGCTGGCTGGTGTTGTCTACCATTCTAAACTAATTCTCTATGTTCTTGGTAGAAAATCCTCTGGCCACAGGTTTTACTGAATAATCTCTGAAATTAATTCAATAAGGTATGCAGCATAGAGTTCAGGATTCTGTCCAACGAAGAAGAGTCACATCTCCCACTAGATGGAACACAGAATATGTAGTACTGGTCTGCCTTTCTCCAACCTTATCTAAGTAGAAGCCAGATTATATGACGGGTTACACAAAGTCTTTATTATCATTAATTTGAATCTGGTAGGATAGATGACATTTCACACAAATTTCTACAATATAAAGAAATATGTGAAAATGAGCATTTGAATTTTATAGCTAAGTCCTATAGGATTTCATAGGAAGGAGATTACTTCTTACTGCAGTAATAAGAAAAGGCATAATGAAGGAGATAGAATTTTAGGAAATATTAGAAGGTTAGGTGGGCTTTCAAGATCAAAGATAACTAAGAGTCTAGGAAATATTGGTGCAAGGACAAGGAGGAAAGAAAGCATAGTGTTAGTGAATACTAGCAAATAATCCATGATGCCTAAAAGTCTAAACTTCACTCTGTAGGAAATGAAAAGAATGAAAAGATGTTGAGAATAAGATAGGCATGAACCAATTTAGGCAGTAGAGATTATTTTGTTAGCACTATGAAATATGGGCTACAACTGATAAATGTTCAAGCAGGTAATTTTCAAAAGAAGAAATCCAATCTGTTAACATCTACATAAAAAATGTTTCAAATAATGAGAAGTGAAAGTTAAAGTAACTTTAAGGTTTTTTTTTCACACCCATTAAATCAGCAAAGATTACCAGAAAAGAAAATGACAAATGTTGGAGGAGATGAAGGAAAACAGAGACAATAGGGTACTATCAGTGAAGCTGTAAATTGGCCTGGACATTCTGAAAGGATTTTGAAACTATGTATCTGAAAAGTCAACATTCTGTGCATATTTTATGACCCAGAAAAGCCACCTCTAAGCCTATATCTCCAAGACACCAAAGAAAAAAAAGAAAAGGACAAATATGTATAAAATTTTTTCCAGTTCCTTTTGAAGTGTGAAAGAAGTGGCAATGAAAAGATACTGAATAATTATAGAATGATGGAGTAAATTAAGTTTCATGACTGCAATGGAATATTATTGGACTATAAGTAGTAAATAAAGGAATGGTATCAGAGAAAGCTGAGAAAACTTACTTGAATTGTTGCATAGTAAAGTAAAGAGCACAAGGGGAATGAAGTATACAATAACATTTGTGAGGGAAAATGACTATGAAGGACTTAAAAATGAGGATTCTGGGAAGATGGTGGAGTAGGTCAGAAAATTCCAAACTTTCCAGAAATTTTCCCATAAACATGACAAAATTGTATTTCAGGGCAAATGTAGAACTGTTAAAAACAAATAGGAATTAGAGCAGAAAAATGTTTTTTTTTTCTGGAATAATCAGAGAAGTTTTGAATAAAGACATCCTTTGAAGCATAAACACCTCCAGGCTGGTTCCACTGAAATAGAAAGAAGAGAAGTTCTGGAGCTAGCTGGGTTCAGAGTCTGATGTCTCATTCTGGGAAGATTGAAGAAATTTCTGCTGATAAGGAACATTAGCCCACCTGTGCATCTGAGATCGCAGTCCTGGGAGAGAAGGAACCAACCCATGTCAGGTGAATGAAGAAACAGTGGGGCAGGGATGCTGCTTATATGCAGGCACTTATAGGAAGATAAAGTAGTTTTGTTTTGGTTTTTTTGTTGTTATATGTATACATATTTATACAGTTATCTTGCTGCACAAGAAAAATCGGATCTACAAGGAAAAAAAACTTGAGAAGAATAACAAAATACAAGCAAACATCAACAGAAAACGTGAAAATACTATGGTGAGGTCACACAGGCCTCTCTCTGGTAATTGATGGCTCTCTTCATCATTGAACAATTGGAACTGGTTTGAAACATCTCATTGTTGAAGAGAACCATGTCCATCAGAATTGATAATCATATAGTCATGTTGGTGCCATGTATAGTGATCTCCTGGTTCTGCTCATTTCACTTAGCATCAGTTCATGTAAATCTCTCAGGCCTCTCTGAAATCATCCTGTTGATCATTTATTACAGAACAATAATATTCCATAACATTCATATAACATAACTTATTCAGCCATTCACCAACTGATAGGCTTCCACTCAGTTTCCACTTTCTTACCACCACAAAAAGGGCTGCCACAAACATTTTTGCACATGTGGGTCTCTTTCCCTCCTTTAAGATCTCTTTGAGATATAAGTCCAGGAGATACACTGCTGGATCAAAGGGTGTGAAGAGTTTGATAACTTTTTGAGTATAATTCCAACTTGTTCTCCAGAATGGTTGGATCCATTCACAGTTCCAGCAATGATGTATCAGTGTTCCAATTTTCCCGCAACCACTCCAACATTCATCATTATCTTTTCCTGTCTTCTTAGCCAATCTGACAGGTGTGTAGTGGAATCTCAGAGTTGTCTTAATTTGCATTTCTCTGATCAATAGTGATTTGGAGCACCTTTTCATATGATGAGAAATAGTTTTGATTTCTTCATCAAAAAATTGTTCATATCCTTTGACCATTTATCGATTGGAGAGTGGCTTCACTTCTTATAAATTTGAGTCAATTCTCTCTATATGTTAGAAATGAGATCTTTATCAGAACCCTTAAATGTAAAAATGATTTCTCATTGTATTGCTTCCCTCCTAATCTTGTCTGCATTAGTTTTGTTTGTACAAAAACTTTTTAACTTAATATAATCTATCTGGTGTTCAATTAAGAGTTCCACAAAGTTGGACACAAATTCCTTCCTTCTGCATAGATCTGAAAGGTGAACTATCCTATGTTCCTCTAATTTGTTTATAATATCACTCTTTATGTCTAAATCATTAACCCATTTAGATCTTATCTTGGTATGTGGTGTTAGGTGTGGGTCAAGCCCTAATTTCTTCCACACTAGTTTCCAATTTTCCCAGCAGTTTTTGTCGAATAGTGAGTACTTATCCTAAAAGCTGGTGTCTTTGGGTTTATCAAACACTAAATTGCTATAGTTATTGCCTAGTTTGTCCTGTGATCTTATCCTATTCCACTGATTGACTACTCTATTTCTTAGCCAGTACCAAATGGTTTTGTTGACCACTGCTTTATAATATAGTTTTAGAACTGGCACAGCTAGTCCACCTTCATCAGCATTTTTTTTCATTAATTCCCTGGAAATTTTTGACCTTTTGTTCTTCCAGATGAACTTTGCTATTATTTTTTTCTAAATCTGTAAAATAGTTTCTTGGGAATTTGATTGGTATGGCACTAAAGAAGTAGATTTAGGTAGTATTGTCATTTTTATTATATTCACTGGGTCTACCCGTGAGCACTTGATATATTTCCAACTGATTGAGTCTGACTTTATTTGTGTGGGAAATGTTTTGTAGTTTTGTTCATATAGTTCCTGACTTTCCCTTGGCAGATAGATTCCCAAATATTTTATGCTATCAACAGTTTTTTGAATGGAATTTCTTTTTTGTATCTCTTGCTGCTGACTTCGTTGGTAATATATAAAAATGCTGATGATTTATGTGGATTTATTTCGTATACTGCAACTTTGCTAAAGTTGTGAATTGTGTCTAGTAGTTTTTTTAATTGAGTCTCTAGGGTTCTAAACCATCATATCATCTGCAAAGAATGATAATTTGGTTTTCTCATGACCGACTCTATTTCCTTTAATCTCTTCTTCTCTTATTGCCAAAGCTAACATTTCTAATACAATATTGAATAGTAATAGTGATAATGGGCAGCCTTGTTTTACTCCTGATCTTATTGGGATGGTTCTAGTTTGTCCCCATTACATATGATGCTTGCTGATGGTATAATTATAAATAGATACTACTGATCATTTTAAGAAAAAGTCCATTTATTCCTATACTCTCTGGTGTTGTTTATAGGAATAGGTGTTGGATTTTATCAAATGCTTTTTTCTGCATCTATTGAGATAATCATATGATTTTTGTTAGTTTGGTTATTAATATAGTTGATTATGCTGATAGTTTTCCTAATATTGAACCAGCCCTGCATTCCTGGTATAAATTCTACTTGGTCATAGTGTATTATCTTGAGGATGACTTTCTGTCGTCTCCTTGCTAATAATTCATTTAAGATTTTTGCATCAATATTCATTAAGGAAATTGGTCTATAGTTTTCTTTCTCTGTTTTCACCTTACTTGGTTTAGCTATCAGCACCATAGGTCTGTCATAAAAGGAATTTGGTGGAGCATCTTCTTTCCCTATTGTTTCAAATAGTTTATATAGTGTTGGAATTAATTGTTCCTTGAAAATTTGGTAGAATTCACATGTAAATCCATCTGACTCTGTAGATTTTTTTCTTGGGAGTTGATTAATAGCTATTTCTTTTTCTAAAATGGGGCTATTTAAGTAATTTATTTCCTTTTCTCTTAACCTGGGCAATCTATATTTTTTGTAGATATTTCTCTATTTCATTTAGATTATCAAATTTATCACATAAAGTTGGGCAAAGTAACTCCTAATTATGGCTCTAATTTCCTCTTCATTGGTGGAAAGTTCTTTTCATTTCTGAGACTAACAATTTGATTTTCTTCTATCCTTTTTCTAATCAAATTAACCAAAGGTTTATCTATTTTGTTTTTTTTTTCATAAAACCAACTCTTCGTTTTATTTATTAATTCAATAGTTTTCTTATTTTCAGTTTTATTAATCTCCCCTTTTATTTTCAGAATTTCAAATTTTGTATTAAATTGAGGGTTTTTAATTTGTTCTTTTTCTAGCTTTTTTAATTGTGAATCCAATTCATTGATCTTTTCTTTCTCTATTTTATGCAAGTAAGCATCTAGAGATATAAAATTTCCTCTTATAACTGCTTTGACTATATCCCACACATTTTGGTATGTTGTCTCATTATTGTCATTCTCCTGGATGAAATTATTGATTGTGTCTATGATTTGCTGTTTCACCCATTCATTCTTTAGGATTAGATTATTTAATTTCCAATTAGTTTTTGGTCTATTTTCTCCTGGCCTTATATTACATGTGATTTTTATTGCATCATAATCTGAAAAGGATGCATTTACTATTTCTGCCTTTTTGCATTTGATTTTGAGGTTTTTATGCCCTGACACATGGTCAATTTTTGTACACATTCTATGAACTGTTGAGAAAAAAAGTAAAATCCTTTCTGTCTTTATTCAATTTTCTCCAAAGATCTAATTTTTCTATTTTGTTTACTCCTTAATTTCTTTCTTATTTATTTTGTGATTTGATTTATCTAGTTCTGAGAGAGCAAGATTGAGATCCCCCACTAGTATAGTTTTGCTATATATTTCTTCTTCCATTTCTCTTAACTTCTCCTCTAGGAATTTGGATGCTATACCATTTAGTTCATATATGTTTAATATTGACATTGTTTCATTATCTATGGTACCCTTTAGTAAAATATAGTTTCCTTCCTTATCTCTTTTAATTAGATCTATCTTTGCTTTTATTTGATCTGAGATCAGGATTGCTACCCCTGCTTTTTTTTTTTGTTCACCTGAAGCATAATAAATTCTGCTCCAGCCCTTTACCTTCACTCTGTATGTATCACTATGTTTTAGTGTAAACAACATATTGTAGGATTCTGGCTTTTAATCCAGTCTGCTATCTGCTTCCATTTTATGGGGGAATTCATCCCATTCACACTCACAGTTAAAATAACTAATTTTGTATTTCTTGACATCTTATTTCCCCTAATTTATGTTTTTCTTTCCTTTCCCCCTTCCCTCATCCACAGTATTTTGCTTTTGATGACCACCTCCCTGAAATAGTCCTCTCCCTTTAGAGCCCCTCCCCCTTTTTTACACCTTTCCCCTAATTCTTCTATTTTCCCTTCTGTTACTCTTTCCCTTTCTTTTCCCCCTTTCATTCCCATTTCCCTATAAAGTGTGACACATTTCTATGTGAAACCAAATATGTCTGATATTCTCTCTTAGAGCCAAATCTGATGAGAGTAAGATGCACACAATGCTCATCCCCTTTCCTTCTTTCCCTCAATTATAATAGGTTTTCTTTGCTTCTTCATGAGCTGTAATTTCCCTTATTTTACCCCCTTTTTCTCTTTTTCCAGTATGATCCCCTTTCTATCTCTAGTTTCTTTTTCATATTATCAAAATAAAATCAAATTATATATGAGAATATGCATTCTCTAAGTATACTCATAATAGAAATATAGTTCTCAAGAGTTTTTTTCCCTTTTTATCTTTTTATGCTTCTCTTGAGTTCTGTGTTTGGAGGTCAAATTTTTTATTCAGATCTGGTCTTTCCATTAGAAATAGGTGAAATTCACCTATGTCATTAAATGTCCATTTTCTTCCCTGAAAGATAATGCTCATTTTAGCTGGATAGTTTATTCTGGGCTGTAATCTAAATTCCTTTGCCTTTCAGAATATCAGATTCCAGATCCTTTCTATCCTTCAAGGTGGAAGCTGATAGATCTTGGGTAATCCTAATTGTGGCTCCTTGGTATTTGAATTGTTTCTTTCTGGCTGCTAGAAATATCTTTTCCTTGTTGCAATAAGTTCTGAAATTTAGCCATAATATTCCTTAGGGATTTTATTTTGGGGTCTTTTTCAGGAGGTGATCCGTGAATTCTTTCAATAGCTATTTTTCCTTCTGATTCTAAAACATCAGAGCAGTTTTCTCTTATGATTTCCTTTAAGGTAATGTCTAAAATCTTTTTTTCATCATGGCTTTCAGGATGTCCAATGATCCTTATATTGTGTTTAATAGTTCTATTTTCCAGGTCAGTTGTTTTTCCTAGGAGATATTTCATATTTTCTTTTTTTTTTCTTTTTTTGTTTTTGTTTGATTGATTCTTGAAGTCTTATGGAGTTATTCACTTCCATTTGTTCAATTTTAATTCTTAGTGTATTATTTTCTTCAGTTACCTTTTTAGCTCCTTTTGTAATTGGCCAATTGAACTTTTTTGTTCATTGCATTTTTTTTCTATCTCACCAATTTTGTTTTTCAGTGAATTGGTATCTCTTTTTAGGGCATTATATGCTTTTTCCATTCCTTCTTGCAATGATCTCATTTCATTTTCCCATTTTTCTTCTAACTCTTTTTAAAGATTTTTTATGCAATCTTTCAGGAAAGCCTTGTGAAATGGGGACCAGCTCATTCCCCCCTTAGTGGCTTTCTCTGGAGTTGCTTTGTCTTCAAAAACCTCAGGATTTGAGGTCTGTTCTTCTCTCTCTCCATAAAACATATCTATGGTGAGAGTTCTTTTTGTTTTTTATTCATTTTCTAAGGCTTGATGTTTGTTGAAAGAAAAGAAGTGACAGCTGCTTTAATTTGCCCTGGGGCAGTACTGTTGATTTATTTCAGTTGCTGGGTAATTAGGGTTAGGTCTGGCTTTCGTCCAAGGCTCACTGGTTTGCAATTTACCTTTTACAAAAGGCAAATCTGCTAAACCACATGCTTGCAACTAGGACAGAATAGCCTAAGAGGCTCACAGAAGGTTCCTAGGTGCTTGAAAACTGCCATGCTCTGAGTCCCACCTCCAGCTTCCTGCCCTGTCTCCCCATGCTGCCATCTGACAGACTATCCCCCTGCCTGATTGAAACACACCTATTCTGAAGTTCTTTCAAGGTAACTTCTCCTTGGAATGTGATGTACTCCAAATATTTATGGGTGCTGACTCCAAAATCAGTTTAGAGGCTTAATCTGCTGTCTGTTTGAGAGAAAGATCAGAGGAGGTCACATAGACTCATGTCTGCTCTCCACCATCTTGGCTCTGACCCTCAGAAGATAAAGTTCTTACTTTCAAGTTCCAGGCCAGAAAGGAGAACTGAAGGAGAACCCAAGACCAGAAGCACTATCCCTCAGTCCTCAGGTCTAGAGGTGATTACACTAACAAGTTTTTATTTTTAAAAATGAGCAAGCAAAGAACAAAGTCACTGTGAAATAGGAAGACTAGGGGTTTATCTTCAGAAAAAGATAACTAAAGTTAAAAAAAAAACTCTCCCATCCCAAAATGATAAATGGCCACCTGCCTATAAAGAATTCATAGAACTAAAAAAAAGGCTTTAAAAATCAAATGAGAGAGATTGAGGAAACAAACTAAAATAAAAAGAAAAGAACAATTCAAGAAAAACAAGGAGATTACAAAAAGAAAGTCAACTAACTAAAAAAGGATATCTAGAGTCTTTTTTTTAAATTTTTTTATTTTTATTAATACTTTTTATTCGCAAAACATATGTATGGGTAATTCCTAAACATTAACCCTTACAAAGCTTTCTGTTACAAATTTTCCCCCCTACTCCCCACCCCTCCCCTAGATGGCAGGATATCTACTACATGATAATTATGTTAGAATACTTAAGAAATCAAATATATGTATAGTTATTGCAGCATTTTTTGTGCAGGACAAATCATATCTACAAGAAAGAATAATCCGATAAAGGAAATACAATGCAAGTAAACCTCAATAGAGAACATGAAAATGTTATGTTGTGGTCCATATTTCACATCCCTCTCTCTGGGTGTATATGGCTCCCTTCACGGAACAATTGGAATTGGTTTGAAGCATTTCATTGTTGAAGAGAGTCATGTCCATTAGAACTGATCCTCATATAGTATTGTTGTTGCCGTGAATAATGATCTCCTGGTTCTGCTCATTTCACTGAGCATTAGTTCATGCAAGTCACTCCAGGCCTCTCTGAACTCGTCCTGCTGGTCGTTTCTTATAGAAAAATAATATTCCATAACATTCATATACCATAATTTATTCGGCCACTCTCCAATTGATGGGCATCCATTCAGTTTCCAGTTTCTAGCCACTACAAAAAGAGCTGCCACAAACATTCTTGCACATGTGGGGCCCTTTCCTTCTTTTATGATTTCTTTGGGATATAAGCCCAATAGAAACACTGCTGGGTCAAAGGGTATGAACAGTTTGATAACTTTTTGAGCATAGCTCCAAATTGCTCTCCAGAATGGTTGGATCCATTCACAGCTCCACCAACAATGCATCAGTGTCCCAGTCTTCCCACATCCCCTCCAACATTCATCGTTATCTTTTCCCGTCATTTTAGCCAATCTGACAGGTGTGTAGTGGTACCTCAAAGTTGTCTTAATTTTCATTTCTCTGATCAACAGTGATTTGGAGCACCTTTTCATATGATTATAAATAGTTTTAATTTCATCATCTGAAAATTGTCTGTTAAAGGGATATCTAGAGTCTTAAGGAAGAAAATATCACCTTGAAAACTAGAATGGGGGAGGGGAGAGGGCATAGAGTCAAGATGGCAGAGAGGAATGGGGAAAGGAAATGAGAACTTGGTAGGAGAGTTTGGAAAAGGAAACAAGAAATTACCTAAAGAAAACTTTAAAAATAGATTTAATAAAATGGGAAAATCATAAAACTGCTAACAAAATAGATTTGACAAAATGGAAAAAGCATATAATTCCTTACAAAATAGATCTAAAAAAGAAACCAATTCATTGAAAAACAGAATTTGTGAAATGGAAAAAAAATTCAGTGAACAAAACAACTCATTTAAAAGTTCAATTGACCAAATGCAAAAGGAGATTTAAAAGATAACTGAAGAAACTAATTCACTAAAAATTAGAATTGAACAAATGGAATTGAATGATTCGATGAGACATCAAGAATTAGTCAAACAAAAAACAAAAAAAAATGAAAAAATAGAAAAAAATGTAAACTAGCTCAGTGGAGAAACAACTGAGCTGGAAAATAGATCCAGAAGAGACAATCTAAAAATTATTGGATTTCCTGAAAACCATGAAGAAAGGTGTCTAAACATCATCTTTCAGGAAATCATCAAAGAAAACTTCCCTGATGTCCTAGAACCAGAGAATAAAATAGCCATTGAAAGAATTCACCAATCATCTCCTGAAAGAGATCCCAAAATGAAAACTCCAAGGAATATCATAACTAAATTTCAGCATTATCTGATCAAGGAGAAAATATTGCAAGCAGCCAGAATTAAACAATTCAAACATCGAGAAGCCAGGACCTAGTATCTTCTACTTTAAAGGATCAAAGGGCCTGAAATATGATGTTCTGAAAGGCAAAGGAACTTGCATTGCAACCAAGAATCAACTATCTAGCAAATTGAAGTACTATCTTTCAGAAGAAAAGATGGACATTCAATGAAACAGGTGAATTTCATTTATTTCTGATGAAAAGACCAGAGCTAAACAGAAATTTTGATCTTCAAATACAAAATTCAAGAGAAGTATAAAAAGGTAAAAAGAAAAGAAAACTTTTTTAAATTTACATCTCTATATGGGAAGATAATATGTTCAAATCTTGAGAATTATATCTTTGTTATGGGTATACTTAGGGGGTGCAGGTATAATTTGATTTTATTGTGATGATATAAAAAAGAAACTAGAGGTGGAAAAGACATTGTACTAGAAGAAGTGAGAAATGGAATTAAAATAGGGTAAATTACATCTCATAAAGAGGCAAAAAAAGATATATTACAATTGAGGGTAAGAAGAGAGAGGGATAAGCATAGAGTGAATCTTATTGTCATCAGATTTGGCTCAAAGAGAGAATATCAGACATATTCAGTTTCATAGAGAAACTTGTCTCACCCTATAGGGAAGTAGGAAGGGAAAAGGAAAAGGAAAGGGGGAAGCTAATAGAAGGGAGAATAGAAGTAGAAGGGGGGAGGTATAAGGAAAGGGAATGGTCTGTAAAAAGAAAGAGTTATTTGAGGAAGATGATGGTCAAAAGCAAAATACTGGGGAGGGGAGAAAGAGGGAAAGGAAAGACAAAAGTATAACTTAAGGAAAATAAAATGGCAGGAAATATAGAGTTAGTAATTTTAACTGTAAATGGGAATGGGATGTACTCTCCCATAAAAGAGAAGCAGATAGCAGACTGGATTAAAAGCCAGAATCCTGCAATATGTTGTTTACAAGAAACATATTTAAAGCAGAGTGACAAATACAGAATAAAGGTAAAAAGGCTGGAGCAGAATCTATTATGCTTCAGCTGAAGTTTTGTTTTTTGTTTTTAAAGCAGGGGTAGAAACCCTGATCTCAGATCAGGCAAAAGCAAAAATAGATCTAATTAAGAGAGAGAATGAATGAAAGTACATCTTGCTAAAGGGTATTATAGATAATGAAGTAATATCAATATTAAAGAAATTTGCACCAAGTTATATAGCATCCAAATTCCTAGAGAAGTCAAAAGAGCTGCAAGAAGAATTAGGCACTCAACTATACTAGTGGGGGATCTCAACCTTCCTCCAGATAACTAGATAAATTGAACCACAAAATAAATAAAAAGGAAGTAAAGGAGATAAATAGAATTTTAGAAAAATTAGGCATGATAAATCTTTGGAGAAAATTGAATGGAGACAGAAAGGAATATACTTTTTTTCTCAGTTGGAACCTACACAAAAATTGATCAAATATTAGGGCATAAAAATCTCAAAATCAACTGCAGAAAGGTAGAAATAAAATGCATTTTTTTAGATCATGATGCAATAGAAATTATATGCAATAAAAAGCCAGGGGAAAGTAGACCAAAAAAAATTGAAAACTAAATAATCTAATCCTAAAGAATGAGAGGATAAAACAACAAATCATAGGCACAATCAATAATTTGATCCAAGAGAATGACTATAACCAGATAAGATACCAAAATTTATGGAATGTAGCCAAAGCATTTCTTAGGAGAAGTTTTATATCTCTAGATGTTTGCTTGCATAAAATAGAAAAATAGAAGATAAATGAATTGAGCATGCAATTAAAAAATTTATAAAAAGAACAAATGAAAATCCCCCAATTAAGTATTAAATTTGGAATTCTGAAAATAAAAAGGGAGATTATTAAAAATGCAAGTAAGAAAGCTATTGAATTAATAAACAAAAACTAAGGATTGGCTTTATTTAAAAAACAACAACAAAAAAATAAATAAACCTTTAGTTAATTTGATTAGAAAAAGTAAAGAAGGATAGTGATGGAGCGTGTGAAGGATTCGTAGAGCTGGTGATGTCAGGTAGAGCTGGAGGAAGATGAATTTATCAGTAGCTGGAGGGTGAATAGTAGTGGGGAGGATTAGGTAAAAACACCTTGGGGAAAAGAATTAAAGGGGTGCATTTGCGATGGTGAACTTGAGCCTGAGATGTTAAAAGCTCTCTATTCGTTTATATGGTTGCCAATCCCATCACTCTCCACTAGACTAACGGGACATAGTGATGCGGCGTGTGAAGGATTCGTAGAGCTAGTGATGTCACGTAGAGCTGGAGGAAGATGAACTGACCAGGAGCTGGAGGGTGAATAATAGTGGGGAGGACCAAGGATTAGGTAAAAACAGCTTGGGGAAAAGAATTAAAGGGGTGGATTTGTGACTAAGAAATTGAGACATTAATTGGGTGATCTTGGACAAGTCGGTTAACTTGTCTGTGTCCTATTTTCCTCAACTGTAAAATGAGGGGTTTGGCCACGAAGACCTCTAAGAGCTCCTTTAAAGGAAGCTTTAAAGCTGAGATCCTGTGAGGGATTCAGTTGGGTGAATTTACATAAGGTAGGTTCACTGCTAAGGTTGGAGATAGGGAATAGGAGGGAGATTTCTCTGATGGAGGGAACTCCCAGATGAGGAAGCTCCCGCTACTGATACAAATCTGCATCCTTTCCACCATTTAGCCTCTTAGAGAGTTTCCTTATCCAGAGTCACACAACTACAGTGTGTAAAAAGTAGAACTAGAGCTCGGGTCCTTCTGGACCCAAGGCTTGCTATTACTTAGTCACTTCAGTTCAGCATAAATACAGATAAGGGAATTTGAGAAATGAGTGAGTCGGTACAGCTAGGAAGATCTGGAGGGGCCCACTGTTGGAGGCAGTACCTAAGAAGAAAACTTAAGGTTTCTAAAACACATAAGTATGAGAGCTAAGTAGCACAGTAGATAGGAGGCTTGGCCTGGAGTCTCCTAGAACACCAGAGTTCAAATCTAGCTTCAGACATTCACTAGATCTGGGAACCTCGGCAAATCACCTAACCTATGTTTGCCTCAGTTTCCTCACCTGTAAAATGAGGATAATAACAACATCTATCTCGAAGCACTGTTGTGAGGCACAAATGAAACTATCTGTATAATACTTAACATACATGACAGGTACTATATTAATGTTTATTTCAGTCTGTATCAGTATTGAAAATATATGCCCCAAGTAACATAGCATCCAAATTCTTAAAGTTAAAAGTTACAGGAAGAAATAGTAAGACTATTAGATACCACAGTACCTTCTCAGACCTAGATAATGTATCATGGAATAAACAAGACTTTAAAGAGATAAGAAGAATTTTTGAAAAACTTGGATATGGTAGACCTTTAGAAATAGTGAATAGGAATAGAAAGAAAGATGCCTACTTCTCAACTCTGGCTAGCACCCTCAAAAAACTGACCGTGTTTTAGATCTTAATAAGCTTATAAAACAAATTACAGAAAAGCAAAAATATTAAATGCATCTTTTTCTGATAATGCAATAAAAATTACATTCAGTAAAAAAAAGAAAAAGTAAAGAAGAAACTCAAATTGTTAGTATCAAAAATGAAAAGGGAGAACTTGATACCAATGAAGAGGGAATTAGAGTAATAATTAGGAGCTATTTTGCCCAACTATATGTAAATAAATCTGATAATCAAAGTGAAATAAATGAATACTTACAAAAATATAGATTGTCCAGATTAACAGAAGAGGAAATAAATTACTTAAATAGTCCCATTTTAGAAAAAAGAAATAGAAAAAACTATTAATTAACTTCCAAAAAAAATCTTGAGGGTCAGATGAATTTACATGTGAATTCTACCAAATATTTAAAGAAAAGTTAATTCCAGTACTCTACAAACTACTTGGAAAAGTAGGGAAAGAAGGACTCCTACTAAATTTCTTTTATGATACAAATATGATACTGATACCTAAACCAGGTAGGATCAAAACAGAGAAAGAAAATCATAGAAATATAAAGAAAATGAATATTGATGAAAAATCTTAAATAAAATATTAGCCAAGAGATTATACATTATTCCCAACATAATACCATGACTGACCCATACAGGAATGTAGGGCCAGTTCAATATTAGGAAAACTATTAGCATAATTGACTATATCAATAACCAAACTAACAAAAAATGATGTGATTATCTCAATAGCTGCAGAAAAGGCATTTGACAAAACCCAAATCAATTCCTATTAAAAGCACTAGAAAGTATAGGAATAAATGAAGTTTTCCTTAAAATATCAATAGCATCTATTACAAACTATCAGGAAGAATCATATGTAATGGGGATAAACTAGAACCCATTCCCAATATGATCAGGAGTGAAATAAGGTTAATGACTATAGTCAATAACTATAGTAATCTAGAGTTTGATAAACCCAAGAATCCCAGCTTCTGGGATAAGAATTCACTATTTGACAAAAACTTCTGGGAAAATTGGAAATTAGAATGACAGAAACTAGGTGCTGACCCACACATAATAGCCTATACCAAGATAAAGTTGAAATGGATCCATGATTTAGAAATAATGATATTATAAGCAAATTAAAACAACAAAAGATAATCTACCTCTCAGATCTGTGGAGAAGGAAGGAATTGTGGCCAAAGAAAACCTGGAATACATTATGGAATGAAAAACTGGATAATTTTGATTTTATTAAATTAAATGTTTTTGTACGAACAAAACCAATGCAAAGAAGATTAGAAGGGAAGTAATAAACCGGGCGGGGTGGGGGGAGGGAGAAGGGGAAGGGAAGAGAAATTTTATATTCAAAGATTTAAAATTTTAAAATGTTTTCCAAAATATATGGAGAATTGATTCAAATTTATAAGAATTCAAGTCATTTTCCAATTGATAAATGGTCAAAGGATATGAACAGACAATTTTCAGATAAAGAAATTGAAACTATTTCTAGTCATAGAAAATGCTTTAAATCACTGTTGATCAGAGAATTACAAATTAAGACAACTCTGAGGTACCACTACACACCTTGTAGATTGACTAAGATGACAAGAAAAGATAGTGATCAATATTGGAGGGGTTATGGGAAAACTGGGACACTCACACATTGTTGGTGGAATTGTGAACTGATTCAACCATTCTGCAGAGCAATTTGGAACTATGCCCAAAGCACTATCAAACTGTGCATACCTTTGACTCAGCAGTATCTCTACTGGACCAGTCTCCCAAAGATATCATAAAGGAAGGAAAGGGACCCATACATGCAAAAATGTTTGTGGCAGCCCTTTTTATAGTGTCAAGAAACTGGAAACTGAGTGGATGCTCATCAATTGGAGAATGGCTGAATAAGGTATGGTATGTGAATATTATGGAATATTATAGTTCTATAAGAAATAATCAGCAGGATGACTTCAGAGATGCCTGGAGAGACTTACATGAACTGGTGCTAAGTGAATAGAACCAGGAGATCATTTTACATGGCAACAGCAAGATTATACAATGATCACTTCAGATAGACATTACTCTTTGCAATAATGAAGTGATTCAGGCCAGCCAATGGTCTAATGATGGAGAGAGCCATCTGCACCCAGAGAGAGGATTGTGGGGACTGAGTGTGGATCACAACATAGTATTTTCACTCTTTTCGTTGTTTGCTTGCATTTTGTATTCTTTCTCATTTTTTTCCCTTTTTGATCTGATTTTTCTTGTGCAGCATAATAATTGTGGAAATATGTATAGAAGAAAACATGTTTAACATTACAAAAAGAAAATTACAATTGGGCAAGAGGAAACCAGCAAAGTTATGAGACCAAGAAATAATAAAGCAAAATAGAAAGAATAAAAAAAAAAACAGAGGAAAATTGAGACATCTAATAAGAAAAACAACTGAGGGGCAGTTAGGTGGGGCAGTGAATAGAGCACCAGCCCTGAAGTCAGGAGGACCTGAGTTCAAATCTGGCCTCAGACACTTAACACTTCCTAGCTATGTCCCTGGGCAAGTCACTTAACCCCAATTGCCTCAGCAAGAAGAAAGAAAAAAAAAAAACTGCTCTAGAGAATAGATCAAGAAAACATAAGAATAATTTAATTACCTGAAAACTATGATTTAAAAAAACAATACAATAATGCAAGAAATAATTTTTAAATGGTCCTAAATTGTTAGAAGAATAGGAGAAAGTGGAAATTTAAAAAAAAAAATCCATTTTCATCACCTGAAAGAGATCCTATGAGGAAAACCCCCAGATCAAGGAAAAAACTATTATGAGCTAAAAGAAAAATATAATTCAAATGCAGCAGAGCAACAATTAGAATCATACATGTAATGTACCAGTGGCTACATTAAAAGATTTCAGGTCATGGAACAATATATATATCAAAGAGCAAAAGAGCTAGAGTTAGAGCTGAAAATATCAGTCTATTTAAACATAATCCTGAATTGAAAAAAAAAAAAAAACAAAACCTGGATATTCAATGAATTGCCAGACTTTTTATGATTTTGTTGCAAAAGACCTGAAGTTAATTGAAAATTTGACATATATGATCCAAGAGAAATATAAGGTAAACATCAAAGACTAATTTCAGATTTCAATAAGGAAAAATTGGTAATGAAAATGAAAATGTAAACCATTTGTCTAAGATTGCCATTAGTAATTTGGAATTTCAAAAGAAATACTGGAGTAGGGCTTAGTAGGATGTGATTCTAAAAAGCAAAACCATGTAGGAAAATATAAAAATAAAAGAATAATTAAGGTATGTAATGAGGTATGAGAGCCAGAATTGATCCAGAGGAATTAGATGGGGCAGAAGGGCTAGAATCCATCCTATTTATATTGAGAATAGGTTGAAGAAGGAACAATACAGGGTATCATACTCTTTTAAATGTATAAGGAAATAGGAGGGGGAAGGAATAAAATAAGGGGAGTGTAGAAAGGTCTGTAGAGTAATAGGAATGGGATAAAGTTGTAGATTAATTGAAATGGGATAAAGAGGGAGGGCAAAATAGCAGGGAGAAGTAAAGCAGAGGATTCAGTAGAAATAGTAAATAAGAGATTCACACAAACATAATAACAATGATCAGAAGTAGAACTCAATAGAAAAAAAAGCAGGGCTAGTAATTATTGATATAGACAGAGTTAAAGCTAAAACATTTAATCAAAAGAAAAAATAAGGAAACTATACTACATACCAACCATACTCATCAATATTATTTTAGACTTTTTAAAATAACTAGATAATATTGCTGTGATATAAAAAATGATCATTTAGTGGATTCAGAAAAAACATGGAAAGACTTGGATTTATGAAGGCTATTATTCAACTTCAGATAAACAGAGGACAAACAAGCATAGTACCTATAATATGCCTTACATATATCAATGTACATGTGTATTATATGTATGTGAGTATATGTGTGTGATTATGGATATTTATGCATATATATATATATATTCACACTTAACTATAGCCTTCTGGGGGTGTAGGGAAGAGGAGATTGGAAGGGAAGGAAAAGGGGGAGTGGGGAAATAAAATAAAAAGTATACAACAGAGAACAAAAAAACCTGCAAGGAGGCAAAGATGGCCAGCTCTAAATACAATGCATCATATTTATTACATAGACTTTCTTGGAATGGAAACTTATTGTCTCATATTTCTCATATGTTCTTTTCTGCACATAGCCATGCTTTGTTTTTTTTTTTCTTTTTCTGTCTTTTTTCCTATTTTGTTTGATTTTTTTTCTATTTTGAAATACATTTTTTAAAAGATTTTAAAATTCTATTCAATGCAGTGTTATGCTGGTAAATGTTTAACAATTGGATGTCAGGGGAGGGGGACATGAAAACACACTTTTAAATTTAAACTGTAGGGGCAGCGAGGTGGCGCAGTGGATAGAGCACCAGCCCTGAAGTCAGGAGGACCTGAGTTCAAATTTGGTCTCAGACACTTAACATTCCCTAGCTGTATGTCCCTGGGCAAGTCACTTAACCCCAACTGCCTCAGCAAAAAGCAAATAAATAAATTTAAACTGCATTATTAAAAATTCTTCCATCACTTTCTTAAGTCTAGAAAATCAGCAAAAAAAAATAATAAATAAATCAAGCCCTGATTTGTAGCATTTGCTGATTTTGGAGATATACCTATTCACACTAAGTGTTCAACAACTGGGTCTCATGATGTGGGGTGAATTGTTTCCAGCACAACAATAGTTCATTGCGTTGACATAGAGTGCTGCCAATTCCCTAACAGAGGTGATATTCTCAAGATGAAGAATAAGACCTATATTATTTTGAGGTTTTTATTTTATTTTGTTTTTGGACATAATGTAAGAATTTGTTTTGCTTAATTATGTATATTTATTAACAAAGGTTTTATTTTTCTTTCATTGAGGAGGGGGAGTAGAGGGGACAAAATAAATGCCTGTTAATTGAAAATAAAATTCAGAATAAAAAATACAGATTAGAATTAGAAAATCAAAGTTCAAATTCTGTCTCTGACACATTCTAGCTTTGTGGGCAAGTTACTTGATTTCTCACTTAACTAGTAACTCTTTAAAACTGAGTTATAGATAGGCAAATTGCCTGTCTTCATCAGGGGAGGAAGTTTTTTTCCAAGCACTTTCCCATATCAGTAAAATCAAAAGTCCTGGCTCCAGCCCCTGCAAAAGTGATATGGTTTTCCTTCACTTATGTCCTACTCTGCTGTCTCATTTAGGCACAGAGATGACAATGGGTTCTCAAAGTTTATGGGAGGCAAAAAACAAGCTCTGGAAAGTCATACTACAACAGAGTATACAACTACTCTGTTGTATCAAGTTAGATAATATAAGAGATATTGTTAGTAAGTTTGAAAGGGAATTCTACTCATAATCTTCTACCATTCCCTTCTGTAAAGTTTGACAAATGAGTGCATATTCTAAACAAATGTTTCCATAGGGTGTCATGTTTTCTGTTTTTAACACGAAATGTTGCTACTTGAGTGAGGACATTTCTGAACTCTTGTACTCTTCTTTTTTGTAGTGATTGGATTACATCATTGAAAATTTTATGAGAAATGGTAGTAATCAAAATCTATGTTTTTTCCTTTGACTATTCCTCATTTTTCAGCATCAATAGTTTGACTAGATCTGGTTGTATTTATTGTAATTTGACACAACATTTTCTCATCATTATCTTTTATTCAAATCTGTTCTTGATTTGGGACTTTGCTTTAAATACTCAATGGTTTGATGGCACAAAAACAGATGATTCAGAAAAGACTCCCACACTGATGACCAGTTATGTTCTGAATGGGAAGATATAATCAATTTCATTTTTATGATGATTGATGCTCATCACATCCAATTCCTTATGACACTCTTCTTGAAGAATATATATGTTATATACATTGAAGCTTCAGGCTTCTGAATGGTCTTTTGAATATTTTGTATTTTTTTCAGAATCATAATTTCTAAAAATTTTTGCCATCTTTCCCAGAGCTGTCTTTGTGTTACAGTGTGCATTAATGATTACCTTGACTTAATTTCTTGATTTAGCTTGTCAGTTTCTTGATAGGATGTTCCTACTTTACCCTCTGAAGCAGATGTTGGTGCTTAAGATGTATTTATCCTCCTGAGATTTTTTGCTTATGCTCATCACAATCACTATAAAGTAGCTGATCCAGAGTCCTGTAAAATGTCTACCTTCAGGCCTATGACAAAACCAACTCTGCAAACTACATTATTTGCTTTTCCAAGGAGAACATGTGGACTGTTGTTTCATATACTACAACCTTGTTTTTTGTCTTCTGATTTAATTTATAGTAACAATGAGAAAATTGTTTTGGTTTATTTACTATTGATGTCAATTATGTGATCTCTAGAGAAAGCTTTCTTATTTCTTTTGCCAATTGTTAAATTCATATTTATAGATATTCTAAAGGTTGTACCATTTTTTTAGCATTGTCTGTTAGTCTTTTCTGCTATTCTACCACCATTACTATAGAAGCAAAAGGACACTATATGGGATGAAGAACACTTTTAAAAATTTCCTCTGTTCCATGGGTTCTCTCACAGCCGAAGAATTCATCACCTTTTGACTGAACTACTAGAATGGGTGTCTCCCTAGGTTAGTCTTTCCACAGGAGGCACAGATGACTTTTATACTCATTGACTAATACAATATCTGACACAAAGTAATAGCACTTATGTGCCAGGCACACTGCTAAGCACTTTACATACATTATCTCATTTGATCCTTACAACAACCCTGGAAGGTAGATACTATTATTGTTTCCATTTTGCAGATGAAAAAACTGAGGGAGACAGCAGTTATCTGACTTGAATTCAGGACCTGACTTGATGTTTTATCCGCTGTAGCATCCCCATTGGCATTTTAAAGATGCTCTTTGAGATTGATTCTTGCTGTCAAATAATCCTTGAACTAAATAATAGAACTTCAGGGTAAAAGGGGATGAATAACTTAATGATGTTATACAAGTTTATTCTCCAAACACCAGTTCACACTGGAAGATTGGTTCCCTGGAGGGGATTTAATAATAAAAGCTGTCATTTATATAGCACTTTAAAGTTTCCAAAACCCTTTAGGTAGGTTAACATACTTGATCTTTCCAATGACCCTGTGAGGTGAGCAATTATCATTGTCCTCATTTTCCAGATGAGGAAACTCAGACAAAGAGCAGTTAAGTGACTTGGCCAGAGTCACATAGCTAGAAAGTACCAAACTGAGACAACTCTAGACTTCTTAACTCTAGGTCCTGCTCTGAGCTACCTTGCTCCTATTCAGCTATTTCTCCTTTCCTATTTCTAGGACTAACTGAGAGCTCAGGCTAGTTTCCTCATCCTGTTCATAATTCCCACACCAAAGTGACTTCTATTCAGTTAATATAAACTAGCTAGGCAAATTTAATTAGTTTATAAAAATGGGAGTTGATCCTTTGTTTTTGTTTTGCTTTTGAGAAGACCAATGACATCATGGAGTGATTTTTTAACTCGTGGTAGAAGTGGATTTAAAAACAGAATTGCACAAAATTGTTTCTTCCAGAATCATCCAAGTCCAAGTGACATGATGATTGATGATGATCTGGGATGCAATGGATGACCTTGGAATCTTCAATATCTGACCCAGGATTAAGTGTTCTTCAGAGCCTACTTCACTGCCTTCATGGCTATTGGAACAAATTGTTTTCATCCACCGATTCCATTGAGAGGTGGGTTAGACTTGTTTGGGCTAGACACCTCCCTAATTCATTGATAGATTTGAGTTTGGTTACCCTCAACCTGATTTAACCTATCTATTGAGATGATTTACTGGGATCTGGCTGCTGTGCATACTATACCTTCTTGAAGGCAGAGGTGATAGTTGGGTGCAAGGTAAGCACTGAAGGTAGAGGAGCAACTCTGAAAAGTAGCTTGACAAATCTTTACACCAGAGATACAAGTCTTCTCAAATCCTCATAAAGTTTAACATTTAATTAAAGTGGCATAGTAAGAACATTTGATATAAATATTTTCCCAAATTGGTGGTTCACTCCCCCCCTAACTATGCAGTAGACTTACAACTTAGAAAGCACATGTAGTAAAAGGGGTAATTTACAATTCCTGTATGGTAAAGGAGTAATTTACAATTGATGATCACCTGAAAACCTTTTTCTCCTTTAGCAGAGTCTTCTCAAAAGTTTTCCCTAGGTATGGTTTAGGTTTTGTTGGACACCTGAACCTACCTTTCTTCATTGTATCCTTTGTCCTAGGATCTCTATGCACACTGCTAGTAACCACTGTTGTCCCTAGGATTCTGCTAGGATGACAACAAGAAATCCAAATCCTTCAGCTTTTGGAAGTTCACAAAGCCATCCTTTGGTCAAAAGGCAGGGAAAAGACCCTTGTCTTTCTCTCCCTTCCACCTTGAGGTTTTTCCTTCTTAGAAGTTTTGCAGGAACTGCTGTTACACCTAGACTGGCCAGTGATGCAAATACCCAGGTTCTGAATTAGTATACTATTTTATATAAAGATGGATAGGCTGACTGTCTCTAGAGCAAATCTCTACATACTTCCTATGTAGCATGATTACATTTCATATAAGAATTAAAATATTCTACTCCTTCCTAAATTGATTAACTAGGTGTTTTCATTTAGTTTAATGCCTTTGATTGATTGTTTGATTGATTCATTAATTGATTTAATATCCGAATAAGATAGACACTTTTAACATCTCTTATACTTCTTTCTGCTTCTAGTAATGTAGGACCTTCATTTTTCTCTCCTGGACTGTTGTCATAGCTTTTTAATTGTTGTTCCCCTTTTCAGTCTCTCCTTTCTGCAGTTCATTCCTAAAGCATGAATCTGAACATGTCACTTCCTTGATCCATAAGCCTCAATGGCTCCCTATTGCTTAGGATAAAATGTAAAATCTTCTTTTTTAAACCTTCCACAGTCTAGCCTTGTCCTTCTTTACTCTCTGTGTTCCAGTCTAATAGGATCATCTATTTCCTGTATATATTTCATCTTCTGCCTCCATACATTTGCATAAATCAGTAGTGTCAAAATCAAAATAGAAAAGGGGACTACTAAGCTGTACATAGGAATCCCAAGGAGCCACATAGTGACTTAGAAAACCATACTTTTAGGTTTTTTTAAATTACTTTAACAACACATTAAAACAGATAGGAACTAGATATAATTTATATAAAATAAATGTAATATGAATTTGATAATTCATTTTTTAAATTTTCATGTGTATTTATATATATATGGATGAATAAGGTAGGAACTAAAGATAAAAAGAAGCATACATTTTTATATTTTAATATCCAATAGATTCAAAATCATTACAAAACAAATCATACAATGAGATTCAAAATTAATTTAATAGTTATCTAAAAATGACAGTTTTTGGCAGAAACAATTTTTTTATCAACATCAGATATAAGTTTTTCTGATAACATAGTTTTCTGTATGGATGATAAATAGTCATTTGTAAGTCTCATTCTATGTTAAGTTTTAAGAATAGTTTTCTAGAATGAAAATATCTGTCTGCATAGGGATGTCCTATCAAACATTGCTAAGGCTCTTGCACCAAACATGTGTATTTCAACAAAATGTAGCAAGTAAGAATAAAATTCTAGAACATTAACTTCATTATAATTTTTCTTTTAGCATCTGTGTCACATCAATTTTCAACAAGTTCCATTTGAACATTACTTTTTGTTCTCTCAACATCAAATAAAGAAAAAGAAAAGGAGGACCAAACGGTTAAAAATATATACATTTTCACACATTTCAATCTTTCAAATTGCCTTTCAAATTTAGTAATTTCTCAATATTTGAAACACACTTCTGAAAATTACAAGAACCAAATGTTTCTTGATAATTTTTAATGTAAGAATATGAGTCAAATTATATTTTTAGTTATCTTTCCCAAAAGTCAAATTTTGTCATAAGTAGTTTAATGTCATTGTATGTAAATATTACAACCTAAGTTCAACTCTGAAGATTTAAATTCAACTCATCTAAATGCCTTAGTATGTCTACAATGAAAGGCAAATTCTGGAATCATTTCTGCTTATTAAATTATGGTAAGTTCTTTTGTCATTCTAAAAATATCTAGATTTTATGGCAAATTTGCCAAAATCACTTTAAACTTTTATGACAAGAAAGTCAGTGAATTTCTATATAATGAAGAAAATTTTCCTGCTCACTTTCAATTTCCAAAAGAAATGAAGAAAATTGTTGTTGATTTAATCCATGAGAATTTATAAAATTTACTTTTTCCTTAATTAACTTCAGCACATATTCTACTTTCACTACTTTTGAGCGCAACACTTCCTAGTATATCTGGAGCAATTTCATGCTGGTTAGTCAATAATTTAGGTACAAATACATTTGTCTTCCTCATAATTGCTACTGAATCCTCTGAAACTATATGTACATGTTTTGGTAATGAAAGATTATGTTTTTCAAAACGTCCATATACACCCTTAAAAATATTTTTACCTGTTGTGTCATTAAGAAAAATAATATTAAGCAATTCTTCACTCACAGTCCAATTTTTATTATATATGCAAAGAAATACATAAACTAATGTTGTTATTTTCATTGACCACAATTGAAAAAGTTAATTTTCCAATTTTGATTTAAGTTTTCCACTGTTGTCATTGGCAATTTCATTATGTCTTTCTGTAATAGTGTTTAATGATAATGAAACATTCTGAAAACTTTTAACTTTTTTTTCCAAAAAAATAAACAACTTTCATTATATACTCATCTTCACAACTTCTTCACTAAAATACTATGAATATTTAGATACAAATTTTTAGAAACTTAACTAAATTTGACCATATTTTCATTATCTTCATGTATTTTCATAAAAACTTTATTTTTGAAGTATAGATTGCAGATTTCTTGAATTTTTTTTCTTGTTTTACCTAAGTATTGATAATATTCCAGATAACATATTTCATACTGACATTTTAAATGACTAATATTGTGTCTTCAAATTAAACAAAATCTTATTTATTTTTATTTCAGAAAAAAAATTAGTTCCCATTTTGTCTGAAAAATTCTGCTTCTGGATCTTTTCATACTGTTCTTAGAATGCAACATATTTTATACCCTTTCTATGAATAAAAATTAAGTTTAAAACCAAATAATTTATGATTTTGTATTTCAGTTACAAATTTATAATTTGCTTATGTAACATGAATTGTGGTAAAGATTCTTCTTTCTCTTAACCTCTTTTACCAATAGTAAAGACTTGTTGACTATGAAAGCAACAAAATATTATTTTCCTGCATAACATTTAACACAGAATGAATTTCAATGGGATTTCAAAACTATAGATCAAAACTGGGCTTCAAAGTACCTGGAGAGCAGAATTTACTTGCCGAGGTGGGAAAGCCTTTTTCACCAGGCTACCAAAAGGGAGAGAGTTTTCAAACATAATAGACCCTCCCCCAAACACAAGAGAAACAGAGAATGCTATGAGGAGGGCAGCAAGATGAGTACTCCTCCTTTGTTGCTTTTGGCTTCTTTTACTGTCTCAGAAATAACAGTCTCTCATGTACTTAGTTTCCATATGAACTCCAGTAGATTGCTTGCCACTTGATATGGTACTTTGCCTGTATGTGTGAAATTTCCACTTAAAAGGGAAATTCACAACATGCATTAATACTACACATGAAGATCAGTCAGTACCTTTTTATGTTTCTCTTGTGTTCTGTGTTTGTAGATCAAATTTTTTGTTCAGTTCTGGTCTTTTCAGTAGAAATAGGTGAAATTCTCCTATATCATTGAAAGACCATCTTCTTCCCTGGAAGATAATGCTCATTCTAGCTGGGTAACTTATTTTTGGCTGTAATCCAAGTTCCTTTGCCCTTCTGAATATCTGATTCCAGGCCCTTCGATCCTTCAAAGTAGAAGCTGCTAGGTCCTGTGTGATCCTAATTGTAGCTCCCCGATATTTAAATTGTTTCTTTCTGGCTTCTTGTAATATCTTTTCCTTGGTATGATAGTTCTGGAATTTAGCCACGATATTTCTGGGGGACTTAATTTTTGGGTTTCTTTCAGGAGGTGATCGGTGGATTGTTTCAAGGAGTATTTTGCCTTCTGGGTGTAAAATATCAGGGCAGTTTTCTTTTATGATTTCCTGGAATATAGTGTCCAGGTTCTTTTTTTCATCATGGCTTTCAGGAAGCCCTATAATCCTTAGATTGTCTCTCCTAGATCTATTTTCCAGGTCAGTTGTTTTTCCTAGGAGATATTTCATGTTTTTCTCTATCTTTTCATTTTTTTGTTTTTGTTCAACTGATTCTTGAAGTCTTGATGAGTCATTAATTTCCAATTGTTCGATTCTAATTTTTAATGTCTTATTTTCTTCAGTTACTGTTTTTAGTTCCTTTTGCAATTGAACAATTACATTTTTTTGTTCACTGCATTCTTTTTCCATTTTTTCTATTTTATTTTGCAGTGATCTCATTTCATTTCCCCATGTTTCTTCTAACTCTCTTTTAAGATTTTTTATGCAATCTTCAAAGAGAGCCTTCTGACATGGAGACCAATTTATGTCTCTCTTTGGGGCTTTTTCTGGAGTTGCTTTACCTTTAGGGGCCTCAGGATTTGAGGTCTGTTCTTCCCTCTCTCCATAAAAGTTGTCTATGGTGAGAGCTCTTTTTGGTTTTTTATTCATTTTTTTTAAAGGTGTGAGGTCTGTTTAGGGCAAAGGTGGGACAGCTGCTTTAATTTGCCCTGGGGCAGTTCTGCTGATTGAGTTATTTCAGGAACTGGGCAGTTCTGCTGATTGAATTATGTCAGGGCTGGGCAGCTCCGCTGATTGAATTATTTCTGGTGCTTATCAGACCTGTTGTTTGATTGATTGCTTTAAGGTGCTGTGTAATGGCAGCTAGTTACGATGCTCATCAGGGGTTCAGTGGTTCACAATCTATCCCCCTCAAAAGGCAGACCCTCCAAACCACCTGCCCACAATCAGGACAAATTGTTCCAAGAGGCTCGCAGAAGACTCCCAGGTGTGTGAAAAGCACAACGCTCCCACTCCTGTTCTGACTCCTGTTCCAGCTCCCTGCTCCAGCTCCCTGCCCCGGTCTCCCTGTGCTGCAGTCTGGGTTCAGCAGGCCACCCCCTGCCCCATTAAAACAGACCTGTTTTGAGGTTCCTCCAGAGTATCTTCTTCTAGAATCGCGTTGCTCTCCAGATATTGTGGATTTTTTTGCTTCAGAATCAGTCTAGAGGCTTCATATTTTGTTGGTTTGAGGGGAGGTTAGAGGAGGTTACAGAGAATCCTGTCTGATCTCCGCCACCATGGCTCAACAATGAAATGTTTCAAACCACCTCCAATTGTTCACTGAAGAAAGCCATATACACCCAGAGAGAGGGATGTGAAATGTGGACCACAACATAACATTCTCATACTCCTTGATTGATGTTTGCTTACATTGTGTTTCCTTTATCTGATATATTTTTTGTGTAGATAAGATTTTTCTTGCACAACAACAATAAGTTTGGAAATATGTATACATATATTCAATTCGCCAATATTTTAACATAATTAACATGTAGTGGATATCCTGCCATCTAGGGGAGGGGTGGGGAGTTGGGGGGAAAAATGGAAAGCTATGTAAGGGTTATTGTTGAAGAATTACCCACACATATGTTATGCAAATAAAATTTTAAAAAAAAGTGATACCTCAGAATTAAATTACTAGCATTGTATATTAAAATAAGTTATAAGCTTCCAGTAAGATGGCCAAGCAAGAGGTTTTATCAGCTCATTCTATCTTACTCTCTCCACTTTAAAATAGTATGAAATATGAAAAATCAGCAAAAGGACAGTAAAATGAAATTTTAAAAAATAAATTCTTACCAGATAATAACCACTTGGAAAAAAGGATGGAGACAATTTTTTTGCCCTTCCATTTCTCATGGACCATCCTTTCTGACTCCAGCCTAGTCACCAACCTTTGGGAAATACATGGGAGTAGTAATAATAGTTTAAAAATCAGAGAGCCATAGATTGTGTGGAACCTCCCAGCCTTATTTCAAGGGCTTTCATCAGACATTGAGAAGTCTAATGTTATGAAATCTCTACTGAGTAGTCTTCATTCAGACTCCATTGCCCTATACTGGAGCAGGGAGGGAAAGAGGAGAATTCTTGAGCTTAGCCCACTCTCAAAAATGCCATCAAGGAAAATTAGGAAATGAGGAAGCAATGTAAAGCTCCTAATATAATGAAGAAGTAATATAAATTAAGAAACTGACAAGACAAAAATCCAGAGGAGAATTATATTACAAAGGCAACTATAGCTACAACTCCAGAAAAGAGAATGGACTATCCATAGGACACCCCCCTCTTCCAAGTGATTGAAAAGCCCTAATAAAATAACTAAATGAAGAAATATGTAGAGAAATTAGAACTCATAAATAAATGTCAACAGCCAAAATATTAAATTCATCTTTTATAGACCATGGCACAATAAAATTGTAATCAATAAGTGAAATATGAATAAAGGACACATAAGTGAAGACTAAATCATCATTCTAAATAAGTGCAACAAATAACAAGTCATGGAAACAATGAATAATTATTTGACAGAAAATAACAATGAAACAATAAGCCAAAACTTATAGAATACAGCTGAAATAGTGCTCAGAGAAAAATTTATATTTCTGAATACTTACATTAACAACAATCAAAACAGGAAAAAAAGGATAAGTAAAAACTGATTATGCAACTAAAGAAATTGATGTAAGGATATTACTCATGTGGGATATATATGTGTGTGTATATATATATATATATATATATATATATATATATATATAATATAAA
>JAJPUD010002101.1:175006-208116 GCA_023553655.1 Myrmecobius fasciatus | reverse complement strand
GATTTGATACTCCCCCCTCAACTCACAAAGTTCCTTGAAAGAAGTTATGCACAGTGCCTATAGGCCACCTTTATGAAAATTCATGCATGGACTAAGTTTGTTAAAGATCCATTGGTACATATGAGAGATTAACCACAAACTTAATTATCCCAATTATTCCCAGACCTAAGAAAATATAACCAAAGGAAGAAAGAAGGGAGAAAGATCTCCTCTCTTGACATTATTTCAATCTCAAAATTATCATCTATTTTCTGTTTGTGTGTTGAACTAAGGTAAAGTATAGTAAAGAAAGTGTTTGAAATACTAAGTAAAACTTACATCTCCTCCCACATTGGTGAAGTTCTTTTGGTAAGCTTAGGCTATTAGTTGGTGATAGTGCTCAGACTTATGATTTCATCATTGTGAAGAATTCCCAATATGGAAACTTCCTCTACTCATGCAAATAGCTAATGGGTAGTTATAGTAAAGAGAATTACCTGGAGGCATTCAGAAGATTAGTGACTCCCTCAGGATGATATAACCAGTCTTCCTAACTCTATAGCCAGCTCACTACCACCTTTGCCATATTTTCTATAAATAGATGATATGGTATGGGGAAACTATCACTGAAGTATCTTGATTATACACACACAAAAAAAATATGCTAACCAAATTCCTGGACCAAGAGAAAATAAATAACTCTACCTGTGAGGAAATCCCCAAGCACCAAAACCTGACATTTTTAATTGTTTTTTGAAGGTTTAACAGTGTCTTAAGAAGCAGTCTTTCATAGTGTCTTTCTATTATGAATTTTTACCTCTTTCTGAGAGTTGGAGTAGACTGACTGAAACATCATCACATCCTCTTCGATTTCTTCTGTGGAACTACTCCTGAACTCCCTCCCTTTTTCTCAATTGATTGTTTTGTCCATATTTTGCTGAATAGTTTCTGTACACCCACAGTGAAGATACAAAACACAGGTGTAAAAATCTGCTTTCCATGTTTTTATTATAAAATGTCATTGTGAAAATTCATAGTTTAGTGGGAAAAGAAACTGGTTCATATTCCAGCATTACCTGGTTGCTTTATCTATAAAACTGTGGTAAGAATTAACACCTGAACACACAAGGTTGCTGAAAAGAAAGTATCTTATGAGCTTCAAAGAACTACAGAAATGTAAACTATTATTATTTCAAAGCCTATTGCTTTGTTTTTAATATCGGAAACTCTTATTGTTTTAAAATTTTGTTCTTGAATTTGGTTTGATATACATAAACAAAGATACTGTCCTTAACTATTAAGAAAGTTTTCCATTTGTTATTTTGGAATGAAATTTCCCAATTTTAATCACCTTTTTTCTTTATCTTCTGGGAACCAAAAGTCTACATAATCTTCATGTACATAGTAAACTGCCTAGTTCTACTAACCTTGGTTCAATCAAGCAATCGTTTATCAACTACTCAATGGGTTCTGATATTGTTCAAGACACTTGAGAGATATAAAAGGTAATAGAAGTATGGTTCTTACTTCCAAAGACCTAATGGTTAATGAATGGGATCTCTTCACATTATATAAATATCAATGTGGTTGGACTGTCCACTGCTTAGTCCTTATTCTTGCTACATGATCAGCTCATCTCTTTTCTATCTCTCTGATGATATCCTTAAGCTCCTTCTTCTACACAATTTATCATTGTTAAAATATTACAGTCTATTCAGATACATGATATGTCTCTCCAGTGCCCTTTGGTTGATCCAGAACTTTTAATATTTCAGACACTATGGTATTCTATGATTCATAGTTATAGAGTACCTAGTAGAAGAATATTAGTCTTAAAATATATTGATAGATGCAATTATCAAGCATGATTTCAGAGGACTGGTAATGATTTATGCTAACCACATTCTAATAGTGAGGTGATAGATACAAGATGCAGAATGAGACATACATTTTAAGAATTGGATAATATGGGGATTTCTTTTAAGTTGTTTTAAAAGGTTTCAATTTTTCTCTTTTAAATAGTAAAGAGTAAAGAAGAAAAGAAAATAAATGCTTGTTTATTGAAAAATGAAACAAAACTCAAAAATTGATGTTTGAGGAAAAAGTTTGGGCTATTTTTGAGTCCTGAATAATGTTCTAAAGTGAATCTAGCTATTCTTTTCTTTTTGTAGGTATAGTGCAGTACTATAAATTGTATCTGTCTAAAATATTTAGAATAATCAACTAACTCTTGTTTGTGCAACTGTATATGATAGTTTAGGTAATAAAGATTTTTTTTTATCCCCTTGATTTTTCTTTGGAGATACTTAGGTTGAATTCTTTTGAATGACTATGGATCTCATTGTGGAGGCACAACAGTATTTTAGGGCTGAAGATATCAACACAATGTCATATAACATTAATATCTGGAAGATTTGATCACATTTAAGTAATGTATCTTCCATTTGGAGTCTATGTTGGATGTCTTTTGTAATAGAGAAATATACTTCTAGTGAATAATAACTGAAAGGTCATTGAACAAAGTTATTTACATTGCTACATTTTTGAAGAATCTGTTATGATTATGGTATATGCATGAGGATATTGGTAAATGTTTAATAACTAGGTCTTCAGAAAAATCAAATGTGCATGTGACACATTTTAAGTTCCCATATTAATCACATTTTCTTCACCAATTTAAGTCTAGACAGTCAGCAAAACAATAAATTGAACCTTAATTTAGAATGTTTGCCAATGTGTAAAAACTCAGACTGAAAACTTAAAAATTCATTCTCAAGAGTCAGTATGAACTATTTCTAACATCAGAAACTAAGATATATTTTACTGGTAAAAAAAATACTTTAGGTGTTCCAGCAAGATGGCAGAGCGAAGATGTGACTCTCTGTGTCCTCCTCTGACCTTCTCTCAAATCAACAATAAAATAAGCCTCTGAACTGATCTTTAAGTCAACGAAGCCAGAAATATTTGGACTACAAAACACTACTTGCAGAAGTTACCTCTGAAAAACTTCAAAGCAGACCATAGCAGGTCTGTTTCAGTTGAACAGCAGGGTAAGCAGTTTGCACGGTGCAGCTCCGGAACAGAGGGCAAAGAGCTAGGTGGGACTCAGCTCAGCGTGGCAGAAACTCCAAACACCCGGAGAGTGTATCTGAGGTACTTGGGACGCTGCCTTGATTGGGGGCAGGTGTTTTGGCAGATTTGCCTTTTATAAAGAATAAATTGGGCAAAGTCCTAGCCTACCAGCCCAGCACCGGAAGTTAATTAGCAGAATTGCCCGAGGGCAAACTACCACAGCCACTGTTTCTCCAGCTTTAAACAGACCCCAAGCTTTCTAAAAAATGAGTAAGAAGCAGAAGAGAGCTCTCAACATAGACAGCTTTTATCAAGAGAAAGAAGAGCAGACTCCAGATCCTGAGGTTCCTATACGCAAAGCAACTCCAGAGGAAGCCATCAAGGGAGATATAACCTGGTCCCCCTTTCACAAAGCTTTCCTAGAAGATTGTATAAAGAATCTCAAAAGAAAGCTGGATGATAAATGGGATAATAAACTGAGATCAGTGCAAGAAGGATATAATACCTTGCAAGAAGGATATACTGCCCTGCAAAAGAGATATGAAAAAGACACCAATTTATTGAAAAACAAAATTGATGAAGTGGAAAAAGTATGCAATGAAGAAATTGACCAGTTACAAAAGGAGCTAAAAAAGGTGACAGAAGAAAACAACACATTAAAAATAAGAATTGAACAAATGCAAGTGAATGACTCAATAAGACTTCAAGAATCAGTCAAACAAAAACAAAACAAAGAAAATAGAAGAAAATATGAAATATCTCCTAGGAAAAACAACTGACTTGGAAAATAGATCTAGGAGAGACAATCTAAGGATTATTGGACTTCCTGAAAGCCATGATGAAAAAAAAAGAATCTAAACACTATCTTCCAGGAAATCCTGAAAGAAATCTGCCCAGAGGTATTAGAATCAGAAGGCAAAATCACCATTGAAAGAATTCACCGATCACCTCCTGATAGAGACCCCAAAATTAAATCCCCAAGGAATATCGTGGCTAAATTTCAGGACTATGGCCCCAAGGAAAAGATATTGCTAGCAGCTAGAAATAAACAATTCAAATACCAAGGATCTATAATTAGAATCACACATGATTTGTCAGCCTCCACATCAAAGGATCGAAGGGCCTGGAACCAGATATTCCAAAAGGCAAAGGAACTTGGATTACAGCCAAGAATAACCTATCTAGCTAGAATGAGCATTATCCTCCAGGGACGAAGATGGTCATTTAATGATATAGGTGAGTTTCACCTATTTCTAATGAAAAGACCAGATCTGAACAAAAAATTTGACCCCCAAACACAGAACTCAAGAGAAGCATAAAAAGGTAAAAAGGAAAGGATTCTTGAGAACTTTATTTCTACTATGGGGATACTCAAAGATTAGGGGTATAATTTGATATTACTTCCACAATATGAAAAAGAAAACTAGAGGGGGAAAGGCTATCATGCTGGGGAAAAGAAGGAAAAGGTGGTAAAATAAGGTTTAAAAAAAGGAGGTAAAAATAAGGTAAAATCTCATGAAGAGGCAAAGAAAACCTAATCTAATTGAGGGATAGAAGGAGGGGAGATGAGCATTGTGTAAATCTTACTCTCATCAGATTGGGCTCTAAAAGTGTATATCAGACACATTTGGTTTCACAGAGAAACTTGTCCTTCCTTATAGGGAAGTGGGAGGGAAAGAAGGAAAAGAAAGGGATAGACTAATAGAAGGGAAATTAGGAAAAGAGTAAAAAAAGGGGGGAGGAGCTCTAAAGGGAGGAGGGTTGTTTGGGGGAGGGGGTCATCAAAAGCAAAATACTAAGAAGGGAGGAAGGGAGGAAGGGAGAAAGGGCAAAGGAAAGGGAAAAACATAACCTGGGTAAATAAGATGGCAAGAAATACAGAATTAGTTATTCTAACGGTGAATGTGAATGGGATGAACTCTCCCATAAAGTGTAAATGGATAGCAGACTGGATTAAAAACCAGAATGCAACAATATATTGTCTACAAGAAACACATCTAAAGCATAGTGATACATACAGGGTGAAGGGAAAAGGCTGGAGCAGAATCTATTATACTTCAGGTGAACAAAAAAAAAGCAGGGGTAGATATCCTGATATCAGATCAAGTAAAAGCAAAGATAGATCTAATCAAAAGAGATAAGGAAGGAAACTATATTTTATTAAAGGATACCATAGATAATGTAGCCATATCAATACTAAATATATAAGCACCAAGTGGTATAGCATGCAGATTCCTACGGGAGAAATTAAGAGAGATGCAAGAAGAAATAGACAGCAAAACTATAATAGTGAGGGATCTCAACCTTGCTCTCACAGAATTAGATAAATCAAAACACAAAATAAATAAGGAAGAAACTAGGGAGGTAAATCAATTGTTAGAAAAGTTAGGTATGATAGATCTTTGGAGAAAATTGAATGGAGACAGTAGGGAGTTTACTTTTTTCTCAGCAGTCCATGGAACCTATACAAAAATTGACCATGTGTTAGGGCATTAAAAACCTCAAAATCAAATGCAGAAAGGCAGAAATAGTAAATGTATCTTTTTCAGATCATGATGCAATAAAAATCACATGCAATATAAGGCCAGGAGAACATAGACCAAAAGTTAATTGGAAATTAAAAAATCTAATCCTGAAGAATGAATGGGTGAAAGAGCAAATCATAGACACAATCAATAATTTCATCCAGGAGAATGACAATAATGAAACAACATACCAAAATGTGTGGGATACAGCCAAAGCGGCTATAAGGGGTAATTTTATATCTCTATATGCTTACTTGCATAAAATAGAGAAAGAGAAGATCAACGAAATGGGCTTACTATTAAAAAAAATAGAAAAAGAACAAATTAAAAACCTTCAATTAAATACCAAATTGGAAATTCTAAAAATAAAAGGGGAAATTTAAAAAATTGAAAATAAGAAAACTATCAAATTAATAAATAAAACTAAAAGTTGATTTTATGAATAAACCAACAAAATAGATAAGCCTTTAATTAATTTGATTAGAAAAAGGAAAGAGGAACATTAAATTGTTAGTCTCAAAAATGATAAGGGAGAACTTTCCTCCAATGAAGAGGAAATTAGAGTAATAATTAGGAGTTACTTTGCCCAACTTTATGCCAGTAAATTTGATAATCTAAATGAAATGGAGGAATATCTACAAAAATATAGATTGCCCAGGTTAACAGAAAAGGAAATAAATTATTTAAATAGCCCGATTTTAGAAAAAGAAATAGAACAAGCTATTAACCAACTCCCTAAGAAAAAAAATCTCCAGGACAAGATGGATTTACATGTGAATTCTATAAAACATTCAAAGATCAATTAATTCCAATACTATATGAACTATTTGAAAAAATAGGGGAAGAAGGTATACTACCAAATTCCTTCTATGATACAGATATGGTGCTGATAGCTAAACCAGGTAGGGTGAAAACAGAGGAAAAAATACTATAGACCAATTTCCCTATGAATATTGATGCAAAATTTTTAAATAAGATATTAGCAATGAGATTACAGAAAGTCATCCCCATGATAGTACACTATGACCAAGTAGGATTTATACCAAGAATGCAGGGCTGGTTCAACATTAGGAAACTATCAGCATAATCAATTATATTAATAACCAAACTAACAAAAACATATGATTATCTCAATAGATGCAGAAAAAGAATTTGATAAAACCCAACACCCATTCCTATTAAAAAACACTAGAGAGCATAGGAATAAACGGGCTTTTGTTAAAATCATTAGTAGCATCTACTTAAAACCATTAGCAATCATCTCATGTAATGGAGTCAAACTAGAACCATTCCCATTAAGATCAGGAGTGAAACAAGGCTGCCCACTGTCACCATTACTATTTAATATTGTATTAGAAATGTTAGCTTTGGCAGTAAGAGAAGAAAAAGAGATAAAAGGAATTAGAGTAGGTAACGAGGAAACCAAATTATCACTCTTTGCATGATAGTATACTTAGAAAACCCTAGAGACTCAACTAAAAAACTACTAGAAACAATTCACAACTTTAGCAAAGTTGCAGAATACAAAATAAATCCACATAAATCATCAGCATTTTTATATATTACCAACAAAGTTCAGCAGCAAGAGATACAAAAGGAAATTCCATTCAAAATAACGGATGATAGTATAAAATATTTGGGAATCAATCTGCCAAGGAAAAGTCAGAAACTATACGGAGTAAACTACAAAACACTTTCCACACAAATAAAATCAGACCTAGTCAATTGGAAAAACATTAAATACTCATGGGTAGGCCGAGAGAATATAATAAAAATGATAATACTACCCAAACTAATTTACTTATTTAGTGTCATACCAATCAAACTCCCAAGAAATTATTTTACAATTCTAGAAAAAACAGTAGCAAAGTTCATTTGGAAGAATAAAAGGTCAAGACTTTCAAGGGAATTAATGGAAAAAAAGGCAGATGAAGGTGGCCTTGCTGTACCAGATCTAAAACTATATTATAAAGCAGCAGTCATCAAAACCATTTGGTACTGGTTGAGAAATAGAATAGTCGATCAGTGGCATAGGATAGGATTTCAGGACAAACTAGGCAATAACTATAGCAATTTAGTGTTTGATAAACCCAAAGACCCCAGCTTTTGGGATAAGTACTCACTGTTTGGCAAAAACTGCTGGGAAAATTGGAAACTAGTATGGAAGAAATTAGGGCTCAACCCACACGTAACACCACATACCAAGATAAGATCTAAATGGGTTCATGATCTGGATATAAAGAGTGATATTTTAAGCAAATTAGAGGAACATAGTATAGTTTACCTCTCAGACCTGTGGAGATGGAATAAATTTATATCCAAAGAAGATTTGGAACTCTTAACTGAACACCAGATGGATAATTTTGACTATATTAAGTTAAAAAGTCTTTGTACAAACAAAACTAATGCAGACAAAATTAGGAGGGAAGCAACAAATTGGGAAATCATCTTTACATTTAAGGGTTCTGATAAAGGCCTCATTTCTAAAATATATAGAGAATTATCTCATATTTATAAGAATTCAAGCCACTCTTCAATAGATAAATGGTCAAAGGATATGAACAGACGATTTTCAGATGATGAAATTAAAACCATTTCTAGTCATATGAAAAGGTGCTCCAAATCACTATTGATCAGAGAAATGGAAATTAAGACAACTCTGAGATACCACTGCATACCTGTCAGATTGGCTAAAATGACAGGAAAATATAATGATGAATGTTGGAGGGAATGTGGGAAAGCTGGGACACTAATACATTGTTGGTGGAACTGTGAACGGATTCAACCATTCTGGAGAGCAATTTGGAACTATGCTCAAAAAGTTATCAAACTGTGCATACCCTTTGACCCAGCAGTGTTTCTATTGGACTTATATCCCAAAGAGATCTTAAAAGAAGGAAACGGACCCACATGTGCAAGAATTTTTGTGGCAGCCCTTTTTGTAGTGGCTAGAAAGTGGAAACTGAAGGGATGCCCATCATTTGGAGAGTGGTTGAATAAATTATGGTATATGAATGTTATGGAATATTATTGTTCTGTAAGAAACGACCAACAGGGCAATTTCAGAGAGGCCTGGAGAGACTTGCATGAACTGATGCTGAGCAAAACAAGAAGAACCAGGAGATCATTATACACGGCAACAACAATACTATATCATGATCAATTCTGATGTATGTGGCTCTCTTCAACAATGAAATGCTTCAAACCAGTTCCAATTATTCAGTAAAGAAGGCCATATACACCCAGAGAGAGGGACATGAGATATGGACTACAACATATCATTTTCGTGCTCTATATTGATGATTGCTTGCAATGGGTTTCCTTTATCAGATCTTTTTTGTTCATGTAGATACAATTGTTCAAGCACAGCAAGAGAAGCATGGAAATATGTATACATATATTTGATTTCTTAAGTATTCTAACATAATTATCATGTAGTAGACTTCCTGCCATCTAGAGGAGGGGAGGGGAATAGGGGGGAAAATTTGTAACCGAAAGCTTTGTAATGGTCAATGTTGAAGAACTACCCATACGTATGTTATACAAATAAAAAGCTTCAATTAAAAAAATAATACTTTAGGGGCAGCTAGGTGGCGCAGTGGATAGAGAACCAGCCCTGAAGTCAGGAAGACCTGAGTTCAAATCTGGTCTCAGACACATAATATTCCCTAGCTGTGTGACCCTGGGCAAGTCACTTAACCTCAATTGCCTCAGCAAAAAGCAAAGTAATAATAATAATAATAATAATACTTTAAAGGGAAATTTTGCTTTCCTGAATAAAAGGCTTTTGTGGTTAAAAAAAAGTAGAATCATTTTCACAAACTGTGACTATCAAGATACAGTTTGATATGGAATATAGTTTTCAAATGCCTGCAGGAAATAATTTGCAAATACAAATTCTCTTCTCATATCTTCAAAGAAGTCATAATTGTTCTCTATAAATTTTCCCAACCAGTTTATATTCCTATTTGACATTGTTTTTTGGTTGCCCTCTTAATGAATGATAAGGAAATCAAATGTTTGATTGCTAAGACAGTGAGTTCATTCTGTTTTCACTGTTACAGAAATGACTTACCCCAGCAAAACTTTCATTAAAAAATAACCTTAGTTAATGTCTGTTCCTCCATCCATTTCCCAGTTTTGGGCATCAACTTATTTTAAAAATTAGGCCAGCTTGGATTTGCATCAGTGATGACTCATTTCCTCCCTTTTGTATTTTTTCTTCTAATTTGATCATTGATTTTTATTTTTGCTATATTTAGTGGATGGTCTGACTGTACATATACAGCTGCTTCTGAAATGCTTCCCACATCAGTAACCAGTCATTTCCTAATTGTTAAAATATAATCAAATTTGGTTTTGTAATATTATTTGGTGTTTGTCATATTCAGTATGTCCCAACTATCATTTGAAGAAAATATATATAAAAGATTTTAGAATTCTGTTCAATATAATGAACAATCAGAACTTCAAACAAATGAAAGAGAAGCATTTCCCCCACCTGTTGGTAGAAAGGTAATGTTTAAGAGATTAAGACACAGACTCATAGATATAGCTAAAGGGTTAGGTTTGTTTGCTTGGCTTATTGATAGCTACTTAATGAAAGGGAAACTAGCACAGTGAATAGAGCACTGGGCCTCCAGTCAGGAAGGCCTGAGTTTAAATACAACTTTAGCCTGGCCAAATAACTCAACATTGTTTGCTTCAGTTTTCTCATCTATAAAGTGAAACTGGAAAAAGAAATGACAAACTACTCTTTGCCAAGAAAATTCCAAATGGAGTCACAAAGAGTCAGACATGACTGACTTGGGGGGAAAAACAGTTTATTGATTATAAATAAGATTTCTATTTTGGAGGAGAGTTGGTATGTAATGAAAATGATTAACCAAAAAAAAAGGAAGAAAAGAAAGAAAAAAGTATCAATGAAACATTTTGTGAAAATCACAGAAAATAAGAAAAGGAAGATTAGAAAGGATCACAAATAAGCAGAAACTGAGAGATCTCTCCTCCTGATTTAAAGAGAAGTATAAGGCTAGGACTATTATCTATCTACCACCTCTCAAATACTTCTAGTCTAGAAATATGAATCTAGGTTCAAAACAAAAGCCATTTCCTTGATAGTTCTCAAAAGGGAAAGTAGTCCTTATTTATACTAACTACCTTGGCTTTCTCCCTATAAATTCTGGTTACACAAAAGATCATCATAAATTTATAGTAAACTTTTTTATGAAAAAAGCAAACAAACCATAGAAGTTATATAAATTAGAAGAAACTAAAGAATAAAATAAAATAAAGAATATACAATGGAACAGCTAGATGATGTAGTAGATAAGATGCCAAGCCTGAAATCAGGAAGGCTCATCTTAATGACTTCAAATCTGACCTGAGACATTTACTAGCTGTATAACTGTAGGTAAGTCACTTAGCCCTGTTGCCTCAGTTTCCTTATCTACAAAATGAGATAGAGAAGGAAATAGTAAACCACTCCAGTATCTTTGTCAAGAATACCTCAAATGAGGTCAGAAGAGTTGAACAAGAGTAAAAAAGAAATGAAAACAATAAAAAGAATATGAAAGCATTAGTAAGTTTTTTTTATCTAGGTATAAGATAAGATACTGGGTCAAACTAGGAAAGAAAATGATTTCACATCTTATGGAAAAAGCGTCTTTTTTCAGACTAGTTTATCAGATTCATCAAGTCAAGAGTTATGGATGGAGCTGCAGGAGTAGAGAAGGTACAGCTTCTGCAACTCAAGGCTTATGGCTGCATTCAGAATTTCATTCCTCCCCTCTTTCTTAATCTATTTCTCTTGAGCTACTTTCTTGAAGTATATTTTGAGCCAATTTCCTTTCTTCATTCAAGCAGTATTATAGTGCATCCAATCAGTGGTCACAAACATTTCTATGTACATTGTGTGTGTGTGTATATATATATATATATACATATATGTATATATATATATATACACATGTGTGAGTTTATAGGTATACACATATGTGTGTATAAACATTTAAATTTTACAGAAGTTTAGTTATATGCTATGTTCTTTTTTCTTTGTTCATTGAAAGATTCATGTTTGTTAAGTACATAATAAAGAAGTAAAATATAACCATTCATTAATATATAGCCATGAGGCTTCTTAGTAATCAATAAGCTTTTTACCTACACTGTTTTTTATAGCTGAACCATATTTTCCAACTTATTTTTTCACCATCCTCAGTATTAAATTAACTATTTATTAAAATACATATTGATTTAATTTAGAAAAATCTTGAGTTTTTGCAGTATCTTTACCTGTTTATTCTCTGAAATATTTGTTGGTACAAGTACAATTGTATACAACTATAAATTGTACAATTTTTGCAGTATCTTTACTTGTTTATTCTGTGAAATGTATGTTGGTACAACTATAATTGTATTTATGGTTTTCAATCAGGAAGAAATCTCTCTGGATTCAAATCTGGCATCAGATCTGGGCAAGTTACTTAAACCAGTTTTATTCAGTTCTTCCTCTGTAAAATGAACTGGAGAAAGAATGGCAAACCACTTCAATAACCTTGTCAAGAAATCCCTGGGTCATGAAGAATTGACCATGACTGAAACACTTGAACAACATCAATAACTGCATCTAGAGCACCACAGGAAGAAACAACCAAGGTTCCCATGAAATGCCATTTCTTTGCTTGGAATAAAATCAGTCTGACCAATATTGTTAACAGCTTCCCCAAAAACAACCAGGAAACCAGCTTTCCATTTAGCAACAACTTCCTTTTGTCTTCTAGCTTCTTTCAGAATGATAATGTTAAGATTGAAATAAATAATTCAGTTACTCCCTTAGTAAGTCCACTCCTTGGTTACTAAACAAGGTATCACACCTAGAGCACCATCAATTACACTGATATTTAGAGATGTCTAAAAACTTCAAGATTCCTAGCATTCTCTTTCCCTTTTTCTACTACTCAAACACTATCATAGCAGTGCAGGAGCTGAGGGGATAAGAACAACATAAGAATGAAATTCATTTTGTATTTTCCATTGTTTCCATTATGTTTCTTTTGTTGTGGAAGTCTACCATGGCATAGTCATCTTGTTGATGATGAACATCTTCCTATTAAACTAGGTTGCTCCATTGCAGGGATCATACTATAATCTTTTCCAGAATAATCATATTGGTCAGATCTTTCATTCTTCAAAGCATTGCTTCTGAGGACCAGAATCACAGTCAGACTAAAAGGAGTTACCTAATTCCTAACTTTGGGAAGACAACTTTGTAATACTATATAATGAGTATGCAAAGGGAAAGGAAAGGAAGAAGGGTGAAAATAGGAAAGAGAAAGAGGAAGGAAAGGGAAGGGAAGGAAAGGGAAAGGAAGGGAAGGGAGTAGGAGAAGAGGCTTATAGAAAACTACCGGACATGTACAAGAAATGGTTGCTTTTTCTGCATATGTAGTAAGACATTAGTCCAGACTCTTTGGAATCAAATCTCTGATCAGCCCTGACCCCAAATAAAATTTCTCTTGGAAGTTCTCATAAATTTCAATAAGCAATAGAGCCTGGCAAATACTGTATAGCATGGGAAACAGTTTGATGAAAGATTTGGTAATTGAATTTGGAGCAAGAACAAAGAATAACTGATGGACAGTTGAGATACTCCCTTGATATTTTTGTGACATTGAGAGAAGATGCTAAAGATTTCTACCACTTTGAATAGCACCTCTGTGGCTTAATGATGGGAGGACATGAACAAGAATATGGCAAAACAGACAGGTAGAGACTTAAAAACTGTTTTTGAAGGAAATATTCACTTTGATGAAATCTCAAACCTTGTTAGTGTTGGAATATTGGGTATTTCCTCCACCTACATGAATCATAATCATTTATTGGAAAATTTAATTGCCTGAAGGCCCAAATCTCAGAATTTTGCTCATATAGCAGGGTTAGTATAAGATATCTTTTCAACCTATAACCTGTTAATGGCTTTTGAAAACACAGGGTTTCTTTGTCTAAAACACAAGATATCACAATTGGACTCTTGTTATTGTGATCAGACTATGCAAACAGTTTGGTATAGATATGTGGAATCTTTAAAGCAACCCCCCACTTCTATTGCAGTTGTGGCACCACAGGGGGGAATTTATTACTCACACAATGATCAGAGTGTTTGAAGGTCAAAGAATGTAAATCAGAGTCCTTAGGTGGTCTCAAATTGGGGCACTGCTGAGACTCATTCCACCCCCACCTAATTGTGATGAAAGAGGAAAACAGCTGGATGACAGCAGATAAAAAGAGCATTAAGAATACATAGTTCATAAAGATAAGCAACTGATCCCTGGTTGAGTTCAGGTGGCAAGTTTGGAAGGACATTTCAAATCTAGGCGGACACAAGCTTTCTTTGATTTTGATATTGGGCTTACACCTCAAAAAGCACACACCTCCTGACTGTTTCTGGGTAGAGTTTTTGAACTCAGTCTCTTCTGCTCAGATTTAATTCTCAAAAGACCCTCCCGGTGACAATGATAACCTCTTTCTAGAGGTTCAGATGGATTAGAGAGGCTAAGTAAAGACAGAATAAGCTTAGCTTTCAACCTTCCAGTGTTGATGAAAAGCACAGGCAAAATGAAGACATAAAAAATGGACAAACATTTATATAGTGTTTACTATGTGAAAAGCAATATATGGGAATACAAATATAAACAAAAAAGGAAAAAGTTCCTACCTTCAATGAGCTGACAATTCTAAGGCGATCAGGGAAGAAACATAAAAAAGAAATGCAAAGGGAACTCATTATATGTGAGTAAAGTACAAAAGTACTGTAAGTAGTCATGGACTGGGGAAAATCTGAAGTGAAGATGAATGGCTCACTTTGGGGAGAAGTTCATAAATCAAAGAAGATAGTCATGGAGGAATAAATAGCTGAAGTAAGATGGAGAAATGGTTCAGGAACTTGTGGGTTGGGCCAAATTTGAAACTTAGAATGAATATATATTATCAAGATTATCCCTGACAAAAAATACCCAGTAAATGGGAAAGGGGAAAGAGGCTATTCAGGAACCCAAAATTATCCAGATTTTTCAGTCTCATTTCTCTTATTAACTTACCAATTTTCCATTTTTTGTTATTTTATGTGTTTTTTAAATTTTATTATTATTTTATGTTATTTTACTGCTATTTTACTTTCTATAGTGATAGACCTATTATAAGTTAGTATAGATGTCAAGATTTTTTGGGGCATTTATTTAAAATGGAATTATTTGATTGTTTTCTTTTAATTTGATTTTATTGATTCTATGAGTAAACTTATAGCATTCAAAAACTACAAGATAGAAAAAAATGGATGTAGCAAGGCAGTTGGTAACAAATGGAAGTCTCAATGTTACACTGTAATGTTTTAAGAAAGCCACTAGCGTATGAGTAGAACTGTTATGAAAGATTTATGAGAATACAAATGAATCACATAAGATGAAGATTGGACATGTGATGAACTACACCTTTAGAGGAAGTATTTCCATACCAAAAAATTATGGATCCATTTTAGAATGGACTTGAAATAAAGAAACCTGGATTCAAATCCTACCTCTATCAAATATTACCATGCAACCATGGGCAAATAATTTAACCACTCTGGGTTTCAATTCCCTTATCTGTAAAATGGGAACAAATACATATCTAAAATTTACCTCCCATGTGGTGAGTTTTAAATTCAATAACATACAAAATGTTTCAAAGACTTTAAAGCCCTGTAGAATGTTATCTAATATTGTGATTCCTTTAGGTATGCTATACATCTATACTGAATGTATAGGTAACATGAAAGACAAATGAAGTCAGAGATCTCTATCCCAAACATTTTCTTGTTGTGTGGCCTCTGGAAAATTCCTTCATCTCCCTGCTCCCACAGTTTTCTCCTTTGCAAAGTGACAGTTTTAACTGGGCCAGATATACTCAGGTACTTTTTAGTTCTAAATCATAGATAGATAGATGGATAGATAGACAGACAGACAGATGGATGAATAGATAGATGGATAAACAGATGGGTATAAATATAGATTTAGATGTAGATATAAATATGGTTTCCTTAATTGGATCCATTCTGCATGCCAAACTAGTTTCAATTGTTTTGTAACTTTGCAACTTAGAGAGTTCAGGAGAGGCCAGAAAATAAACAAAAACTTAATTTCTAGAAAGCAATTTCTCTTGGGATGGGTGAGGGAGAATATTTTTTTCTCCCTTCCTGTGGCCACAGCAACTAGAAATAGAGCTTTTTATCTAAAAGGAGACATCTCATTCATGAAACATACAGATTCTTTTAGCAAACTCAGATAAGTAAAAATAATCACTTTAAACTTACTTTCAGGGAAAGTGACTGGTAGCAGCAAAGAAGAGAGCAGCCTTGGGCTTAAAAAAAGGAAGCCCTAGCAATCAAGAGTTCTGATGTAGTGGACCACAACGTAACATTTTCATGCTCTCTATTAATGTTTGCTTGCACTGTGTTTCCTTTCTCTGATTTTTCTTTCTTGTAGATACGATTTTCCTTACACAAAAATGATGTGTGGAAATATGTATACATATATTTGATTTGTCAAGTATTTTAACATAATTAACATGTAGTGGATATCCTGCCATCTACGGAAGGGGTGGGGAGTAGAGGGGAAAAATTTGTAACAGAAAGCTTTGTAAGGATTAATGTTGTAAAATTACCCATACATATGTTTTGCAAATAAAAAGTTTTAATAATAAAAAAAAGAAAAGAAAAAAAAGAGTTCTGATGTAGAGAGGACTGACTACACAATTAGAGAAAGGATATTGAGAACCTACAGTTTTTGAGTTGTAAATTGCCTTGGCAAAATATGTTCCCTACATTGTCCTTACACTGTGCTTTAAATATGTGTCTACTTTTCCTACAGGTGCTATGTGCATTTGCCTAAGATGATGCCTCAAGTTTACATGGGGAAAGGATGATGATTGTTTAACTATTGTTTTTGTTTTACCATAACTTTGCTGAGTGCTAATTATTCCTATTGGTAGACTATTTAATAGAAAGCACAAGAATGGATGCTCATGAGATTGGATTGAATACTCACCCTCCTAGAATGTAAGGAAACAATATGCCAGTTTAAGTGTCATGTTGGGAGAGTATTCCACATGAGATTGTTATATATGTTTAATTGTGAAGGTCTTAACTTTCTAAATTTTATTTTTATCTCCCTCTTTCCCATGTTTTAATATAGACATCTCCAGAATAATTCAGAGAGATAGTATGTAGTTTAGAGTTATCAAACATACTATCTCTGTATTGTACCCAAATTCCAATGAAAACGAGAATTGTGAAATATCTAACAAAATACATAAAATTACAATAGAACATAGATAATGTTAACATATGGCTTCAATATGCAACCCACAGGAAACTTTAGTGGCCCAAATTTCTATTTGGGTTTCATACCCCTGGCTGAATAGAAAGCTCTGAAGTCAGAGGATGTCAGTTTTATTACAAGCTATGTCATTTACTTCCTGTGTGACCTTAGATAAGTAATTTCAATTCTCTGAATCTCAGTTTATTCATATTCAAAATGAGAGAATTGAGCTATATATTATCCAAATATGCTCCCACCTCCAGATGCTGTGAGCCTTTCTCATTTGGAGTAAAGGCTCCTATAGTTTCCTCCACAGTTTGGACAATATGACTTCTGCTTTATTTTTTCCACTGCAAAGTATGAAAGGGAAAGAGAATGTGGAAGAAAACTGAATTTCTTTCCTCATTTCCATCTCTTGCTTCTCCTAACTTTCTATTCAGAAGCACAAGTAAGAGAGAAAACAAATTATGTAACTACATTTCTCATGTGAAATTTCAAAAACACCTATTGGATTTTTCTCCCTCAGTCTGAGATTCTTTCTCAGCCGGTGGCTTTTTTTTTCTTTTTGAACTCTAACGTTCCAAGCTTCCCTCCACCTTCCTGATCAATACCTTATTAGCAAATAAAGGTTAAGTTTTAAAACTCATTAAACATTTCCCTTAGCACATACTGAGCAGCTAGAAATTTTTCTAGCTAACTCCAGATACAGACAATTCTAAAATCCTTTGTCTCATTGGCCAGAGAACATTTCTGCTTCTGGATGTCTTCAAAATAATCTACTAGCAAGATTTTGAATGACCTTAAATTGGTTTCATCAAAAGTGACATTCTAGAAAATTTGACCATAAAATGAATTTCTGTAAAGTAAATCTCAATCCTCTCCTGAGGAAAAATCCTCAGGCTGAATTGAAAAGTTAAAGAAAAGGAAAAAGTTAATGTCATCCAATAGAACTCTGATTAATTGTAATGACCAATCTCTACTTGGAGAACTAATAATGAAACTCATTTTCTTTCTCTTAGTAGAGAGATGAGAGATTATGGGTGCAAAGTGCCATATACCTTACTGGTTTTGAAATCTAAAGACCTACATTTGAATCCCAGTTCTTCCTCTTGACACCTGAATGAGCTTAGTAAAATAACTTAGTTGTTTGAGACTCAGTTATGTCATCCGTAAAATAGGAGTCTTGAATTAGATTACTTTTAGGGTCTTTTCCAACTGTAGATCCAATAATCATACAAATATTCCACACTTCCTTTAGTCCTAATCTTTTTTATAAATTCTATGAATCCAAATTTATAATTCACAGAATTTTTCTTCCTCACTTATCTTTTTTTTTAAACTGGGCAGTATATTACCAAAGTTTAAAAAAATTAATCTACATATTACTCACCTAAATGACATTGGGTCAGTAATCATGGTACCAACTCACAGAAATTCCCCCATTGCCATTTGCCATTTCTCCCATAAAGATAATTCTCACTTCTATAATTTTAGTTCTATTTAAAATATGTTTCTATTAACATCTTTTTGCTTCTTATATCACCAGAATTTTTCCCAGGATCCCTTCTCTCACACCTCCCAAAGAGCCATCCCATGTACTCTAGGGCTAACCTCCACTCAAGCTCCAGTTACAGAGAGCAGTTCCTTACTTGGATACCCCCCCTATACTTCAAACTCTACATGTTTAAAGAGAAATAATAACCTCAGGATGTAGCAGACAAAGATACTAGATTTGGAGTCATAAACTGAGTGCAGGTCACAACTCTGCTACCTGTCTGATTTTGGATAAGGTATTTAAATTCACTGTACTTCAGTTTTTTCATTTATTGAACTAGAGAGCTGGACCAAATTACTTCTAAGATTCCATCCAAAATTTAAATCTATGCTTCTAAGGGTGGCAACAATCTCACAAACATAACTACAGTGTCTAGAGGATAAAATTATCTGAATATTACCACCACTAATTTTAGTGCTGGCTAAATACACTAAGCCTGTGTATATACTATCCATATTCTGCAACAGATTAAATAATAACTCAGTTAGTTCAGTCCTCACTGTGGTCCAGCTGCCCTCCCTGACAGATGCTCTACCTAGGATGCTATCAGGGGCTTCCCCTAACAACTTTTTCTGTAAAGACAGACTGTACTTCATTAGTCCATGAATAGAAAAAGTAGACCAAAAGGTCTCATTCAGTTGAAATATTCTAAGAGAGCATAGTAAATGTGACCAATGTAGGTACTTTCAACTCTCAGAGCTTTGCTAATTATTTATAGTTTTATAATATTTATAGCTTTATAGTCAATAAATGGTTTTTGCTCTACTCTCCCGAAGGCAACTTGATACCAACTTAATATCAGACCTTTTAAAGGTCATTTTGGTAAATTTTAAGTGGGGATGGATGGTAAATTCCAGCTGCCTTTTAATTTTTATATTGCTGTAAGTGATTCCTATGATTATCAGTCACTAAAAATAATATACTAATGAAATGCACAGAGGCACAAGCAGTGAAAGAAGAGAAGGTGATCAGCATCATGCAAGTCTTGTATAATACAACTCATCACATTACAGATGTAGTGACACAGTGAATCAATCAATTAATTAGTCAATGAGCATTTATTAAATACTTACTAGGTGCCAGATACAATGTTAAGCACTAGAGATACAAAGAGAAGACAAAAACATAATATTTTTTTTATCAAAGAGTTCACATCCTAATGAAGGAGACAGAATGCAAACAATTATGTACATAGAAGATATATGCAATGTAAATAAGAGATAATTTCTGAAGGCACTAACAATGGGCAGCATACAGAAAGTGGAACTTATAAGTAAGAAGAAAGAGCATTCCAGACTTGAGGGACCAGTAAGTACGAAGGTACAAAATTGGGAGATAAAAGGGTATGAGGAATATTAAGAAGTCCAGTGCTGTAGGATCATAATAAATTTAACTCTTCTTAAATGAAATATAGTATGATCCAATACAATTCCAAAAGACTCATAATGGAAAATGTTGACTATATCCAAAGGAAGTACTATGTAGTCTGAATGCAGATTGTAGCATACTATTTTCACTTTTTTGGTGGATGTTCTTTTCTTTTTCTTTTTTTGTGGCTTTTTGGACTTCATGAATTTTCCTTTTTGTTCTCTTTCTTCTTTCACTACATGACTAATGTAGAAATGTGTAGCATGATTGCACATGTATAATAATTTATAGCAGATTGCTTGCCATCTTGGAGAGGGAAGATGTGATGGAGGGAGAAAAATTTGGAATTCAAAATTTTATTAAAAATGAGTATTGAAAATATTTATTTTTACATATAATATGGAAAAAAACCAAAATACTATTTGCTTTAAAAAAAAAGAAAAGAAAAGAAATGTTGAAAAATTCTGCCAGAGGTATCCCAGATGAACTTTCCTTTTTTCTCCCTTAGGGAATGTTACAAATGTATTGACTAGGTTTAATGAAGTCAACCTACTTAGGGAGGTAGGAATCAGCTTGGTCTTCTCTGGAGTGAACTAAAGAATGTGGAAGACTTTAAAAGGATAAGGGATGACACAGACCAATCAGAATCCTTGCCAGAGCGACCCTGGGACCCCTGTTTTTATTTTGGACCTTCCCACATCCCAACTAGTTTTTTAGATAATATAGCATGAATGCATAGATTCCCTTATCCAAGGAAAGGAATTGAAAATAGTCACTATTCCCTAGATTTTCATTTCCATAAGCCACAGTATGGGTGCTAGTGCAAACCAGAGTAAATTTCTCCAGTGATTTAGCTTAATGACCCATCTGAAAATAACCCTTTGTTTTTGAAGTACTTTGAAAATTACTTGACTGCTGTTGAGGTTACAAAGTACTTTGAAAATTATGTTAAAAAAAAAAAGCTTCACAGTACACAACATTGCATTTACATTAGTGTTCTCTTATCTAAATGAATTTCAAATTTAAATAAAATCAATTAAAACATTCCACTTCACAATTAAACTGAGAGAAGAGTTCGTGTGGAAGAGTTGGTCAGATTCATTATTTTCCTCTAAGAGCTCCCAAGAGGGGGTTCAAAAGTGAATGTCTTATCTGGGAAGTGAACAGAAGCAGAAAAGGGTACATACAGAAGCTTTAGTCAATGAGCAGGTGACTGTGTCCCATTGCATCAATTAATAAAATCACAGATGGGTAAGAGTTAGCTGATATATCCAGCTGGGAAAAGTGTGATGAATGATCAGAGAACCCAATGTGTATCTGGTCATATGTGCTTTAATGAATTTTTTTAAATTCAGATTGAGAAGATGGGCAGTGTGGAAATTAGAATTGGTCAAGAGGTGGGATAATGAAGGTAGATGGGAAGGAATCTTAGACTAACAGCTCAAACAGGACATAGAACTAAGAAAGAACCATGGACTTCTGCCTGCTTTAGTTTCTTTTATTATAAAATGGGAGTAATACTAACATCTACCTGACAGGATACTAACATCTACTTGACAGGACCGTTGTGAGGACCAAAAGAGAATATCTTTTAAAGCACTTAGCATAGTGCTGGGCACAAAGTAGACATTGAATAAATGATTATTCCCTTCTCCAATCATAGTGTGGTAGATGTGGCCAAAAGTCAGCATTAGAATCCCAAGGCTAAGGTAGAAAAAAGAAATAGACTGGGGCCAAAGATTCAATGATTATCTTGATGAGTGATTTGCACCAATGGAGGACTGCTGTTTTGGGCAGATCTTTCAGAGGCCCACCAAAAATAATAGCACCCAAGAGAGATCCTAGAGTCCTAGGCCTGCAGATGAAAGGTTTCTAGACCAACCCTCTTATTTTACAAATGAGGAAACTAAAGCTCAGGAAGGGAATTAATTATCCAAAATTGCACAAGAAGTAAGCACCAAAGATTAGATTTTAACCCAGGTCTTTTCACTTCAAAGTTAATTGTCTTTCTGCTGTATTATTCCAATTTAGGCATCACATACTTAAAGGGGAATATTCTGAGAAGTAATCAGAGGATAATGAATAAGACGTCCTTCAGATGAACTGATACTGAAATTTTTATTTTTCTCTATTCAATGGATCCAGAGAATTTAATAAATATCATAAAGCCCTAGAACATGGATTGGAAGATGGTGGAACATCTTCTGAAAAGAAAACAGAGTAATTTCTTTTAGGGGTTCAGTGGGATTTAAAGCACAATGAGAACTATTGCCTTGTAGCTGAATAGTGAATAAACAAACTTGTTTCCCTAGATTTTAACATAACACATTCAATGTATTTTGACCATCCTGCCTGTATGTCCCCTTGTAATTATAATTTTTGAATAAGATTAGTATTTTCCAATATATTTTTCAGTCTTTGGCACACCTGAGACCACCCCTGAATAAACCAGAACATACTAGAAATGAGAATGGAGAGTGCCTACTACAAAAAGAAAGGGAAAGATTTCTTAATCTCTGCATTATTACAATTTTCAATAAACCCAAGAGAGAATGATATTTTATTTTGAGGCCAATCATTAAAAGTTCAACTGAACTTTTGTTTCACTGAGGCCTGAGAAATTCCAATGTGACAAAAAATGCTGAAAACAAGCCACTGGGTAAATTGTGGTGCTGTTGAATGTAATTATATAAATTAGATTTTAGCAAATTGGCACAAACAATCGTTTTCCTAATCACTAAGACTCAAGTGTCATGGACTCTCATAAGAGCTAAGTGATCGCTATTGAGGTTTTAGGTCTAATGGGAAAGATACCTCCTCCAGCTATTCCTGGGCTGCTAGCTCTGCTATCACTAGGAAGGAAGGCTATCATTCACCCAGACCATTTCCATTGTGCCATGAATTTTTCTTGGAGGTCCCTCCTTCAATCATTGACCAGACTATGCACCGCTCAATAGACAGTGAACTAATGAGCCCCGAGCCTAGGGTGCTTTAGATATGAACTCCGAAATGGCTGTCCATCTCAGGCAGCTTTAATGCAATTAAATTCACTCAGTAATGAAAATGTTTATCTCTACATGTGTCCTGGTTTTGTTTGAATTAAGAAAAACACGTAAAGTGAGGACATATGACAAAAATATATACCATTATAGTATAACATCATATTCATTCATCAAACAGTTGCTAAGTGCTTACTGTATACTGGAGCTAGAAAGATAATAATTTTTTAAAAGAATATTTTTTACTTAGGATATGTTTTTCCCCAACCTGTAATGTCATCAGTTTAAAGTACACCCAATGTGCAAATTCCCTTTGCCTATGGTATTTTCCTACATATTATATAGCCTTAGAGGTTTGTTTAGTATGTTAAAAATTTAAGGGATTATAGCAAGCAGATTCAAAGCAGGACAGCTAGGTGGTATAGTGAATAGAGTATTGGGTTTGAAATCAGGAAGACTCATATTCATGAGTTCAAATCTGGCTTCTTCAGATGTTACTGTGTGACCCTGGGCAAGTCATTAACTTCGTTTGTCTGTTTCCTCATCTGTAAAATGTACTAGAGAAGGAAATGGCCAACCCCTCTGGTATTTTGCCAAGAAATCCCTAAAATAGAGTCACAAAGAAGAGGACACAACTGAACAAGATTTAATGCTAGAAGGAACCTTGGAGGTCTTCTAGTCTGATATTCGGTTTTTATACTTGAAGAAACTGAACCTCCTAAAGATAAAATAATTTATCCAAGATCACACAAATAGCAATTGACTGAACTAGAACTTGAAATCCAGACTCCCCCCCCCCCCATGCTATTTTTCGTGCTTTGAAATTCCCTTGGTTCATGGAGCCTTCTCATCAAGGAATATACTTCTGTCATGCTAGATCCCTTCTTCAGTAGAATTTTTTTCAGGGGCTCCATTTTGGTAGCAGCCCAAGCTGGTCTTGCTTCAGTTCCTCTCTGACTGTAGTTTTCACCCACTGGACTTCACCACTCTGCCTCCTACTAAGGTATCTTCCCCCCTTTCCCTTCACCTCTCTTTTATGTGATATCTTCCCTATTAAAATATAAGTTCCTAGGGGACAAGGACTAGATTTAGATTTTTGGTTGTAAATGCATTCTAAGTGCTTACCACAGTGCCTGGCACATAGTAAGAATTTAATAAATAAATGCTTCTTGCTTGCTTGCCTATAGCCTATTTTAATAACAGCTAGTTATGTATCAGAGACAGGACTTAAACCTAGGGTCTTCCCAATTTCATAGTTATCTCAGTGTCCAATATGTAACTCTGCTTTCTATCTTTCCAGTTTTTCTCCTCTTTTCTCTCTCTCTCTCTCTCTCTCTCTCTCTCTCTCTCTCTATATATATATATATATATATATATATATATATATATATATATATATATATAAAATCAAAATGAATCACAATTTCAAAATGATTGCAATTTAATATGGGAGTAGGGCAGGGAAGAATTACAAATAAATAACTACAAAAATAACATTTTGTAGGATAATCTTGACAAAGATATTCTTCAAGGTCTTGCTTCAAGTAAATCTCATTTCTCTCAATTAAAGAAAAAAAAGCAATGCTTTTCAAATTTTTAAATATAAAGAATGTACCATAATTCTAACACGGTTCCTGGTACCATGTTTACAAAAGAAGTAGAAGATACAAATCTTTTCCTTAACAGTCCATCTGTAAAGACTCAACATCTATATAAGAAAGTGAAAAAATTCTAAGATAATATGGAACCAAGATGGAGGGGAGTAATTGGAGTGTTGAACATGGGAGATGCACAGTTCAATCTCCTGACCCTCTTCCCCCTTAAGATAGCAATTGGAATAACTACCCTTTTTGCTTGAACCTTTAGAGAAACATTATTTCTATATAGAAGGAACTATTCAATTTCTCATAATTTCCTGAGGGGGAAAAAAGATAAACATTCAAATCTTGAATTGGGAAACTGGAAAATAAAGAAAACTGCTTTAGATTTAGAACAATTCATAAATTTTTACTCAGAAATATATATTTATTCAATTAGAATTTGCTTTTTACTCTTCCTACAAAATAGTAAATCACTGAATTCTTAAAAATGAGAGGAGTAAAGAAAATGTGTCTCCATTTCATTAGAACTTTGCTTTTCTCTTCAAGTTGAGAGTGGAGGGAGAGATAGAGGAAGATAGTGACAGAGAGACAGACAGACACAGAAAGACGGACAGACACAGAAAGACAGACACAGAGACAAAGATTGATATGGAGACAGATGGAGAGGGAGGCAATAAGTGACAGAGTAAAAGACAAATTAAGAGACAAAGAGACAACTATAGAGAGACAGAGATCTGGGTCCTGAAAACATGACCTACTGTGGCTAAGATATCCTCAATTATAAAACAGCACAGAGGAGGAAACATCAGCATCACTCATGTTGACAATCTCCATTATGGTCTTAGTCAAACATCAGAGTTTTTACCAAGTCTTTCTGTAGCCTTGTAACCCCTTTGCAAGCATTACTGCAGGTATCACAAAGTTTATTTAATCACCAACTTTGCCTTGACCTTATAAAAACACAAGCACTGCATATAAAAAGTGGAAAGGGAAGACAAACAAGACAGCGAAAGATAAAAGGTTTTTTAATTTCTGGATACTATTTGGTTGTTGTTTAAGGAGCAAAGATCAAACAATGATGCAGCCCATGCAGCTTAATTTGGTGTCTACCAAGTAAATGTCAGTAAAGATCAAATGGTGTTTTGGAGGGTTTGCAAGGTATGAAGCTGCATTCATGCTGAGATGTGTCTATGTTCCAGACACAAAATGACCAGTGATCTCTCTTGTACACAGTCTTATTGGTTATGTTATACTTGCTGCTTGAGGTATAGTTATCTATATGGATGCCTTATTTCACCCCATCAGCCTTCCATCAGGGCAAGACAAAATCCACACCTCTCATTTTATATGGAGTAGGCAAGAGGGGGATTTTAAGGTCAAGAGAGGTTTGGTGATTCTTCCAAGATAATAAAGACATTAACAAATGTGAGCTAGTATTTGAAACCAGTGTTTTATGTTCTTTCTACTACCAATTAATAAATTAATGAAACATTTGTTCAATACTTAACTTTGTGCAAAGCATTGTACCTAATGCAGAGTTTACATATAGAAAATGAAGACAGTTCTTGCTGTCCAAATGCTGATGTTCTAATGGGAGAGACAGTACAAGATTTCATCTTTAAATCAGCATCACTCATGTTGGCAATCTCCATTATGGTCTTAGTCAAACATCAGAGTTTTTACCTAGTCTTTCTGTAGCCTTGTAATCCCTTTGCAAGCATTACTGCAGGTATCACAAAGTTTATTTAATCACCAATTTTGCCTAAGTTGGTCCCATGGTCCTTAGAGTGAAGCAGAAAAACAAATGCTAATGCTTCTTCCTTAATGTCATTTCTACTGATAAAATCATATCAATTTCTGGTGGAGAAACATTTGCAGTAGCAAGAACTTTCTTTTCTGGGCCTTCAGTATATGTGGCTATAGTACCTGTGGAAGTAATTGCCAGGTTGCATCTCCATTAGGATGCATCCTCTCTAAGATAATGGCTGAACACTGAGACAGGAGCAATACTATTTCTTTTTTTTATTAAAGCTTTTTATTTGTATAACATATGTATGGGTAGTTCCCCAGCATTGATCTTTACAAAGCTTTCCATTACAAATTTTACCCCCAGTCCCCTCCCCTCCCCTAGATGGCAGGAAGTCCACTACATGTTAATAATGTTGAAATACTTGACAAGTTATGCAAGAAAAATCCTATCTACAAGAAAAAAAAGAAATCAGAGAAAGGCAACACAATGCAAGCAAATATCAATAGAGAGCATGAAAATGTTACGTTGTGGTCCATATTTCATATCCCTCTCTCTGGGTATATATGGTTTTCTTCAGTGAACAATTGGAACTGTTTTGAGACAATTCTTTGTTGCAGAGAGCCATGTCCATCAGAATTGATCATCATGTAAGGAGCAATACTATTTCAAAAGCTCTTTGGTTAGGGATCCTAGGCGGTCTCCTCTAGGGTCTGAGGTTAGATGGTGGTGGTTTGACTTGCTTAACATGTACTAGTTCCTATCTCTCCTTTTGGATTCCTGGCTGCTTCATCTACTTCTATTCATCTTTGCATACTACACAGCATCTAGCAAAGTATCTTGTACCTAGCAGGATTTCATTAGATATCTTTTGAGCCAAGATGGCAAACTGCAGATATCATTCTCTGTGAGCTCCTCAGATCTTCCCTCAGACCCAGAACACATTAAGCCTCTGAAATGGTTCTGGAGTAAGGGCTCCATCAAACACTTGGAGTACAACACACTTCTATCAAAAATTTACTTTGGAAGAACTCCGGAGCAGGTCAGTTTCAGACGGGCAGGGGATCAGCTGCTTGCCGCACTTAGATGCCAGTGCGCAACTGGGGCAGAGCGGGGCTGGGACAGAGGTTGGCAGATTCTTTGCACTCAGGAAGTCCCTGGGAGATGCTTGGGCCACTTTGCTCTGCTTGTGGGCAGGTGCTTTGACAGATCTGTCTTTGATAAAGGGTGGATTGAGAGCAGCTGAAAGCTTGGACCCAGTGCAGATCTAGCCAGACCAGCCCCACACCAGAAGTCAACTATGCAAACTGCCCCAGAGCAAATTAAACCGGCTGCAGGTCCTCTGCTTGAATCAGACCTCAAGCTCTAAAATATGAGTAAGAAGCAGAAAAGACCTCTCACCATAGATAGCTTTTACAGAGAGAAAGAAGGGCAGACCCCAGATTCTGAGGTTCCTAAAGGGAAAGCAACCCCAGAGGAAGCCACAAAGTCGGACATGAGGTGGTCCCCATTTCACAAGGCCTACCTGGAAGATTACATAAAGAATCTCAAAAGAATGTTAGAAGAAAAATGGGAAAATAAATTGAGATCAGTGCAAGAAGGATATAATGCCCTGCAACAGAGATATGAAAAACTGGAAAACAAAATTGGTGAAATGGAAAAAAAATCACCAATTCACTGGAAAATAAAAATGGTGAATTGGAAAAAGATAACAATTCACTGAAAAACAAAATTGTTGAATTGGAAAAAGACAACAATTCATTGAAAAATAAAATTGTCAAAATGGAAAAAGAATGCAATGAACCAAAAAATTCAATTGGCCAATTACAAAAGGAGCTAAAAAAGGTAACTAAAGGAAATAATACTTTAAAAATTAAAATTGAACAAATAGAAGTGAATGGCTCAATAAGACTGCAAGAATCAGTCAAACAAAAACAAAAAAAATAAAAAATAGAAGAAAATATTAAATATCTCCTAGGAAAAACAACTAACTTGGAAAACAGATCTAGGAGAGACAATCTAAGGATTATTGGACTCCCTGAAAGCCACTATGAAAAAAAAAAAAAAGAACCTAGATGCTATCTTCCAGGAAATCATGAAAGAAAATTGCCCTGATGTCTTAGAATCAGAAGGCAAAATTGCCATTGAAAGAATTCACCTATCACCTCCTGAAAGAGACCCCAAAATTAAAACCCCAAGAAATATTGTGACCAAATTTCAGGACTATCGCACCAAGGAAGATATTGCAAGCAGCTAGAAAGAAACAATTCAAATACCAAGGAACTGTAATTAGAATCACCCAAGATCTGTCAGCCTCCACATCAAAGGATCAAAGGGCCTGGAAGCACATATTCCAAAAAGCAAAAGAACTTGGATTACAGCCAAGAATAAGTTATCCAGTTAGAATGAGCATTATCCTCCAGGGAAGAAGATGGTCATTCAATGATATAGGAGAATTTCACCTATTTCTAATGAAAAGACCAGATCTGAACAAAAAATTTGACCTCCAAACACAGAACTCAAGAGAAGTATAAAAAGGTAAAAAGGAAAGAACTCTTGAGAACTATATTTCTACTATAGGTATCCTTAAAGAATAGGGGTATATTTTGATTTTACTTTGATAATAATGGAAAAGAAATTAGAGGTGGAAGGGATATCATACTGTAAAAAAAGGGGGGGAGGTAAAATAAAGTAAAAAAATGAGGTAAAATAAGGCAAAGTCTCATGAAGAGACATAGAAAATCTAATATAATTGAGGGAAAGAAGAGAGGATGATGAGTATTGTATAAATCTTACTCTCATTAGATTGGGCTCTAAAAGAGTATATCAGCCACATTTGGCTTCAAAGAAAAACTTGGCCCTTCTTATAGGGAAGTAGGAGGGAAAGGAGGAAAAGAAAGGGATAAACTAATAGAGGGATTGGGGGAAAGGTGTAAAAAAGAGGGAGGGGCTCTAAAGGGGGGAGCACTGTTAGAGGGAGGTGGTCACCCAAAACAAAATACTGGGGAGGGGGGAAGGGAGAAAGGGGAAAGGGAAGAGAAAAACATAACTTTGGGTAAATAAGATGGCGGGAAATACAGATATAGTTATCTTAACTGTGAATGTGAATGGGATGAACTCTCCCATAAAATGGAAGTGGATAGCAGACTGGATTAAAAGCCAGAATCCTACAACATGTTGTTTACAAGAAACACATCTAAAACATAGAGATACATACAGAGTGAAGGTAAAGGGCTGGAGCAGAATCTATTATGCTTCAGGTGAACAAAAAAAAAGCAGGGGTAGCAAGCCTTATCTCAGATCAAGTAAAAGTAAAGATCAAGTAAAAGAAGCTGTACTAGCAAATTCCTTCTATGATACAGATATGGTGCTGATAGCTAAGCCAGGTAGGGAGAAAACAGAGAAAGAACATTATAGACCAATTTTCCTAATGAATATTGATGCAAAAATTTTAAATAAGATATTAGCAATGAGATTACAGAAAGTCATCCCCAGGGTAATACACTATGACCAAGTAGGATTTATACCAGGAATGCAGGGCTGGATCAATATTAGGAAAATATCAGCATAATCAATCATATTAATAACCAAATTAACAAAAAACAAATGATTATGTCAATAGCTGCAGAAAAAGAATTTGATAAAACCCAACACCCATTCCTATTAAAAACACTGGAGAGTATAGGAATAAATGGGCTTTTCCTTAAAATGATTAGTAGTATCTACTTAAAACCATCAGCAAGCATCATATGTAATGGAGTCAAACTAGAACCATTCCCAATAAGATTAGGAGTGAAACAAGGCTACCCACTGTCACCATTATTATTTAATATTGTGTTAGAAATGTTAGCTTTGGCAGTAAGAGAAAAAGAGATTAAAGGAATTAGAGTAGGTAATGAGAAAACCAAATTATCACTCTTTACAGATGACATGATGGTATACCCAGAGAACCCTAGAGACTCAACTAAAAAACTACTAGAAACAATTCACAACTTTACCAAAGTTGCAGGATACAATATAAATCCACATAAATCAGCAGCATTTTTATATAACCAACAAAGTTCAGCAGCAAGACATACAAAAAGAAATTCCATTCAAAATAACTGTTGATACTATTAAATATTTGGGAATCTATTTGCCAAGGAAAAGTCACAAACTATACAAACTAAACTACAAAACACTTTCCACACAAAGAAAATCAGACCTAGTCAATTGGAAAAACATAAAATGCTCATGGATAGGCCAAGCAAATATTATAAAAATGACACTACTACCCAAACTAATTTACTTATTTAGTGCCATACCAATCAAACTCCCATGAAATTATTTTACAGATCTAGAAAAAATAGTAGCAAAATTCATTTGGAAGAACAAAAGGTCAAGAGATTCAAGGGAATTAATGAAAAAAAAGGCTGATGATGGTGGCCTTGCTGTACCAGACCTAAAACTGTATTATAAAGCAGCAGTCATCAAAACCATTTGGTACTGGCTAAGAAATAGAGTAGTCGATCAGTGGCATAGGATAGGATCACAGGACAAACTAGACAATAACTATAGCAATTTAGTGTTTGATAAACCCAAAGACCACAGCTTCTGGGATAAGTACTCACTATTCACAAAAAACTGCTGAGAAAATTGGAAACTAGTATGCAAGAAATTAGGGCTCGACCCACACCTAACACCACATACCAAGATAAGATCTAAATGGGTTCATGATCTAGCTATAAAGAGTGATATTATAAGTAAATTAGAGGAACGTAGTATAGTTTACCTCTCAGACATGTGGAGATGGAATAAATTTATGTCCAAAGAAAAACTGGAACTCTTAATTGAACACCAGATAGTTAATTTTGACTATATTAAGTTAAAAAGTTTTTGTACAAACAAAACCAATGCAGTCAAGATTAGGAGGGAAGCAATAAATTGGGAAATCATCTTTACATTTAAGGGTTCTGATAAAGGTATCATTTCTAAAATGTACAGAGAATTGTCTCATATTTATAATCATTCAAGCCATTCTCCAATCGATAAATGGTCAAAAGATATGAACAGACAATTTTCAGATGATGAAATTAAAACTATTTGTAGTCATATGAAAAGGTGCTCCAAATCACTATTGATCAGAGAAATGCAAATTAAAACAACTCTGAGGTACGACTACACACCTGTCAGCTTGGCTAAAATAACAGGAAAAGATAATGACGAATGTTCGAGGGGATGTGGGAAGGCTGGGACACTGATGCATTGTTGGTGGAACTGTGAATGGATACAGCCATTCTGGAGAACAATTTGGAAATATGCTCAAAAAGTTATCAAACTGTGCATACCCTTTGACCCAGCAGTGTTTCTATTGGGCTTATATCCCAAAGAAATCATAAAGGAAGGAAAGGGCCCCACATGTGCAAGAATGTTTGTGGCAGCCCTTTTTGTAATGGCTAGAAACTGGAAACTGAATGGATGCCCATCAATTGGAGAATGGCTGAATAAGTTATGGTATATGAATGTTATGGAATATTATTGTTCTGTAAGAAACGACCAGTAGGACAATTTCAGAGAGGCCTGGAGAGACTTGCATGAACTGATGCTGAGTGAAATGAGCAGAACCAGGAGATCATCATACACAGCAACAACAATACTATATGATGATCAATTCTGATGGACATGGCTTTCTTCAACAATGAAATGTTTCAAACCAGTTCCAATTGTTCAGTAAAAAAAGCCATATACACCCAGAGAGAAGGATGTGAAATGTGGACCACAACATAACATTTTCATGCTCTCTATTGTTGTTTGCTTGCATTGTGTTTCCTTTATCTGATTTTTCTTTCTTGTAGATATGATTTTTCTTGCACAAAAATGATGTGTGGAAATATGTATACATATATTCGATTTGTCAAGTATTTTAACATAATTAACATGTAGTAGACTTCCTGCCATCTAGGGGAGGGGTGGGGAGTATGGGGGAAAAATTTGTAACAGAAAGCTTTGTAAGGGTTAATGTTAAAGAATTCCCCATACATATGTTTTGCAAATAAAAAGTTTTAATAAAAAAAATAGATATCTTTTGAATGAACAAAAATAGCAAATGAGTGAACGAATGAATACATAAAAGAATTGTTGTCATTAGCAAAGGCATTTGTGTTTTTTTTGTTTTTATATACATATGCATATATATATATATTTGTGTGTGTACATATATATATACACACACCATACATATACATATATGAATGAAATATGTGGAGAGAGAAAGAGAGATACAGAGAAAGAGGGGGGTGGTGCATATATCTTCTACTCCCAGAGAACTATCCTTCATTACAAATAAAACAGAGGGAAAAATAGTTTGGTAAAACTAACCAATACATCAGTCAAGTCTGACAGTATATATAGTGTTCCATATCCATAGTACCACTTCTGAAAAAGAAAGATGGGAGATGCATTTTTGTATTTCTTCTTCAGATCCAAGTGTATTTACTGACCAATTTAGATCTGTTGCTCCTCTGGTTTTTTATACATACATTATAATCATTTTCATTCTGTTTTCCTGATTCTGTACATTTTACTTTGCATTGGCCCATGTGTTTGCCCAGCTTCTCTATGTTCTTCAGATTTATTTCTTACTAGGATAACAGTCCATAATCCTATCTCAATGTCAAAGTTGATCAAATCTACCAAGTTTTAATGTCCTGATTTTGTCTTTCTTTCTTGAAAATTTTTTTTTGTTTATTGATTGTATAAAGTTTTTAACTTTTCATTCAAAGTTAATTGATAGTGAAATATTGTTATTGATAAAGTAGAAACAGTTTGCCTATGAAATCAGCTATGTTTAGGTAATGATCTTAATGCCTGCTTCTTCCCATTTTCTTTTCTACATAGAAAAGAGGTAATATGTATACAGTGAAAAAAAAAA
>JAJPUD010002101.1:136288-155006 GCA_023553655.1 Myrmecobius fasciatus | reverse complement strand
AAATTTGTTACCTATGTTAGAAATTCTTTATATATAATTACAATGAAGTATACAATATAACCCATTGTGTGCCAGTGGGGTTTAAGGGACATGTATAACAATGTAACTACCATAATTAGGCAGTCACACAGGCTTTTTTTTTTTAAACAGAGAAGGGTCCTTACATTTGAATAGGTTAGGAACCACTAAGGTCCACCCAAATCTAAATCCTGTAATTATGAGTAGACCCATGTAATCATGGACCTGAAAATCAAGTTCATCATTAGCAACTTTTGTTGGGACCAAAGCCATTATTTCATGGAGCCTAGGCTTTTCAAAATGAGCCTCAGAAATAAGACTCTATAGCATAGCCCCAGGATACATCCTTTGCCTCCCAAAAGAGATAACACAATGCCCCCTCCCCACTAGCTCTGATAGTCACTAATTGTGTGATCCTGGGAATATGAGCCTTAATTTCTTCATCTATGTCTCAAAGAACTAGAAAAAATGCAAAATATTGTCTGCTGTTTTTGTCCATAATCCCTTCCTTATGCCTGATCCAAATGTGAATCTCTCTGTAACTCGTGTTGGCAGTGATTATGTAGCTTCTAAATCTGTCCACTAAAAGATCTTCCAATCATTATTTGGATAAGAACTCTTATTATTATGGACACATCCCCTTTTTCAGCTTCTTCAGTGATTATGGGATCCTGAGTGTGCTCTTAGATTCAAACATGGTTATGACAGGTAGCCATGACTCATCAGTGCACCTAGTGAAACCCATTGAGAATTCACTTAAGGATCATTTTCAAGTTCACAATAGAAGTGATTTTGGTACTCTTTTTTCTCATTTGATTTTTTTAAGTGATAGGATAAGTGGGAAGATTTTGTTGATTTGGTTTTGTTTTGAGTAGGTTCACAATTCATTATAGAAAGTGGTATTTGGATATGGGAATGGTTCATCCATGTGGTTCATTCTGGTTTGGCATTTGCAGTTTGGTTTAGGTCCTTGACTACCTATGCTATATTTTCTTTACTTTTTTTCATTTATTGCATTAGGTCTTGGACATAAAGGACAGAATGAGCATGCTTGACTGAGGCAAATTATATAGATTGTAATTTTTAAATAAATCAATGTATATGCTGCTATGAGTATATTCACATCCTAAATGGAATATCTTAAAGTATGAACTCTTTTTCCATTTTGAGTTCTTAAGATATATATTCTAGCCAACGGGAGAAATTTTACATTTATATGGAGTGCCTGTCATTTGAAAGCTGTCAAAAGACCCTTTGTCTCTGAATTTCCCCCACAATGATTTTCCTAAAATTAACCTGAAAATCCTTATCCATTAGAAGGTGGATTGTTGGGGGTTACTTTTTTGGGGGGTTGCATTTTTTTTCTTTTGACTTAAGTTTGATTCTAGTAATTCACATTTGAAATATAAACACTTCTAAAGGGGTATTGCCTTGAATTGCATTGAATTAAGCAATTAACATGGATTTTGTTAATTTCACTCATTGCTCAATAAATTACTAGATTAGATGTGCGATACATTAAAAAAAAACACCTATAATAACTCTTAAGATTTATAAACATTTCATTTGATCCTCACAACATTCCTGTGAGATTAGTAATACTGGTATTATGATCACCATTTTACACACAAGGAAACTGAGATTTGGAAAAATGAAGTGACTTGATCATCACTATACAATGAATAAATGCCAGAAACAGCATTCAAAAGTAGGTCTTTACTAACTCTAGTCTAGTTTTCCCCAGATCACACTGCTTTTCCAAAACAGTTTTCTGATGCAATAGGACCCAGGACAAGCAACCTTTCTTGTTGAGGAAGGAAAAAAGAGATCTTGACATGAATACTGTTGAGGGGGAGCTAGAATCTGAAGGTGAGGAAAGGGGAAGACAGCAGCATGAGAATACCACCTGGAGGAAGGAAAAAATATACTATGATAATCACTAACTTCAGAGAATTGATATATTAAAGAATTTGTTACAGTTTCAAATAAAAAAAATACTCTTGAATTTCTGCATTTTGTTTTTTAGTTTTCCTGAAATATCAAATGAAATCAGAAAAGCAGCTGGGTCCATTCTTTTACATAATCAATCTTTAGTAACCTGCCATATGTTTCTGAAGCATAGAAAAAGGTCATATTGGATATATAATTCCATTGTTTTTTTCACTGAAGGGCAACCTGTAGTGTTTCCAGATGTGAAAAACAGTCATTTCAGTAGACAAGTATGTCTAAGATTCATTAAATTCAGGGCTTTGTTGTTGGGCTAAACCTTTTTTGGGGGGAAAGGGGAGGGGAGAAAGGTACACACCTTTTGGTCTGAATTAAACGATTTTAAAATAGAATATATAAAGTAGAACAAAATTCAAAAGCACATAGAAAACTAATTATAATTTCCTTATTTTTATTTATTTTAAAACAAATGTTAACAAAAATACGATCTACCCAATTATAGAGTGTTAAATCATTGGAACATCAAAATTGGAATCAGAAGGTTTTTTTTTTTATATTTGTAAATCTCTTGCCCTTTTTAAGGGTAAGCTATCAAATTGCAAAAAAAGACTGGTAGGGACCACCCTTAAACAGTCTTAAAGTTATAAATAGAACATCTTCTGTTTAGCTGTGCCTGCACTACTGACCAGGAAAAAGCTCTAACTGAAGTCTTGCAAGTGTGCATTATCTGCTGACATTGTTTTGTTGTTTATCACCATCTGTCCCAAGAGAGCTCAGAATTTAGGATCCCTCATATGATAAGGTGTCAAAGAACCAAAGATTTGAGACTTCCTTTTTTCCTCCCTTCCTTTTCTCTTCCTCTTTTTTTCTTTCCTCTCATTTGATGAGAGAAAAAGGACAACTATCATCTCTCATTTTCTGTGAACATAAAAGTAAACAAAGGAAAAACTTCACCAATATAGCAGGAATAGTGGATACATCATTTCTTAACCCTTGCACAAAATACTGTATAGACAGCATTTATTAGGCATATCCTAGTTATATTACTTTAGTGTAAATAAAATGTGTTGTGTAAATTTGTTTTTTGAAAAAGTTTGTATATAATATTTATGCAACAATATATTGTTAAAATCAGTAAACATTTCTTTCTTTTGAAGGGCCTTTATCATTTTGTCAATTGTTGTTTAAATTAGTGTTCCAATATCAACCATTATCCAGGCGTAAAAGAACATAGGAAGGGGTGCTTTTGTTGGCTCTCACAGAAAAAAAGATTTATGCATGTACATTTTCTTTTTTTATATATTTTTTTAAAAATCTAATTATTTAGGATTCTAAAAAATTAGGGTTCTGAATGCTTTCTCACCAATTGAGAAGGTAAGAAATGTGATATCAGTTACACATTTCCATAGTAGCCATGCTTCTCTCCCCCCAAAAGCAAGAAAAATTAAGTTATGCTTCAATCTGCACTCAGAATTCATTACTTTTCTCTCTGGAGGTGGATAGAATTTTTAATTATGCATTCATTCAGAATCGTCTCAGATCATCATATTGCTAAGAATAGCTAAGTCATTCATAGTTGATATTGTTATCATATTGCTGTTCTCAGTGTTCTGGTTCTGCTCACTTCACTTTGTATCAGTTCATATAAATCCATTTTTTTCTGAACCATTACCTCATCATTTCTTTTCTTAAAATTCAAAAATTTTATTTTTTCCAATTACATATAAAGATAATTTAAATCCTTGTTCTTTTACAATTTTGAATTCTGAATAATTCTTTCCTGCACTTCTCCCTTCATTGTTAAAGCAGGCAATTTGATAAAGTTTATATATGTGCAGTCATGCAAAACATTTCCATACTATTATGTTGTAAAAGAAAACACAGGCAAAGAAACCTCAAGAAAAACAAAGTTTAAAAAGAAAACTATTGTTCTATTTGCATTCAGACCTTATCAATTACTTTTCTGGAAATGAATAGCATTTTTTCATCTAAGTCCATTAGAATTGTCTTGAATCACTGTATTGCTGATGATAGGTCATTTACTGAGTACAATGTTCTTCTATTTCTACTCTCTTCTGTGTGCATCAGTTTTTCCATATTTTTCTGCAATCATCTTGTTTGTTGTTTCTTATAACAATCATGTATCTCAACTTATTCAGTATTCCCCAATTGATAGGCACTTCTCAAATTTCCAGTTCCTTGACAACCAAAAAAATATGCCACATAGCTTTTGGTACATAGAACACAAATGATCTTACTGAGTGAAAGGATGTTCATCATTTTACATTCCTTTGGGTTTAGTTCCAAATTGCTCTCCAGAATGGTTGGAGTAGTTCACAATTCCACTAACAGTACATTCATGTCCTAATTTTTCTACATTCTTTCCAATATTTGTTATTTTCAATGGTTTAATACTTGAAGTAGTCAGAAGTATTACAATTTTTAGCTAACTCTTTATATTGCCAGTTGGGTAATAATTAAATGTGCACTTAGCACAGTCCTTGTCACATAGTAAGCACTTAATATTTATTGACTGCATCACTGATAGAAATATTGTGTAGTATGAAAAGTGAATAATCAGAAACCTCAGGCTATATTTGAATAGATGGATTATCAATTATTCAGCAAGCATTTATTAAATCTATCTTCCAAACACTGGGTCAAGCACTTGGAAATATTAAAAAAATATATATTAAAATCTTTGACCTAAAGAAGTTTGTGTTCTGTGTTCCCAATTATACAGAAATATTCACAATGGTCACAGAATAAATGACAGAGAATTTTACTACCCAACACAGCATTATGTACTAAGACTTCTGAGTGATTCAGATACTGAAAAATTGATCTTGTCCCTAATGTTACCATTGCCCCAGTTTTAAAGCTAACCCCTTCCTTGTATTGGCCTAAAATATTTGACTCCAACTTAATGATAATAGATCACATTCTTCAAAATTTGCTTGATACTTAGGATTTTTTAGCACAAATATAAAAAAATATTGAGTAACAATTATTTTCAAATAACATATGCATATACAATTTATTTATCTCTATTTAGTGAGGAAAAATTGGTTTGCTTTATATTAGTATCTGACCCCAACTTGTCCCACCCTGAGTCTTCTCATTAATTCCCTTCATGCCTGTATCATGACAAAACTGGCTTATTGGTTTCAAACAACATTTTATCTGTCTCTTTTTTTTCCTTTAAATAGGCTTTTCTAGTGGCTATGGCACTCCTCACCCTATCTCCTTTTGACTGTCTCTTAGAATCCTTAACTTCCTTCAGTTCTTAAGTCATTGATGCCCCCTATTGGAAAGCTCTCCTGATCTAGCTAATTAATTGTAATAACCCCTTTTTCAAATTACTTTTCGTTTGTGAATGTTATATCCCCTCAATAGAATGTAAACTCCTGGCTACAATTTTTCATTTCTGTCTTCTTACCCAAGCATCTAGACTAGAGCCTCTCTTATAGCAGATGCTTCATAAATATTTGCTGAATTGAACTTAATGAGCCAGTAATGTTTGAGACCAATTAATGTACAGATCACTAAATACCACAAACAAAAACTCTGAAATGAAATTAAAATCAACAATATTAAGAGATTGCTATGTGTGTAAGCAGTTGTGCTAGACTGGAGATAGAAAAAAAAATTTAAATGATCTCTTTCCTTAAGCAATTTACTGGGTTTCCTGCCACACCCTAATGATTGCCACTTTTCTGTCTATGGGCTCACAAACCATAAGTTATGGAATTTTTAGAAAGAACTCTTGTTTTCTAAGTCCCTGGTTTATACAATTAAGCTAATTCCCATGGAAAACTCAGCTATTTTTCTATTTTCAGGTCAGTGAGACCTAACTTGAGCTGCATGATTTCTCAAAGATAACTAATATGCATGTTCTTTTGTATTTTGGATTATAATTCATCTGAGCAAAATTACTGGAGTTATTTCTGGCAATAATCATCTCTTTTTGGTATTAATGGAAAAGTTTTGATTGTTATGAATAAATTCTCTTACCTTGCTTGCCAGTATACTTTCCAGGGATGCACATATAATGAGGTTGACACACACACATTGACAGAGCTAGCTCAGTGTTTGGCAGACTCCAAAGGAAACTGTGGGAGAGGAGAGGTATTAGACTGACTACTAAAACTGAACATCTACAAAATTATTGTGCTGATCTTATTGTTGTATGCCTGCAAAATCTGGATGTCATGCCAGAGCCATGCCAGGAAACTGAATTTCTTCCATTTGAATTGTCTTAGGAAGACTCTGAAGATCACCTAGTATGATAAGGTACTAGACAACAAGAACCTTTCTCAAACTAAACTACCAAGTATTCCAACTCTATTGCAGAGAGCACAACTCATTTTTCAAATGCCAAATGTACACTTACCAAAAAGTCTCTTTTATGGAGAACTCACATAGGGCAAGCACTCACAAGGTGATCAGAAAAAGTGATACAAGGACACTCTCAAGGTCTCTAAGAACTTTAAAATCGATTGTATGACATGGAAGACACTGGCACAGGACTGCCCAGCATGGCGTGCCCTCATCAAAGAAGGTGCTGGGCTCTATAAGCCAAGCAGAATTGAAGTAGCTCAGAAGAAACATGCAATGCACAAAATTAGAGGATCCACTCCAAATGTTCATAGGGACTATTTGTATCCCTCCGTGGCAGAACATTCCAAGCTCCTATCGGTCTGATCTGCCACAGTGGGATACACTGTAACTCGACTTTAACATTGTGATGTCATTTTGGTCCTATTCAAGAACAAAGGACAACAACCAACCAATCATCTCTACACTTTTCTTAGGTTATGGTTTCACAACCCTTTAGCTCTACTCTTTTTAGTTTGGATATTATTGTTCTTGATGAGGGGAGAAGAAAAGTAGGTGTTGACTAGTTCTATTTTTTCACTGTAATAGCGTCCTATTTATATGTCTTGTTTTTTTCCTCCTTTCTCTGAGAAAACTCAAAAAGCCTTTTTTGTCATTTTTAACCTTTTTTGGACAAACTTCTGCTCATTCTTAGTTTGAGCCTTCTTGACAATATTTGCATAGGACTTTCCCCTTTAAAAAATTCTTCTTGGATATGTGTAATTCCATCTATTGTACTTGTTCATTTCAAGCAGCTTATTGTATGTATGGGGAAAACCATTGAATCTGGAATTTTAAGACATTGGTTTAAATCATAACTATAGTGTACATTTACAACTATACCTCCCTGTGCCTACATGTCCTGATCTGTAAAATGAGTTGAGATTAGATGAATTTAATTCTAAGGCTTAAATTATAATAAGGTTGTTGGCTATTTTTGTTGCTTTCTTCTCAGAGTTCTTTCTCTATTTTATGTTTAGATTCGACCCTTATTCAAGATGGCTGAAGTTGACGAAAGTCTGATCTCTGAAAACTAAGGTAATATGTGTAAAAATATTTGGTTTAAAAGATTACCATTAGTCATTTCTATGTTTTTATATTGTGCAAAACTATGTTGTTTTTGCCCCCAGTAATCATAAAAGCTGAGTTTTGCATAAATGTAGTCAAGTGCTCTGATAACCTTGTTTTAATTTATATTTCTCAAACAACTTGTCACATTCCTTGTTTTGAAGAAAACTTTATAAACCTTAAGGTACTATGTAATAATAACTATAGCAATAACAACTTGATGTATATGCCTAGTGTGCATGCCTTTAAGGCTTATTCTCCATATCCTTACATTAAATCTAGGAGCCAGTTGGGTAACAGTGAACTTTTTCTGCCTCTTAAAGACCTTATTTACACATATTTAGGCCAGATGTTTCTTTCACTGTTCAAATATGAAATTCCTATGTTTTCTTGTGTAAAAAAAGAAATAGCTCAAGGATATTTACATTATTAAGAGTTATTTCTATATATGTAAATGTTACTTGTTTCCAATAAACAAAAATATCTAAACCCAATTTTTAAGATGTCTTAAGGATCTAGACTCAGTGTACCTTTCCAAGCCTATTTGAGTGGTCCAAAAATTTGGAATTTTAAGACATTGGTTTAAATCATAACTACAGTGTACATTTACAAACACACCTCCCTGTGCTTACATGTTCTGATCTATAAAATGAGGAGTTGAGATTAGATGAATTTAATTCTAAGGCTTAGGTTATAATAATCATTAGATTGTTGGCTATTCTTGTTGTAAGAGTATCACTAAAGTGGATTAGTAGGCATTTTCCAAGTATGCTTCACATTCATCCCTCATTTCCCTCTTACTCATGCTATAAACAACACCTGCATATCCACCTATGAAAATAATAACCATTTCTCAAGATTCAAATCAAATGCTACTCTTTCATAAAGAAGTTTCCAGGGCAGCTAGGTGGCACAGTGGATAGAGCACCAGCCCTGAAGTCAGGAGGATCTGAGTTCAAATCTGGTCTCAGACACTTAACATTCCCTAGTTGTGTGACCTGGGCAAGTCACTTAACCCCAATTGCCTCAGCAAAAAAACAAACAAACAAAAAAGTTTCCTTGATCTTTTTTTCCTTTACATATAACCTAGATCTGAATTATTGTGTGCTTGCAATTAAGATAATAAATAAAAATTGAATTCAGGAGCCAAGTAAACATTTCTTACATGTTGAATACAATTTCTGTAGTCCCTGGATGTTTTAGCTAGAAACCTTTAAATTTGGGGATTCAGTGCATCAGAAGAAAAATTAAAATATACCCTGTGCCACAAGAGAATGAATTAAACTTTTGAGATAAGTGTGCTGTCAGTCATTAGTGTATATGAAAGGCAGTTAGTTTCCCCTTCCCACACAATCATTATGATATTGTAAAAAGAATACTTCATTAAGTGTACTTACCCTACTTCTTTTCATTCATCTTAAGTGAGACCATCTACTCAATACTTAACAATAGGTAATTGAAAATACACACCTGTCTTTTTACAATTTATGTAAGAACAATATGTAAGACCAACTCCTATCATCAAAGAAATGACATCTTTTCTTAGGGGAATTTCACCTCAAAACTTACTAGCAAAAATCAGTTTATAAATCTTTAGCAAATTTTGGTTATTTGGCTTATGACTGCTTTTCCCAAATATATGCATTTTCAAAAACTCAAAACATATTCTCAGGGTTTTTAGTTGTTAAATATGAGTTTCTCTATAAACTAGAAAACTACTGAAGAATCTTGGGTACTGATTTTTACTGGGTCAAAAAGTGGAATCCAAACGGACACATTTGTTGGCTAATTATGTATATAAAACTGGAACAGTTGCAAAAAATGATTATTTTGTTACAAAATTTGAAATTTAATCATATTTTGCAGGGGGAGATAGTCATTTCTTTTTCAACTACAAAACTATTATAGACATTGAATTTGCAATGTTTAAATTAGAAGGAAAAGAATCATTTGACATTTTCTTTTAAAATTGTTTGATACTTTAAGATACTCTTAAATTATACTCCTAGTGTCCTTCTAAGAATTTTTTTTTCCTGAAAGGATGTAGAGTTCAGGATCCAGAAAGAATTGTACAGGTCATCTAGTTTGCTTTTCTAATTTTGCAAGAGAGGGGACTGTACAAGACTTTGTGTATTTGCCAAGGTCTTCAGATTCAAGATGCAGGGCTGTTTCCAAATAAGTAGCATAAAGAAAAATACACTGACTCTGGAGTCAGAGACCATGTTTTAATCATTCTTCTAATGCTTATTACAATTCATTTAAGCTCCCATTGCCTCAGTTTTTTCAGTTGTAAAATTCTAGGATTGAACTGTTGGTCCCTTTCAGTTCTATGGCTAAGATCTTGTGCTCTTTGTACTCTCACCATGGCAATTGGATAGCGTGCTAGGCCTGGAGTCAGGAAGGCTCCTCTTCCTGAGTTCAAATCTGGCCTCAGACATTAGCTGTGTAATCCCAGGCAAGTCACTTCACCCCATGTGTCTCAGTAACCTCATATTTAAAATGAGCTAGAGAAGGAAATGGCTAACCATTCCTGTAACTTTGCCATGAAAACCCCAAATGAGGTAACAAAGTCAGACAAGACTGAAAAAAAAAACCCAACATTCTTAACACTGTGTCATATCACAGAAAATAAATTTATCGGGCTTCAGCAATTTATTAAATTTTATCTTGTTCATTAAGGTGATAGGATCATCAATTTTTAGCTAGATGGGACTTTAGACATCTAGTCCACTAAGTCACAGTTTTTGATGACAAGACACAGAGAGATTATGTCACATGCATAGTGATTGACAGAGTGAGGACTTTCACCAAGGATCTTAGGTTCTAAATGCAGGGTTCTTTGTAAGATAGTAATATGCACTTTTGGACAGTTAACAAGTTTAAGGTACCTAAACATCAGTAACAATATTTGTTTGTAAGAATAGACATTTCAAAAATAAATAAAAGAAAAAAAAAGAAATAAAAATTGCTGTGGGACAGCTAGGTGGCACAATGGATACAGCACCAGCCCTGAAGTCAGGAGGATTTGAGTTCAAATTTGATCTCAGACTCTTAACTCTTCCTAACTGTGTGACCCTGGGCAAGTCACTTAACCCCAATTGCCTCAGCAAAAAAAAAAAAGAAAAAAGAAAAGAAAAAGAATTGAAGGGTTGTGATCTGAAAAAGGCACCCCATAAGAACATCACAGATCCATTAAATGTTGAAGAAAGATAACCTGCTATCTATCTACAACATTGGTCTATTCTTTCATCTCAGTTTTTTTACACTAATAAATATTTAAAGCTGTGTATGTTATAAAAAATATCTAAAACAAAACTCTAATCTTTTCCATGAAGAATTGTTTGGTTTAATTTAGTTTTTCTGAGTAGTTGCTATTATTCTTTTGCATAGTCATAGTTTGCTTTCTCCCTGGTTTGACCAATGCCAGGATGTCATTTTCTGTTTCCTCTTTTATATAAATAAAAGACAAGATATCTTTCATATGATAAGTTTTAACATGCATTTTCTGTGGTGAGTATTCTTTTTGGCTTAGTAATCATTTAGGGTTAAAAAAAAAGTCAAACGAGTAAACTGCAAGGTATGGATAGTAAGAATAAGAATCAACTTGTGCATTCACTTAATATGGGTTGATAAAGCCTAAAATAATAGGTTGCAAATTCTTAATGTCTAAAGGGTTCTGCACTCCAAAATTCCTATTCTAATTTAGCAAAGGTCAAGGTAGTGATTGACCAACAATAGAGAAAAGTCCCAAGGCTCAGGCAAAAACATGATTATAGTTTAGGGAAATTAAATTCTTTATTTCAATGTACATAAATTAATCAGTGACTGCAAAAAGCTTCCTATCAACTACGGCATCATAAAATGACACCCTGAATTCTCCCTTGTATCTATAGCCAATTTAATGAGAAAAAGTTGCCAAAAGTGAGCCAGCTGACCAAATTGCAAAAATGCCCATTTTTAAAAGTAGGAAATTTGAGAAAACTAGGAAAAAGTAGATAGTTGGAAATTTCTAATTGATCCTGTAAAGACAGGCATGAATCTACCAACTATCATAAGTTTTTGAAGTGAGGCTCAAGTTTAAGGGCTGGTTTAGGAAGAGGAAGAAAAAAGTCTCTGACTCATTTGCTTGTGTTAAGAACAGTAGTTGAACTTTATCTAATTTTACAGGATTTGCAAACTTTTGGGGTCTATTTTATTATTTCTGATTTTAAAAAAATTGAGTGTCACAAACAACAATGAAATAGACATTTCTTCCAAAAGTTGTGGAAATAAATAAGGGAAATATTTCAAGAAAACCTACCTTCATTAGATTTTCAGACTACCAGGACATACACCCTCAAACATCATCAGTGGCCCTCTAAACTGAAAACAATAGGCTGAAGATAGGCACTGCAACCAAGGGAGAGCAATTAAATCAATCCCAATCACCTTTTGCAGCTGCCTCTTCTCCTCCTCCCTAGAGAAGCTCAGTTCACCCTACACATCTCGTGGTTGGGGGTGAGAAAAAGGTATGAGGAGAAGTAAGGAACACCTTAGAAAGGGAGAGTTTGAGGGGAAAAAGACTAGGAATTGCTTGTATAGCTTCCTTTTTCTCTCAACCCAGTAGAATAGTTTAAAAAAAATCACCCATTCCATTCCTTCCTTCCTTCCTTCTTATATTTTAGATATGAGTAAGAAGCAAGAGAAAAGAGGTATAAAACAACCCAAATGGGAATTTACAGGGACTTCTATTTTATGTATTGAAATTATTTTGAATGTCTGTAGGAAGTTTAGTTGATTGTTTGAAGTTTAAATATATTAAGTTTTAATAGCACTTTCAAATTTAAAAAAGAATAACTATTTTCAAATTAGTCTCTAACAACTCATATTTACTCTTACTTTGAATTTAAGAAAATATATATCATTTCCAAAACAACTGGTTAGCAATTTGTTTTGCATTTGCTAGCAGAATGCAATTTTGCTTTAATTGATACAAATGTAGCAATTTAGCCACATGGACTACAATCTACTTTTTGCAACAACTGAATTTCCAACAATCATGGAAGACCTTTAGTGTAATCAAACAAGAATGCCTTTGGAATTACAAATTCTTTCATACCACCTATAGCATTGTTCTTTTGTTTAGTAAATGAGTATCACCAGTGTCTTACTGATTTGGAATAATCAATCAATCACTACATACTCATTAAGCACCTTCTGTGTGAAGAATGGGTACTTGAACTGTACTTAAGGACATTTGAGGAAAGGAAAATATAAACAAGATGGAGTTTTGGTCCTGGAGAAACTTTCTAGTCTAGTACAGAAATGAGATACACAAATATTGCCATGATGTGTGATATTAAAGATAAAATAGAATGCTAAATGAGACTCAAGGATAATGATCATTACCAACCAGAAAGATCAGGAAAGGTTTCCTGTCGGAATGACATTGTGTTGGTCTTTAAAGGATGGGCATGTGTGCAAAAAAGGACATGCCACATATATGAAGCAACTAGAACAAGGGCATGAGGTATAAGAGTAGAGTGTGCATGTTTTGGGACCAGAGTTGATGAAAGCAGGGAAGAGAAGAGAGAAATATGAAATAAGACTGGGAAGATGTGGGAGAACAGGTTTTGGAGGACCTAAAATGCCCAACAGAGAAGTTTGAACTTTGTAAAATAAAGATTGTTTTGCCAGATGTAGGAAACATCAATTGGAGGAAGTTCAATAAAAGGATCTTTACAAAGCCCTTTGTGGTAATTTGCCTTTATTAGTAGTGTTAAAAATGTAAACAAAGGGAAAGGAAAAATTCAAAAAGAACTCAAGCTGTTTTTGTTTGTAGGGTCAAATGATGCTAAGAAGGATATAAGGAGACCCATGTAGACAAAGATCTCAAAATTTAAGAGTGAGTCTACAATAATATAAATAAAGATGAACCTTACAGCTATCTGATAATAGACATTATTAGCCAATTCATGTAGCTAATGTCCACAAGAAAAAAGATGAACAGTGGTGGTCAAATGAATTGGTAGAATTAAAAAAAAAAAAAGTTAAAATCAAACTATCCCAATGTGAGAAAAAATCAACATATATTATTACCATGATAATCAGAGGCAAAGATAAATGGTGAGTTTGATGTGATCATTAAGATATTCTTTGGTCATAATTTGCAACTATTATGCATATTATTATTACCTAGTAATTTACAATTTTTTGATTGGATGTCAAATCTTTCTGGACCTCAGTTTCTTTCTCTGTAAAATGAGGGAAGTGAACATCAGGTGATCTCTAAAGATCTTATCATCTCTAACATTCCCATAATTTTAATGACATAAACATAGACTGAAAATCAAAACCTTTTTACCAATATGAAGGAAAAATATTAATGAAAAGGCAACAATTAGCAATCTTAGCTATAGCCAAAACAAATTATTCTGCCGTAAATGAAAAGATAACAGAAAGATTAGTGGTTCTGGTTAGGAACTGTAAGATTTGATGAAATGAATGTTCATTTGGATCACTGTGTATGTATATATTTATGTTAGGGAAAAAGTAACATGACTAATTGTGATATGGGTAAAAAACACTTTGCTCTTTTTTTTGCATTTAGGTCAGAATCAAAAGAATGATTTCTTTTGAGATAGTATAAACCCTTCTATTTCTGTTGTAAAAGTTAATTCATTGATCCATAAAGCCTGCAAGCTGGAAAGCAAATCTGAATTGGAATAATTACTGTATTTAGATTAAAAAGAAAATTTTAAATTTTTGCTTAAATATGCCTATGCTCATTTAAACTTGTTTAAATCCAGGGTCTTATTCAGTTCTATTACTGTTTCTCCTATATAACTATATTATGAGTGGCATTTTATATGATGGTGATTTGTTTATATGTCTTAAAACCCCTACTAGATTATAAATCCCATTTACATTTCTTCCATAAATTTAGTTCTTTACCCTGTAATTGGTAGTAGGCATTTGAATACACAGGCACATACAAACTCACTTATCTCCTTATGGATTACGGAGCGTTTTTGGCCCTATGGCCCCTTTGATTTGGACTGTGCAGTGGTGTCCCACAGGTCAGAATAGAGTCTGTATTTGAAGGGAAAAGAGATGAATAAAATAAATTCAGAACTGGAGGAGTGAGATAAAGATCAATTCCGAGAGAGTTCACTCCCAAAAAAATGACATTTAAAAAAAGTAGTAAGCACATTACTCAGAGTATGGATTAGACTAGATGGCCTCCAAGGTATGGAACTCTGCAAATCTATGATAAATACTTAGTAGATTACTAGAATTTAATTCAACAATGTGTAAATTAAATAATTCCAGAAAGTTAAGCTTTTTGATGCTTAGTAAAGGATTTGTTTTTATGCTTCACACACTTTCCTCCTCCTCTTTCTCCTCCTCTTCCTCCTCCTCTTTTCTTCTCTGCCTTTCTCTCCTCTATGACTTTCTGTCTCTTGCTATAAAAATGTTTTTGCTTGTGTATTATAAGGTCCAGAGCTCAAAGGAAATTTGGATGTTCAATAATTTTAAGCAAGCTAAATGAACAACAGTGTGACTGTATTTAGATTTGAGTTATTACTGCCATGTATAAAAGGATATCATATTGTCATTTAGCCTATAACTCTTTCATAGTGGCTATGTGTCTATAAGCATGACTCCTAAAGCACTAGAATAAACCAGGACTGAAACTTTTAATTAATTCATTTTTCAGGCTCAGTCGCACACAAGTAGTGGGAAGAGGATATACATAACCCTGTAGCACCCTATAAAGAGGATCTCACATAAGTCTCAAAAACCAAATGTTTTTATCTGATTTTAGCCAAATTTATATCATCATAATCATAGTTTCATGAATGACAAAGTATTAAAGTTGTTAGAAGCTGTAGAATTACTATATGTTTATTCTTGTTCTCAAGGATAAGGATGAAGATTAAAACAAGATTAAGATAAGGAAGGAGAAAGATCTTGTCTGTTTACATTTTATGAGATGTAGTCCTTAGCAATCAAACGCTGATTTTTTTAATTGTTTAAGTTGTAATTGATATGTTTTGTTTTCATATTGCCTTCACTTATGATTATATTCTTCCTCAGTTTTTGTACTCTTTTTAATTTTTTATTCTGAACTTAAAAGCCAAAAAAGAACATTTCAGAACATGAAAAGAGAATTCTACATGAAACCAATCTCCATTTCATTCTGTTTTCCTTAGGCAGATAACAAATTCTTTGTTACTTTGAAAACTATCTTGCTTATGTGTGTTTCCTTCTGAACTTTATTTTGTACTTATCTGTCTATATTAAAAAGTTTCAGTGACCCTTTCTCTTTTTTCATCATTCTTGATAACTCCCTGCTCTTGAGCAAATAAAGTCATATAATAGCCAAATCTAAACAAGTATGTCTTTTTATTCACTTTCTGTCTAACCTCTCTCTGTCAAAAAGTGGGCAACAGGCTTCACCATAGGATTTTAGGAAATATGCTTAGCCACGAATTGATTAGACTTATTAAAATATTTAAATATTTGAAAGTTATTTTTCTTTATGCTATTGCTGTCCTTGTATAACTTTTTTTTTGGTTCTGCTCATTTCTATCAGTTCATACTACGGAGGATTTTCTAAAATCATTTATTTTGTCAAATCTTATTTCTCAATTTTATTCCATTCCATTTACGTATTACAATTTGTTTAGCCATTCCCAATTGTCTAAGAAGCAATTTAAAGCACCCACCTTACCTTTTACTTTGTATTTCTTTTCCTCCTCACACCACACCCAATAAATTTTTTAAATATCTCATCAAGATCAGGAAGTTTTATTTTATTTGTGACATTCTGGCATTATCTTGTCTTCCTGGCATTATCTTCTCACCTTCTAACTCCCTCCTTTGTAATTTCTTCTATGAATGGTATAAATAATAATTGAGAATAGAAAAAAAATGATGAACTAAGTCAAAAATCTAATTCTTAAAAATGACATCATAGAAAAATAAATAATTCTGCTAAAAAAAAGTATCCAATTTGATAGAACAGGGGAAAGAAAATAGCTCTTGCTTTCTACATAGTAAAGTGACAGTATACAATTTGCCACATTTTCTGCAGTAGAATACTTCTTTAGAAAAACAACTTACTTCATATTCAAAAACAAACCCAAGACAAGAAAAGTCTTATCTGTGGCTAGAAACTGAAAAGTTTTATATGCATATGCATATATGTGCACAAAAACCTACCAATTCCTATTCTTTTCCACCATCTAGCTCATGAAATATTTTTTGACTTATTTAAAAAGTTTATAATATGTTGTGCATTTTAATATTGGGGGGGGAAAGTTCACCAAAAGGGGGAAAGTTTGACATGGCAGTACTAATCTTTCTTTCTTTCTTTTCTTTTCTTTCTTTCTTCCCCTATTTTTCTTTCTTCCTTCCTTCTTTCCTTTCTCCCTTCCTTCCATTCTCCCTTCCTTCCATCTTTCCTTCCTTCCTTCCTTCCTTCCTTCCTTCCTTCCTTCCTTCCTTCCTTCCTTCCTTCCTTTCTTTCTTTTTCTTTTTTCCTTCCTTCCTTTCTTTCTGTCTATCTTGTGACAACTGATCTAAACAGCTCTCAATACATAAAGAATAATAATTATCTAAAATCACATGAAATGTTTTTAATCTTTTACAAAACCAAAAATCTCATCATATATTTTAGAATATTGTGACTTCAAACACATTTATACGACCTTATTCACATATATTCTTCCATAATGTAAATACACATTATAAAACATTATTCAGAAATTATTTTAAGTTATTTCTTTAAAAATAAATAAATAAGAAGTTATTTTCTTTCTTTTGCCATTGTCTGCATATAAATATTTTCCTGAAGAGTTACCATTTTACATCATTTACAAAAGTAAATACAAAAATATTTACTAAAAGTGTGGGATTTTTTTTTGTAACATAAAATACAAAATGATTACAACATGTTAAAGTAACTATTAAAGAGTTAAATATAAAAGATATGCAAACTAATACAGCAGTGAACCTTTGAATCTGATATAGTTCAGCACCAAATTGGGTTATGTATGAGTATTTAGCCCTCCTTTGTCAATTTCAAATAAGAGTCAAGGTAATCTGATACTGCCCAGCCTATTGTTCCATGCTTGTAGACTTTTTACATATTCTAATTATAAGAAATAGCTATTTCTACCTCTACTTCTTTCTATACTTTATTTTTTTTACCCTCCCTTCTCTTTCTCTTTCTAAATCTGCAGAACAGAACCAATTCATCAGGAACTCTTATTTTTTCTTACCTCTCCCAGTACTCTTTGAAGTTGTAAAGTCTCTTAAAGGACTTGTTTCTTTTTTCATATTGTAATGTTAGTATTACATCACTATGAAACTCTTTCCAGTTGCTCAAATTAATGTTGTTTTTTTTTTTTTAGATTTCTCTTATTTGTGTCTGCATTTCAAAGTTCCTATTCAACTCTAACCTTTTCATCTGAGATTCTTGAAAGTCTTCTATTAAAGATCCTTTTCTGGGGTAGAATTATGCTCAACTTTGCAGATTAAATTATTCTTGATTGTAAGACTATTACTTTTGCTTTTTGGAATATTTTTATTCCAAGATTTCCTTTCTTTTTAAGTAGAAGTTTCCAGGTTTTGTATGATCTTGACTATAATTCCTTGGTACTTGTGATGCTTCTTTCTGGACAACTTGGAGTATTTTTTCTTTGACCTTGGGAGCTCTATATTTTGCCATGAGATTTTGGGAGTTTTTCCTTTGGGGATTACTTTAAGGAATTAATTGGTATGTTCTTATTGTCTTTACTTTTTCCTCTCCTAATACATCTGGCCAATTTTTATTTATGATTTCTTGAAACATATCTAGTTTTTTTTTCCACCCATGGATTTCTGGAAATCTAGTGATCATATTTTTCCTCAAACTATTTTCGAAAAGTCAGTTTTTAATGTCAGCTTACATTTACTTCCTTTTTTTTTTTCAAGTTTTCAATTTTATTTTGATTTTGTATTGTTACTTGGAGTCATTGGTTTCTTATTGGTCATTCTGGTTTTCAGGAAGTCCAATTCCTGGATAAGATTTACCATTTCCTCTTCTAACCTCTCTATGGCTCTAATTCTTTTTACCAGAACTTTTATTTTATTATTTTTTGCTTATTTCTAAATTTTCATAAAATCCATTTTTTTTCTTCTGAGTCTCTCCTTACAGTTAAGTAATTATGAACTTTTATTTGAGGATGGAATAGATGTGAGTTTCACAGCATTTAAAAGAACATGTCCAGGGTTATTTTTATTAAAGCTTTTTATTTGCATAACATATGTATGGGTAGTT
>JAJPUD010002101.1:87666-135888 GCA_023553655.1 Myrmecobius fasciatus | reverse complement strand
AAAATATCTGAGAAAGGAAACCCAATGCAAGCAGACATCGATAGAGACCATGAAAATGTTATGTTGTGGTCCACATTTCATATCCCTCTCTCTGGGTGATATGGCTTTCTTCACTGAACAATTGGAACTGGTTTGAGACATTTCATTGTTGAAGAGAGCCATGTCCATCAGAATTGATCATCATATAATATTGTGTTGTTGTGTATATTGATCTCCTGGTTCTGCTCATTTCACTCAGCATCAGTTCATGCAAGTCTCTCCAGGCCTCTCTGAAATCATCCTGCTGGTCGTTTCTTACAGAACAATAATATTCCATAACATTCATATACCATAACTTACTCAGCCATTCTCCAATTGATGGGCATCCTTTCAGTTTCCAGTTTCTTGCCACTACAAAAAGAGCTGCCAGAAACATTTTTGCACATGTGGGGCCCTTTCCCTCCTTTAAGATCTCTTTGAGATATAGGCCCAGTAGAAACATTGCTGAGTCAAAGGGTATGCACAGTTTGATAACGTTTTGAGCATAGTTCCAGATTGCTCTCCAGAATGGTTGGATCGGTTCACAGTTCTACTAACAACGTATCAGTGACCCAGTTTTCCCACATCCCCTCCAACATTCGTCATTATCTTTTCCTGTCATTTTAGCCAATCTGACAGGTATATAGCGGTATCTCAGAGTTGTCTTAATTTGCGTTTCTCTGATCAATAGTGATTTGGAGCACCTTTTCGTGTGACTAGAAATAGTTTCGATTTCTTCATCTGAAAATTGTCTTCATATCTTTTGACCATTTATCAATTGGAGAATGACTTGAATTCTTATATATTTGAATCAATTCTGTATTTATTTTACAAATGAGGCCTTTATCAGAACCTTTGAATGTAAAAATGTTTTCCCAATTTATTGCTTCCCTTCTAATCTTGTCTGCATTCATTTTGTTTGTACAAAATTTTGTCAAAATTATCTATTTTGTGATTAATGATGATCTCTAGTTCTTCTTTGGTCAGAAATTCCATCCTTCTCCACAAATCTGAGAGGTAAATTATACTACATTCTTCAAATTTGTTTATAATAATCATTCTTTATGTCTAGATCATGAATCAATTTCGACCTTATTTTGGTATACGGTGGTAGGTGTGGGTCAGTGCCTAGTTTCTTCCATACTAGTTTCCAAATTTCCCAGGAGTTTTTGTCAAATAGTGAGTTTTTAATCCCCAAAGCTGGGATCTTTAGGTTTATCAAACACTAGATTACTATTGTCATTGACTATTTTGTCCTGTGAACTTAACCTATTCCACTGATCCACTACTCTGTTTCTTAGCCAGTATCAAATGTTTTTGATGACCGCTGCTTTATAATATAGTTTTAGATCTGGTACAGCTAGGCCACCCTCATTTGCTGTTTTTTTTTCATTAAATCCCTTGAAATTCTTGACCTTTAGGCCATAAAAACCTCAAAATCAAATGCAGAAAGGCAGAAATAGTAAATGCATCTTTTTTTCAGATCATGATGCAATAAAAATCGCATGCAATATAAGGCCAGGAGAAAATAGACCAAAAGTTAATTGGAAATTAAATAATCTAATTCTAAAGAATGAATGGGTGAAAGAGCAAATTAGAGACACAATCAATAATTTCACCCTTGAGAATGACAATAATGAGACAACATATGAAAATGTGTGGGATATGGCCAAAGTGGTTATGAGGGGCAATTTTATATCTCTAGATGCTTACTTGCATAAAATAGAGAAAGCGAAGATCAATGAATTGGGCTTAATATTAAAAAAAAAACTAGAAAAAGAACAAATTAAAAACCCTCAAATACCAAATTGGAAATTCTAAAAATAAAAGGAGAAATTAATAAAATTGAAAATAAGAAAACTATTGAATTAATAAATAAAACTAAGAGTTGGTTTTATGAAAAAAACAACAAAATATATAAGCCTTCAATTAATTTGATTAGAAAAAGGAAAGAGGAAAATCAAATTGTTAGTCTTAAAAATGATATGGGAAAACTTTCCTCCAATGAAGAGGAAATTAGAGTAATAATTAGGAGTTACTTTGCCCAACTTTATGCCAATAAATTTGATAATGTAAATGAAATAGAGGAATATCTACAAAAATATAGATTGCCCAGGTTAACAGAAGAGGAAATAAATTATTTAAATAGCCCCATTTTAGAAAAAGAAATAGAACAAGCAATTAATCAACTCCCTAAGAAAAAATCTCCAGGGCCAGATGGATTTACATGTGAATTCTACAAAACATTCAAAGAGCAATTAATTCCAATACTATATAAACTATTTGAAAAAATAGGGAAAGAAGGTATACTACCAAATTCCTTCTATGATACAGATATGGTGCTGATAGCTAACCCAGGTAGGGTGAAAACAGAGAAAGAAAACTATAGACCAATTTCCCTAATGAATATTGATGCAAAAAATTTTAAAAAGATATTAGCAATGAGATTACAGAAAGTCATCCCCAGGATAGTACACTATGACCGAGTAGGATTTATACCAGGAATGCAGGACTGGGTCAATATTAGGAAAACTATCAGCATAATGAATTATATTAATAACCAAACTAACAAAAATCATATGATTATCTCAATAGATGCAAAAAAGCATTTGATAAAATCCAACACCCGTTCCTACTAAAAGCAGTAAAAGAGTATAGGAATAAATGGGCTTTTCCTTAAAATAAATAGTAGCATCTACTTAAAACCATCAGCAACTATCATATGCAATGGAGACAAATTAGAACCATTCCCAATAAGACCAGGAGTGAAACAAGGCTGCCCACTGTCACCATTACTATTTTATATTGTATTAGAAATGTCAGCTTTGGCAGTAAGAGAAGAAAAAGAGATAAAAGGAATTAGAGTAGGTAATGAAGAAACCAAATTATCACTCTTTGCAGATGACATGATGGTATACTTAGAGAACCCTAGAGACCCAACTAAAAAACAACTAGAAACAATTCATAACTTTAGCAAAGTTGCAGGATACAAAATAAATCCACATGAATCAGCAGCATTTTTATATATTACCAACAAAGTTCAGCAGCAAGAGATACAAAAAGAAATTCCATTCAAAATAATGGATGATAGTATAACATATTTGGGAATCTATCTGCCAAGGAAAAGTCAGGAACTATACGAAGTAAACTACAAACACTTTCCACACAAATGAAGTCAGACCTAGTCAATTTGAAAAACATTGTGCTCATGGATAGGCCAAGGGAATATAATAAAAATGACAATACTAACCAAACTAATTTACTTATTTAGTTCCATACCAATCAAACTCCCAAGAAATTATTTTACAGATCTAGAAAAAATAGTAGCAAAGTTCATTTGGAAGAACAAAAAGTCAAGAATTTCAAGGGAATTAATGAAAAAAAAAAGGCTGATGAAGGTGGTCTTGCTGTACCAGATCTAAAATTATATTATAAAGCATCAGTCATCAAAACCATTTGGTACTGGCTGAGAAATAGAGTAGTAGATCAGTGGCATAGGATAGGTTCACAGGACAAACTAGGCAATAACTATAGCAATTTAGTGTTTGATAAACCCAAAGACACCAGCTTCTGGGATAAGTACTCACTATTCGGCAAAAACTGCTGGGAAAATTGGAAACTAGTCTGGAAGAAATTAGGGCTTGACCCACACCTAACACTACATACCAAGATAAGATCAAAATGGATTCATGATCTAGCTATAAAGAGTGATAGTATAAGCAAATTTGAGGAACATAGGATAGTTTACCTCTCAGACCTGTGGAGATGGAATAAATTTATGTCCAAAGAATTGGAACTCTTAATTGAACACCAGATAGATAATTTTGACTAGATTGTTAAAAAGTTTTTTGTACAAACAAAACTAATGCAGACAAGATTAGGAGGAAAGCAACAAATTGGGAAATCATTACATTTAAGGGTTCTGATAAAGGCCTCATCTCTGAAATATATAGAGAATTGTCTCATATTTATAAGAATTCAAGCCACTCTCCAATAGATTAATGGTCAAAAGATATGAACAATTTTCAGATGATGAAATTAAAACTATTTCTAGTCATTTGAAAGGGTGCTCCAAATCACTATTGATCAGAGAAATGCAAATTAAGACAACTCTGAGGTACCACTACGCACCTCTCAGATTGGCTAAAATGACAGGAAAATATAATGACCAATGTTGGAGGGGATGTGGGAAAACTGGGACACTGATACATTGTTGGTGGAACTGTGAATGGATCCAACCATTCTGGAGAGCATTTTGGAACTATGCTCAAAAAGTTATCAAACTGTGCATACCCTTTGACCCAGCAGTGTTTCTATTGGGCTTATATCCCAAAGAAATCTTAAAGAAAGGAAGAATGTTTGTGGCAGCCCTTTTTATAGTGGCTAGAAACTGGAAACTGAAAGGATGCCCATCAATTGGAGAATGGCTGAATAAGTTATGGTATATGAATGTTATAGAATATTATTGTTCTGTAAGAAACGACCAGCAGGATGATTTCAGAGATGCCTGGAGAGACTTGCATGAACTGATGCTGAGTGAAGTGAGAAGAACCAGGAGATCATTATACACAGCAACAACAATACTATATGATGATCAATTCTGATGGACATGGCTCTCTGCAACAATGAAATGTCTCACACCAGTTCCAATTGTTCATTGAAGAAAACCATATATACCCAGAGAGAGGGATATGAAATGTGGACCACAACATATTTTCATGCTCTATATTGATGTTTGCTTGAAATGGGTTTCCCTTCTCAGATTTTTTTGTTCTTGTAGATACGATTTTCTTGCACAGCAAGATGTGTGGAAATATGTATACACATTCGACTTGTCAAGTATTTTAATATAATTAGCATGTAGTGGACTTCCTGCCATCTAGGACAGGGGAGGGGATTAGGGGGGAAAATTTGTAACGGAAAGCTTTGTAAGGGTCAGTGTTGAAGAACTACCCATACATATGTTTTGCAAATAAAAAAATAAATAAATATAAAAAAAATAATAAAAAAAGAAATTCTTGACCTTTTGTTTTTCAGATGAATTTTGTTGTTATTTTTTCTAGGTCAGTAAAATAATTTCTTGCGAGTTTGATTGGTATAGCACTAAATAAATAGATTAGTTTAGGCAATATTGTCATCTTTATTATATTCACTTGACCTATCCAAGAGCACTTGATTTTTTCCAATTGTTTAGATCTAACTTTATTTGTGTGGAGAGTGTTTTGTAGTTTGGGGCATATAGATCCTGACTTTCTCTTGGCAGATATATTCCCAAATATTTTATACTATTGACAGTTATTTTAAATGGAATTTCTCTTTGTGTCTCTTACTGCTGGATTTTGTTAGTGATGTATAAAAATGCTGATGATTTATATGGATTTATTCTGTATCCTGCAAAAAAAAGTTTTTTTTTCAGTAGGAGTTAGTACTGTTGGGGCAGCTAGGTGACACAGTGGATAGAGCACCAGCCCTGAAGTCAGGAGGACCTGAGTTCAAATTTGACCTCAGACACTTAATACTTAATAGCTATGTGACCCTAGGCAAGTACCCAACCCCAAGGGAATAAAAGAGAGAGAGAAAGGAATTAGTACTATAGTCCACAATTGTCAGATTCCTTCAATATCAAATGTGGGGAAAAAAAATAATAGACCTTAGCATCTAATTTTCTTTTCTTTTTTTTAAATTTAATTTAATTTTATTTGCAAAACATATGTATGGGTAATTCTTCAACATTAACCCTTACATAGCTGTTACAAATTTTCCCCCCAACTCCCCAGCTCTCCCCTAGATGGCAGGATATCTACTACATGTTAATTATGTTAAAATACTTGACAAATCGAATATATGTATACATATTTCCAAACTTATCATTGTTGTGCAAGAAAAATTGTATCTACACGAAAGACATATCGGATAAAGGAAACACAATGTAAGCAAACATCAATCAAGAGTATGAGAATGTTATGTTGTGGTCCACATTTCACATCCCTCTCTCTGGGTGTATATGGCTTTCTTCAGTGAACAATTGGAAGTGGTTAGAAACATTTCATTGTTGAAGAGAGCCATGTCTATCAGAATTGATCGTCATATAGTATTGTTGTTGCCGTGAATAATGATCTCCTGGTTCTGCTCATTTCACTCAGCATCAGTTCATGCAAGTCTCTCCAAGCCTCTCTGAAATCGTCCTGCTGGTCATTTCTTACAGAACAATAATATTCCATAATATTCATATACCATAATTTATTCAGCCATTCTCCAATTGAAGGGCATCTATTCAGTTTCCAGTTTCTAGCCACTACAAAAAGGGCTGCCACAAACATTCTTGCACATGTGGGGCCCTTTCCTTCCTCTATCATTTCTTTGGGATATAAGCCCAATAGACATTAGCATCTAATTTTCAAGAGTTATTTAAAAACAGGAAACTACTAGATGGCCTTTTTCCTTCACTGCTTGTATACCCAGACATCTCTCTTTCCCCTCTGTAGCATGGGGTTCAGTTCACTCTCTACCTAAGAATACCTTTTGTGACATGTGTTATGCTTGCCCTAGGTGCAAATGTACCCATGTATGGCTTTGCTAGTTTTACTATACATAAGACACCAAATAATTTCATGTATAGGTCATCCTAATTTTGAGTTCCATTGTTCATTAGCTTTGGAGCTCCTTCTGCAAGTATTTAGGAATCTTAGTCCATCTGTTTGTCGGGTAATAGATTCCACAGTATAACATATTTGTGTTAGTAGAAGAGCTCCATTTGCAAAATATAAAAATATATATTGTTTCTAATTTCTAGTTCTTCATCTATCACTGTGCTGCATTTCATATGGATTTTTCATATTCTTTTATGTTTTTCTCATCTTCTATTCTTTAAATTCTTTAAAAGTTTGGCTTCTGATATTATTTTTTGACATTTCAAATAATAGCTTTTTATTTTCAAAATATATGCAGATAGTTTTTAACATTCACCCTTGCAAAACCAAATTTTTCTCCCTTCTTTCTTCCACCCCTCCCCTATGCAGCAAGTAATCCAAAATATGTTAAACACGTGCAATTCTTCTGTACATATTGCCACATTTATCATTCTGCACAAAAATAATTCTGATATCATTAAACTGAACCTGTCCCCTGCACTAATAATCATCTCTTACTTGCTAAATCTACTGGCCTTTTCTCAATCCTGTCCTTGACTTTTTTTGTAATCTTTGACACTGTTGATCATTTCCTTCTGTATAATTTTCCTTTCAGTTTTTGCAATAGTATTCTATTTTGGTTTTCCTCCTGTCTGTCTGACTACTTCTCTATCTTTTGCTTATTTTATATCTGTCATGCTTTCTCACCATGGATGTCCCACAGGGCTTTGTCCTGGGTCCTCTTCATTTTTTGTTCTAGCCTCACTTGTTCAAATCATCAAATCATATGAGTTCAAGTGTCATCTCTATGCAAATTATTCCCATATCTGTATGTCTAGCACTCATCTCTCTGAGTTACAGTCACATTTCTTTAACTTCTTCTTGGACATCTTGAACTGGAGGTTCTCCAGACATTTTAAACTGAACATGTCTAAAAACAGAATTTGTAATCTTTTCCCCTAAAATTCTGTTCCCCATCTTCCAGACTTTCCACTTACCTTACTCTCACCCCACATGCCCAGTCCATTTCCAAATTATGTCATTTCTACCTTCACATTTTCTCTTATAGTCTATACTCGTCACTCGTACAACTACATTGTAATTCAGGCTCTTAATAACCTCTTGCATAGGTTGGTCCTGTAACTGGACTTCTGGTCTCAAGTGTTTCCCCACTCTAGTTCTTTCTTCCTTCAGCTGCCAAAGTGATTTTTCTAAAATGTAACTCTGACCATGTCCTCCAAGATCAAATACAGTCCCTTATTTGACATTGAAAATTCTTTACAGTCTGGTCCCTTCCTATCTTTCTGGCCATGTCACAGCTTAACTCTTTTTTTTCCCTCATGAATTGTACAATTTAAATATACTGGCATATACTATAAACATACTATATGTATAGTTCCCCAAAAGCAATACTCCATTTCCATGGCTTTGCACCTTTTCTTCTATCTCTTTATTTCACTTTCAGGAAAGTTCAGCATTCATCGACATTGTACAGGATCTCTTTCCTTGTCCCTCAATTTGCTAATAACTTTCCCTTTCAGATTATCTTCTACTCCATAGAACTCTTCTATGTATTTCTCATCTACAACTTTTTTCTCCCATTACAACATTCACTCTTTGAAGACAAGGTCTGTTTTTGCCTTTTGTTTCTATCTTTCTATCTTCAGTGCTTAATATGGAGTAAATAAATGTTTCTTGACCGACTGATTGACTAAATTGTTAAATGGCAAAGTGGCATGGTCAGTAGGAAGAATGCTGAATGCAAAAGCAGCTCTTCTAGCAATAGGATAATGCTAAGTTGGAGGGAAAAAAAAAGAGTAGATTTAGCGAGAGAAGTTATGAAGTTCAAAATTAGGGTGGAGATAATAAGAATGAAAAGTTAGAGAATTTAAGTTCTTCCCATCATTATTACTCTTCCACTTTCCCCTCTTTTTTTTCCCCTGAGGTAGTTGGTGTTAAGTGACTTGCCCAGGGTAACACAACCAGAAAGTGTTAAATGTCTGAGGACAGATTTGAACTCAGGTCCTCCTGACTTCAGGGCTGGTGCTCTATCCACTGCGCCACCTACCTGCCACCTAGCTACTCCCTACTTTCTTTAGCATGGACAGACATTGGGATACTCCATCAGGTGACAAGCACCTTACTGATCAGTGACATTTAAAGTATCATTAAAACATGAAAGTTCAGAGCTATAATGAAGAAACTTAGAGCATCTCAGAAATGGGATGTGACTTCCCCAAAATTGCCTTGTGAGATTGTAGTAAAACTGAGATTAAAATGTGAATGCCATGCTTTATCTGTGCTTTCCACTCTACAACTCAGCTTCCTTCAAAAGGTAACATAATATCACACCAGCCTCTGGATGATACTTTGTCCTATTCTTAGAATCATTCCAATGATTTCTGTATAAACTTTCTAAAGTAATTTCTAAAGTAAAACAGTCTTAATGTATTTGGATACTTGAGTTATTTGGGGAAAGACTCTTTTATATATGTAATTGACTGTAAATTTTTCTTGAAAATGTATGTGTTTTATCTGTACATCAGTCAATGACAAAATTCCTTATGAAGGGAAAAAATGGAAAATTTCCAAGGCTGAATGCATATGGAAATATTTCCATTAAGAAGTTTAAAACTTACTGAACCACTCTGAAACTGATGACTTGATCATGTTATTTGTCAAGTTAATGTCTGGAGAGCTTAGTCTGTGAAAGAAAGTGATGAAATAGAAATGCAAATATATACACAGTCTCATACATGATGAGAAGTAGGCCCCCGACAACAGTGTCATAATATGTAATAGTGGTATTTAGCAATTTATATAGTGAGCTTAATCCAGGGAGCTTAACGTGAATTTCAGATATCTGTTAAATGAAATGTGATAATGTTATTTTCCCCTATGAATGACTTATAAAAGAGAGAATCCTTATGACTTATTAGGCAAAAGCTAATAGATGAGTCTAATACTTTTCTCTGAGAACACTCTCAGTCCTCCTGACCATTTCACCACAAGGAAGAACACTAGATATGGAATCAGTTGATTAAAGTAATAGTCAAACACTGGAAAATAACTGAATAAACTGCAATTTTAAAGTAATGGAATATTGTAGTGCAAGAGATTGATCAGTGTGGGACATAGAGAAAATTTGGCAAGACATGAAGTAACAATGAAAAAAAAAACACTCCTATATATACAATATCTAAAAGAAGAGATGGATACAACAAAGTATGTATTGGAATGATTGCACAAAGAATACTGAAAAAAACATGGATAATTGTTGTACTATAGTTATAAGAATTAGATTTCAGTCACTTCAGTTTTCAGATGATGAAATTAAAACTATTTCTAGTCATATGAAAAGTTGCTCTAAATCACTATTGATCAGAGAAATGCAAATTAAGACAACTCTGAGGTACCACTACACACCTCTCAGATTGGCTAAAATGACAGGAAATGATAATGACGAATGTTGGCGGGGATGTGGGAAAACTGGGTCACTGATACATTGTTAGTGGAACGGTGAATGGATCCAACCATTCTGGAGAGCAATTTGGAACTATGCTCAAAACGTTATCAAACTATGCATACCCTTTGACCCAGCAGTGTTTCTATTGGGCTTATATCCTAAAGAGATCTTAAAGGAGGGAAAGGGACCCACATGTGCAAAAATATTTGTGGCAGCCCTTTTTATTGTGACTAGAAACTGGAAACTGAATGGATGCCCATCAATTGGAGAATGACTGAACAAATTATGGTATATGAATGTTATGGAATATTATTGTTCTATAAGAAACGACCAGCAGAATGATTTCAGAGAGGCCTGGAGAGACTTGCATAAACTGATGCTGAGCGAAATGAGCAGGATCATTATATATGGCAACAACAATACTATATGATGATCAATTCTGATGGACATGGCTCTCTTCAACAATGAAATGTTTCAAACCAGTTCCAATTGTTCAGTGAAGAAAGCCATATACACCCAGAGAGAGGGATATGAAATGTGGACTACAACATAACATTTTCATGCTCTCTATTGATGTTTGCTTGCATTGTGTTCCTCTCTGATTTTTTTTTCTTGTAGATATGATTTTTCTTGCACAACAATGATAAGTGTGGAAATATGTATACATATACATATATTTGATTTGTTAAGTATTTTAACATAATTAACATGTAGTGGATTTCCTGCCACCTAGGGGAGGGGTGGGGAGTAGGGGGGAAAAATTTGTAACGGAAAGCTTTGCAAGGGTCAATGTTGAAGAATTACCCATACATATGTTTTGCAAATAAAAAGTTTTAATAGATTTCAGTCAGTTTGCCTCACTAGGTTTCATTTTCATCATATGTAATATAGATTAAATGTTTTTCAAAGTGCCTTTAACATTCCATAGAATGTTGAAGTAATTGATATCTGTCATTTATAGCTGTTTTATATGATTGATTTTTCAAAATCAAAATAATTATAAAGTATATGTGGTTTGTTAAAATATATATATATATATATATATATACATACAGCCAAAGAGCTTATGATTAATCTGTGTTTGAAATTGAGAGAAAGAAGGGTAAATTAAGGTCATTTGATAGGTCAACCATATTTAACCATTCTAATGGATTTATTTCCTTAAATTTAGATAGAAATCTTAAATCCCAATGTGAATATAAAATAATTTACCTAGGGTGCTCTCCAGTACTCCCATTGAATTTGTGGACTCACCAATGTGATAATGCAGCTCAAAATCTATGCAGGCCTGCCAGGGGTGTCTATCCAATACTCTGTTCTCTTGCCATGAAGGGAATAACTACATAGTACCCAGACTGTCCATCCCTCTTGTTATGTAATCCACTCAATTTACAAAATCACCATTATTTTAAAATGTATATGAAATTGAAATGAGAACAAAAAAATCAATTGGCTCAGTTTTTCAATGATAAGCTAATTAGTTAAAAGCCAATTAAACTAATTAACTAACAAGCACTTATTGAGTGCTTACTATGTACCAGGTGCTGGGGATACATATATAATAGTGACAAAGATCTTTTCTTCAAGAGGCTTACTAGATTCTCTGATCCTAAAACAAATACATAGACAGTCTCATCGAAATACAAAAATTGGTTAACAAGAAAGCTGTTTTAAAAAATTTTTTCAAATAAGTCAACTTATATTTTCAATTCACAGATGACATATTTGTAGTAGGAAAATTATGAAGTGAATCCTAGTCATTGCACTGAGAAAGGTCAGACTTTAAACTTTTAAATATAGAAATCTATAGAAAAAAAATTTTTTTAATTAAGAACTATCAACTATCATCTGCACTGTAGCTGAGGAAACTAAAATTTTGTACTGGAGCCAGTAAAATTATATGTTTTAAAAAGAAGTTGTGAGAGAGAAAGTAAAATTTATGCTTGACAAAAAAAACATTAGTTATTTCTCAATAGCCCTTTTCTATCTTTATAGTTTGGTACATTATACTTCTCAAAATACTTTGAATCTGTATAATGAAGCTCCACGAGAATAGGAAATGTTTTTTTTATTTTATCTTTGAATCTCTAGCACCTATTGTCTCATATGAAGTAGACACTTAATTGCTTATGTTGAAGTGGATTCAATAGTTTTTTGAGCTTTTAGCTACTTAGAAATGATCCAGTTTAGATCCTTCATCCAACAGAGGAGCAAGCAAACTGAGGCTCACAGAGAGGAACTTTTTTTCCTCAAGTGACAGATTAAGTTTGCAAAAGAATCGGTAATAGAATGTAGACTTCCAGATTGACACACTTTCTATTTCACCAAACTATCTTCACACTACTAGGAAGTTTTAGATGTCCCCTCTTCTACATAATTGCACATCTCCAGCTGTCACCTAGACATTTCTAAATAGATATTCCATTGACTGCTCCTACTCACCATGTCCAGAACAACTCATTTTCTTTTCCCCAAAGCTTCTCTACCTCTGGAACTTTATTTGTTTTGAGGACATCTCTATTTTTCCAGTTACCTATATTCAACCTCTATAATCTGCACTTAGAATTCCTTCGACTCCTTGTCATCCTTCCCATATCCATTCAATTGCTAAGTTTTGCAGATTCTACCTTTACAATATTTCTTGCTTTCAAATTCTCTTCACAATTCACTCCAAAGTCACTAGGATTAAAAAGATCACCAGGTATTAGAAATACAGCTGTTTATAGATGTGTCATGCAAAAAGTTAGAAATTCGTTCCCTTAATGAGACCCATTCTATTTCTTGCCTAAAGAGGAACAAATCATTTAACACCTCTTCCCTAGAGTTCTATAAGAGTATCCTAACTGATCTTGCTACATGCAGCCTTCCTCTTTCCACTCCATTTGCCACAAAGAAAGCAAATTGATATTTCCTTTTTCCCCTTTCTTTTATTAAAGCTTTTTACTTACAGAAAATATGAGTAATTTTTCTACATTGACCTTTGCAAATTTTATTTGTTCCAAATTTTCCCCTCCTTCCCCCCACCCCCACCCCTAGATGACAGGTAATCTAATACATGTTAAATATGTTAAAATATATGACAGATCCAATATATGTATATATATACATATATATATACAGTTATCTTGCTGCACAAGAAAAATCAGATCTAGAAAGAGAAAAGAAAAAAAACCCAACAACCTAAGAAGGAAAACAAAATGCAAGCAAACATTCACAGAAAGCATTCAGTTCCCGCAGGCCTTTCTCTGGATGTATATGACTTTCTTCAACTTTGAACAGTAGGAACTGGTTTGAATCACCTCATTGTTGAAGAGAACCGTGTCCATCAGAATTGATCATCGTATAGTCTTGTTACTGTGTATAATGATCTCCTGGTTCTGCTCATTTCACTTAGCATCAGTTCATGCAAGTCTCTCTAGGCCTCTCTGAAATCATCTTGTTGGTCGTTTCTTACAGAACAATAATATTCTATAACATTCATATTCCATAATTTATTCAGGCATTCTCCAATTGATGGGCATCCATTCAGTTTCTAGTTTCTAGCCACATTTTTGCACATGTGGGTCCCTTTCCCTCCTTTAAGATCTCTTTGGGATACAAACCCAGTAGAAACACTTCTGGGTCAAAGGGTTTACAATTTGATAACTCTTTAAGCATAGTTCCAGATTGTTCTCCAGAATGGTTAGATCCGTTCACAGTTCCACCAATAATGTATCAGTGTTCTAGCAAATTGATATTTCTAAAGCACAAGTCTGACCATGTTATACCTCCATTCAAGCAGCTTAGTGACTCTTAGATAAAATACAAACTTTCTCTATTTGACATGGAAAGTCTATGAAAATCTGACTGCAAGCTCTCTTTCCCAGGCTAAATACTCATCATTTTTCCTTTACACCCTCTCTGCTTCTACCCAAATTGGCCTAGTTGCTTCCACCTTCTTATCTTTGCACAGGCTAGACATGACAGAAACATTTTCCCTCCTCTCTTTTGCTTCTTATAGAATCCATAGTTTTGTTTTTAGTTTTAGCTCATTTACTTATGTTTATAAATGTAGTATTCCCTAACTGTAATAGAATATAAAGTCCTTGTGATAGGTTTGACAAGAATTTCTAGTGCCTAGTGCCCTAGCAAAAGTGTTTGGATTCTAGGTAAGAAATAGAATGGGTCCCATAAAGGGAAGAAGTTTCCTTATATCCTTTGATAGGACACTTCTACAAATAGCTATATTTATAATACCTTATGATCTTTTTAATCCTGAGGAAATAGCTGAACTAAGAACTTATACCAAGGTTGTATTTTTTTAAAAAATTACAAAGAAATTGACCTTTGCTATATTATAGTTACTACTTTATTTGTTAGTGTTTTAGTAAGTTTAGTAATATACCTTAATCTTTGAAGAAATTTATTTTTATCATGCATTAATCTTCTGAATACAGAAAACTGCTGAGTTGTTTTCGGGTTTTTCATTCACAATTTCTTGGGCATATATTATCAGGAAGAATTAAGCTAATGTTTCATTAAGCGGGGATTGAGAACACACATTTTGTCTGATGCTATTTTCTCTTTGGAAGTTCTTAGCTCTCTGTATCACCTTCTGCTGAGCCTTATTACAACTTAGAAGTAGGGCTCTCTCCTTTCTCTACAACTTTGAACACTTTGATTATTGAGCAGTTCTCAAAAAGCTTTCTCTCTCTATCTTGCACCATGCCATCATTGTTCTTCAACTTTGTAACCTAGATCCATGAGCTCTATGATCCATGAGACAAAAACCCCAAGGACAAATTTGGGTTCAGAAGCTTACTAGCTGTATGACATTGAGCAAGTCACTTAACCTCTGTCTGCCTCAGTTTCCTTATCAGTACAGTGGAGGTAATAATGATGCTTACTTCATGGCGTTATTGTGAGGATCAAATGGCAAGGTTTTTTTTTTTTAATTAAAGCTTTTTATTTGCAAAACAAATGGGTAGTTTTTCAACACTGACCATTGCAAAGCTTTCTGTTACAAATTTTTCCCTCCTACCTTCCACTCCCTCCCCTAAATAGCAGGAAGTCTAATACATGTTAATTATGTTAAAATACTGTTTGTCTCAAGTTCTTTACAGACCTTAAAGCACTATATAAATGCTATCTTCATCATCATAATTATTAATTTCATAATTTGGTTTCTTAAGTATGCTGAGCCAGGTTTTCAGAACAACACTTACCATTACTTTAGAATCCTTCCTCCTTTACAATTTTCTGTATTTTTCTCTCTTGCCCTGAACAGCCTCCCTTCTCCCTTTCCCTGAACAGCCTCCAATGTATTTTCAGAGGATCATAGCTTTAGGGTTAGAAGGAATCACAGAGTCCAACTGAATCCAACACTTTTTTTTATAGATATGGGAAATTAAGCACAAAACAATTACAAGACTTGACCAGGGAACTCAGGTCTTCCTGATTCCAAATCCATTGTTCTGTCTACTATGCCATCCTGCGTATAATGATAACTAAAATCTAAGCAGTATATTAACATTTGTAAAGTGTTTGATATGTAAATCATGTGTTTGTATTTTATATAAATAATATATACATATACATTCAAATTCTACACACAACATATGTGTATGGAGAATTTGACACTCACAAGAACCAGTATTAAAGACATTTTACAGATGGGGAAACTGAGACTGAAAGCAATTGAATAATTTGTTTAGCTAAATAAGTGTCTAAGGATGGATTCAGAGCTTCCTGAATCCAGATGGAACAGCTAGCTATCCACTGTGCCAACTATTTACTTTTGAGTCCTAGTTTCTTGAGTGTTGCTAAGGAGAAATAACAATAACACAAAACTCTGGTTACTGACCTACAATAAATTTTTGTTATTTAATTTCATTTTTCATTTTTATTCATTTCTTATTTCTTCCTTTTGATATTTCAAAAAATAGCCATTCAAAAATTTTTCCACTGTAATTATGTAACTCCATCTCTGAAAACCCTCAAACTTCAACCTCACTAATATCCTTACTGAAAATGTATTGGCAACCAGATAATGTTGATTTAGTTTCATTATTTTGGTGATTGATTTAGAGATAAAAGGGACTTTAGGGATCTTCTAATCTAAGTCCTTCCTTTTACTGATGGAGAAACTCATTCTCCCAACACTCAAGTGATTTGCCCCAGATCACATAGTAAGTAATAAAGCCAGCTTAGGCTAATTATTGGCTTGCCACTACCCTTTCCTTGAGCCTTTCTGACTTGGGGTTTGATTCCATTTTCATTTTGCTCAAGATTTTAATCATCCAGCAAACTCAACAACACCTTCATCAACATTCCCTGAATTCCATGAGAGCTAATTTTTGAGACATTTGGGTTTCAAGTATGGAACGGATACTGGTAACTTCTGTTCTTTTCAAAAAATAAAAAGGGATCAGCTAGGTGGCACATTGGATAGAGCACCAGTCCTGAAGTCAGGAGAACCTGAGTTCAAATATGATCTCAGACACTTAATACTTCCTAGCTGTGTGACCCTGGGCAAGTCACTTAACCAAAATTTTTAAAATAATTAAAAAAAAACCCTAGTTTAATTATTCTTTTCCTGGGGATCAATTTGTAATTACCTTATACTTTTCAAAATCAGGATATTTAACATTATGTAAAAAAAAAATAATGAATTTTATTTCCCTTAGGTACTTGGGAACTAATGAAAGTCTAAATTTGTAAATGTATTGTCATAGTAAAGATAACTAAATTTGGTATTTGGGGATGGGTGGGAACAATCAATCAACGGTTGAAGTTAAACACTTTAAAACCTACTCTGTATTCCTTCAAGTGGTACAAAAAGGGGCAAGGCTTCCTGATGATTTACTACATTAAGTACGGATTTATTACATCTGCACTCCCAGCAGACAGAGCCAAGAATTACAGCTGGAATTTATTTCACTTCCTGGAAATTTGTAGCTAATTGCTTGGATTATTGCAATGGGTGTTTGTTCATAAAATGGAAAGTTACTTTAGTGTTTAGGGAACTTATTTTGTACACTACAGTTTTGGATGAGCAAGAACTCACTAAATTTGGAGCATAATGAGGAGACAGTAAAGGAACAGTCTGTTGCTACATTTGAATTGATGAGTCTGATTGTCAACCACGGGGTGAAGTTGACTTCTGTGATTGCACAGATTTGCACACAGTAGTAAAGAGGAGGTTGCATGAACAGCAAAGAATGAAAGAATCAGAGACTTTTATGAGCGGAAAGAAATCTTAGGAGAAATTCAGTGTATTAAACTTATTTTACATTGAAGAAATATACCTAGAGGGAGAACATGACTTAATCAGCTAATTTGGGTTTTGAATTGAAGTCTTTTGAATCCAAATCTCATGCCATAGAGCATAATTGCATTGCATGAAACTATATGTGAACTTTTGAAGTAGTATGAGTTCACTTGAAGAAAAGGCTTGTTTCCGTGATAGGTCAGGGTCAAACCCACAGAACCCTTGGGAAACCCCAGAATCAAATATAGAGTGATTATTCAGAGTTTAGTGAACTGACCAGATGCTAGTGATTTGTCCTTCAGATTTCATTGTTCTAATAACATTGCTTTGGAAGACATATAGAATGGTATCATCTAAATGATAACTTAAATGGAATTGGATCTTCCCAAAACATAATAAATAAATTTATTAATCAGACAAAATAAAGATAAGAAAATAATTTCTCTTGTGGCTTTTAAAAAGTTTGAGACATAATTTTTGAGTAAGTAGTCATTTTATTAAGAATGCTAGTATTCTAATAAAAGGTCAATGGTACTCTCAAATGCCAAAGACAATCCTAGAAGTTGTCTCACAGCTTATTAGAAGAAGGGTTTTCCTGAGGGTAGCAATCAACTCTGATTGGTTAGCAGTTAGTGACAGAATGAATATCAAAATGAGGGGCTGAAAGTAAAATCATAACACTGTTGGAACTAGAGACTGTCTCTATACTCAGACTACCCTTAGCCTTGGGTAGTCTGGACAAAAGGATCTATCTCTACCCAAACTTGATTGAGTGGAATTCACCTTAGATTAGAGATTCCTTGTAAGGATAAGTAAACTCTGACCAATATTGAGGAGAGTTAATTCAGTGTCCCTCAAAAAGCTGAACTTTGAAATGAGGGAAATATGGGGGAAAAGGAGAACTCTGGATCTCCTCAAATCAATGGTTATTAATAATGATTTCTCTCATTCTTCTGTAATACATATTTTGTAATTAGCTGATCGAATGAACCTCTCTGTACCTATCCTATAAAAGTTGGAGAAACATCAATTGAATGATAGTAGAAAATATTAGATGGATGTGAGACTAGTCACACTGGCTGTATGATATTTGACAAGTGAGTAAGCCTCCTGGTTCTTTGGGCAACTCTATAAAAGTCAGGGTTGCAGAGAAGGTACAGACACGCAGGAATGTAGTTTCTTCACCCAGGAGTTCACTGGGTACTCCCAAAATCACAGACCCAGCACTCATTGACATGGATAAAGATAAAGATGACATGTTTATACAATTTTCAGAGGACTCCCAAGCTATTACAGTCAGGATTCCAAAAGATCCACAGGCTAGAACATTGGAGAAAATCAACCCAGAGAAAATTTACATTGGGGATAAGTGCAAAATTCAACATGTGAATTCTCCAAATCAGCCTCAAGTTTATGACACAGACATTGTCAGAGAGTAACTCACTTGAAAAAGATCTGGGTATTTAGTGGACTGACTGATCAATAGCTCTCATGTGAACATGGGCATGCCTTCCAGGAATAAGGAGATGATAGTAATCATGTAATCTGCCCAAATGTGATCATATCTGGAGCATCCTAATGACATCAGTAAGTTAACAATAACAAGTCTCCAGAAAAGGGCAACTCTAAGGACAGAATGAGCCAATGGTATATGAGGCTTATGTAAAGGAACCAAGGAAAATGTTTAGACTTTCCTCAAGTTTTTGAAGAGCAGTCATATTGGAAAAGGGATTTGATTAATTATTTGGTCCCAGGTATTAGAGTAAGAAACAATTTGCACAAGTCAAAAAGAGACCACATTAGGCTTGTTGTAAGGAGAAAATTCTTATCAGAGCTTTGCATAAATGGAAGGGGCTATCTTAAGAAGCAGGAGAGTTCTCACTGGGGATCTTCTAAGAGAGGCTACCATGGATGATTGTTAATTGTCACAGAAAATTTTTATGTATGGGATGTACTAGATGACCACTGCAGTCCCTTCAAACTCTACAATTCTATGCATTTTTGATTTTTTGCTTCAGGATCTGGTCAGTCACACACGGACTGTGCTATTGGACCTTCTGGAGGATACCCATCACCACCACCTAATTGGATCAGGCCCTGCATCTCCAGAGCTGGGTTAGAACTGGACTGGCCTTGAGTAGGAGGTGAGGTAAGAACATGCTGGTTTTTGTGTACAGATTAATCACATGAGGTATGATTAGCAGGGCATGCATTTCTACTAGTGGTTTGGGATTTAGACTGATTGATCAACACTCACAACCAATGGCACATATTTGACCCACAACTGGTTTGGGGTTAAGGCTAATAGCAAATTGACCTATACAGAAATCAACCAAGTATCAATTCTAACTGAATGATGAATCAGAATTATAATAACAACTCATTTTATACAACAGGTTGCAGTTCACAAAGCACTTTCCTCATGATACCCTTGTGAACTTAATATTATTACACCCATTTTAAAAATTAAAAAATGGGAGATTATGAAGTGAAGAGATTTAACTCAGGTCACAAGATAGTAAAGGGCGGCTGAAATTTGATTTAGTTCTTCTGGTTCCTTATCTATGTCTTTTTTCACTAACCTTTTGAACCAAAAGATTATATTGTTCCATAAAGTACCTTATAAATTGTAATAAACAATTTTGTTTTTAGATAGAACTTAACATGAAATACACTTTTTGGCAGGTAGGGCAAGGGAATGAAAGTATGGAACAAGATAAAAATATGATCACCCATGTTCATTGTGTCATTTGATTTTGTTTTAAGTTTTTCTTTATGATGGGAAGGTGCAGTGATTAAGGGAAATTATGGTGGTATAAAAAGAAAAGGTAAAAATAAACTTTTTTATTATTATTAAAAATATTTAAAAGGCCCTTAGACCAGAGAACTTACCTTAGGTTGAGATTTGGTCTTGAATCTTTGGGTCAAAAGTCGCAACTTCTGTAGAGTCTGCCCCTCTTCTATTACCTAAAACATGACCTCTTTAACACTGAGAACCACCCTATCTTCAAGGGCCACATTGTATTTGAAATGGCATTTGAACTTCATTCTTATATTTGAGCCAATACTTTACGCTGCCTTTCTCTTCTTAACTCTACTCTGCCCCTCCCCCTAGACCAGCAGAGTTCTGTATATAGTAGGCAGCAAATATTTGTTTTTGAATTCTTCAAGCCAAAAAAATAGAGTTTTAAGTGTCTGATTTGAATTAGGTAATTTCTAAACTCCTTTCCAGCTCTAAATCTATGACCTTATGATCCCCTGATAATGCATTTCAGTGTATTGGAATATTAAAAGTCAGGAAATTCTTCCTAAAATTTGGTTTAGCTCTTCCTGCTACACCCTATATTGAGAAGCCTCTTTATTTTTTTCTTCTTCAATCTGTAGAAATAAAGGAAAATGTCAACACCATCCTAAAATATAGAGTTTTCATATATTTGAAAAGTGATCCACACAACTCTGGCTCCATGGAATAAGTATGTCCACAAAGGAGGGCTTTGCTTCTATATTATCTGCACTTAGCACCAAATTTGAAAACACCAAATAATAATTTGACATGGTAAATTTTGCACATAGTAGATATTTTGGATTTATATAGGTCTTAAAAAATACATTTTCAGGGTGGCATAATTGATGGCTTCTTTTGGAACTCAAGATAGAACTTCTAAACACTTAGTGCAATTTTTAAAGAGCATCAAATTGTAAATTCCCATTGTAACTCTAGTGGGCAGGAGTCTTGGACTTGCATTGCACTTTGCTCAGGCCACTTAATTAAGAATTAATTAGAGGGCAAATCACAGCTTCTGATCTTTCTATTAAATCCGTTGCAATAATGTTTGTCTGTGAATGAACAATCCAAGCACTGACCATGAAAAACATAGAGAAAATTGTGAATGAGACTTCAGAGAACACTCTCAGTAAAGTTTCATGGATTAAAAATTCAATTTGAGCTAAAACTTCAACTCAAATGGCTCCAAAATAGCTATAGACTTGATGTGTGTTACTGGTCTTTGCAAGAGGATTTTTTGCAAGATGTCATGTGCCCCCTGGTGGTATTGTGACTAATCCAATCAAAGACTTATTTGCATAGTATCAAAATAAAAACTACAGGGTTGATTGGTTAGATAAGACACTTTGCACCTTCTTTCATATCTTTATTTTATGGCTGCAATTTGATGACATTGTTTTAATAGTTTTCATTAATGCAATGGAGTATATATCCTTGCTTTTAAGAAGTAAATAGTGATGTAAAATAGGAAGCATTCTGATTTTTTCATCCCATTCAGCAGTGCCATTAAATTTCTAGATTTTCAAAAGGAAGAATAGAGGTTCATCTACACTATGGAAGGACCTTTGCAATAAGAAGACCCAGAAGTTTTGATCCCAACCTTACTTCCTCTGGAGCTTTAGTCAGATCACTTAAGTAACCTTTCTGGATCTTTTGAATGAAGAGATTTAGCTAAATGCTCACTCTCTCAGGCCTCTTTCTACTCTTTCTACCATAATTTTTCTGAGTTGTAGTTTTTAGTTATTCATCCATTTCAAATTATCCTTTTTACTCTAAACCCTGGGATTTGCTAAAGATTTAGAAAGCACTATTTTGAATAAACTTAAAAGTTTTAGTTCTTCCATTCACTTGGGAAAGTCTCCTTGTTCCTCATTTCTCAGCCATTTTATTTGTTTGGTTGTGTTTTATTATAAAAACACTGCAAAGGCCAACTTAAAGCATTATGCTTAGTGTTAGTCATCTAGGATAGGGAGAGTAGCAATACAATAATGTAGTGAATATGAAAGAACCCAAAGTTAGAGAAAAGTCTGACTACAAATCAGAGGCCCTTAGATTCTTATATAATATCAACCAACATTTTATGTAAGGGTAACATTAATTTTAGAGCTGCAAGTGCCTAGGTTCTGTGCTTTCATTCAATTAACAAGCATTTAGTAAGCATCTACGATGTGCCAGGCACAATGCTAAACACTGTATTTTCTTCTAAGATATTTGAAAATTCACATGCAGAAGAAAAAAAATCAAAATATTAAATTTTGTAAGGTTGAGAGTTGTTTTGGTCACTGGTGAAAGGGATGGCAGTGCCAGTGAGTATGGTATAGTAATGAGTTCCTTCTTCCATGGGTTGAACATAGAAAAGATGACCATTGGAAGTTGCCATGTCAGATCAAAGACTGGTCCTTCTCTTTGAAATATCATTCCCTTCCCCTAAATCCCTTTTTAGATCTTATTAGCCCTATTCCTATAGCTCTTTTAGCATCATTAATAGTTTTCTCTACATATTATTGCTACATTTAAATATACATAGGTGGATCTTTCTCCATTTCAAAAAGTTCTGTCTTGTTCACTCTTGTCATCTTAAAACTATGTGTCTCCTCTCACTCAATTTACTTGAACATGCATTTATTAAGTGCAATTATGTGTCAATTACTGGGCTTGTAAAGACAAAAATGATACAAATTCTTCTGATAAGGAATTTACAATCTATTAGGAGAAAACAGATACAGAAACAATTAAGAATAAGTTAATTTCTCAAGGGAAGGTACAGGTCTAATGGAATAAGAGCTCCAAAGGACATAGAGAAGTTGAATAGGGTTCAATAGAAATAACATGAGTTAGGACAGAACATTCTGAGAAGTTTCTGTATTCTTTTAAAATTAGATCATAAATAAATCAGATCTTGGTTTACTTTATCCTCTTCCTCATTCATATACAGATTTTACAAACAATCTATATATTCCTACTGTTTCTACACCCCCTCCACACCTTTTTCTTCTTGACTTCTTTAATTTTTCCTTAGCATATTCCAAAGATGTCTTCACAAAGACAGCCACTGATGGCCTCTTCATGGGCCAGACTTTTCCTCAAGATATGATCAGGCTTGGAATTTTTTCTTCATAATTTTTATGTCTTCTTCTCTTTGTTCCCCATGTAATCCGCACAGAAAGGACAGATGTGAAGTTATACAGTCATTCCTCACATTGACTTTACTTAAAAAGTGATCTTTCTAAAAATTACTTGGAAGAGATAGACATTTTTGAAAAATGGCAGACAAGATGTATTGAAAATAAAATACTTAATTGGTAACAAGCATTTTATAGACTCCCCACTTAAAAAAAAAAAAAGCCAAGAATAATCTTCTAAGAGAAACTCACATAGCCAAAATGAGCAAATAAGGGGAAAAAAAATAGAAAAAGTTTCTCATAATGCAGGAGGATACCTATGAGAGTAAGCAAAATAATTGAAAATTCATCTTTTTAATTGGTAGTCCAGAGTTTAAAGCCAGTGACCTTATAAATAAGGAGTTTGAGTTCAAATGCCATTGAGGACTGAAGCTATGACAGTTTGTGAGAGATAACATGGTATAATGAGGAGAGTCCTAGATTTGTAGCCAGAACAACTGGATTTGAATTCTGTCTTCACAATTTATCAACCTTGCCAAATTAGAGAAATCACTTCACCTGATGTTCACTTTCCCCACCTGTAAAATAGGGTAATAATAATACTTGAATGTGAACAATGAACTCTGACATTCATTTAACTTCTTTAGGCCTCATTTTCCTCTTTTGTAAAATGAGAAGTAAATTTATAAAATCTCTTCCAATTCTAAATTTTATATTTGATTATTGTGAGGATCAAGGGAGGTAAAGTGCTTTGTAACTACAATGTACTCTTTACATGTAAACTGTTATTATTATCTAACTGTGGAGTTCAGAATTATCTCCTAAAAGGTGGGGGTGGGAAGTGGGGGATAGGTAGAGAAATGAAGAAAAACCTCTGTGATCTGATACTTTCTATACATTGGCAGTTGTGGATCAAACTGCTATTTTCTAATCATAAAGTCAACATAAACTCTGAAAATGTGTGTTTACATGTGACTAATTGGTAATGGATTGCATATTTTCATGTTAAGGTTGTCATTGTTAAAGAGTGACATTGCATGTGATCAAAGTCAATGGCTGCAAGTGCGTCCTTACAATCCATGGAAGAACCCAGTGTTTGCAGACCTTTATGTCCTAGGACAACATAGTCTGGTGGAAGGCAGCTTGGGCCAGGAGTGAGAACACCTCAGTTCTTGTCTAAACACTTCCACTAATGGGCTGTGTGACCTGGAACAAGTCGTCACCTCTCTAGAGCCCTCGGTTTCTCCTCCACAATAAAAAGAAATTTTTGACTTTGAGCTGGAAGGCATACCAAGGTGAAGAGACTTGTTCTTGTCACACCCTCAAATATTTAAGACTGCTGATCAGTCACAAGCATTTCCTAAGCACCTACTATATGCCAGGCTGGTACTACGCTAAGCATTCAGAAGATAAAAACAAAAGGGAAAGAAACAGACCTTGCACTAGAAAAATCACATAGACAACATATACAAAAAAAGGACAAAAAAGTTTTTAGAGGGAGGATACTGATAGCTCAGGAGGAAGAGTTCAGGAAGACTTCACATAGAAGGTGAAATTTAAGCTGAATTTTGAAGGAAACCAGGGTTCCAAGAAGTTAATGTGAAGAAATGAATTCCAGGCCTAGGAAACAAGAAATACAAAGGCATGGAGAATTCTTGTTTGAGAAAAAAGCAAATAGGCCAGTATGTCTGGACCAGTTTATGGATGGGAATAATTGATAATAGCTACCCTACCTCAAAAGGTTATCAAAAGAAAACATATGGCAATATGGCAGAATATCCATTATTTCAATTCATGTGGGTATTTCCTCCTGTGATAGGGATTCCTCCCCACCTAGCCATGCATGTAGGTTAAGCTAGCTCTTGCTATGAAAATCAAGGAAACAGTCCCCAAGACTTTATGGCTCATAGGGCCAAGATTCAAACCACAGGGATCTTGGCAGCTTTCAAATAGCCTCAAGCCATAGTTTTATGGTTTCCTGGTCATAAAATCCCACCTATATGGAATCAAGGTGCTTCTGACTTGGCAGATATCCCAAGCAAAATCACATCAGTCATCATATGCTGTATTCCTGGTTTTCTGTATGGAGATGAAGGGAACTATCCATCCAGGCTGAGTTCTGTATCCTTTCTATGTTCTGACTTATGTTAACATTAGAAGGATCTATCAGTGTCTCATTTTCTTTTTCCAGTATCAGACCTAAACTACCAGGGGACAGATCTGAGGCAGGCTGAGTCCTCTCATACATACCTCTACTGATATAGAATGGTATAATGAGCTGCAGTGACCCATACTTCCCATTGTTGAATCTCTTCAAACATAACCAAATTGGGTCTCCATGAACTGAGAGCCTACCAAAGGTCCATGCTCCACTGGCATAGTTTTCAAAAACCCTAAGTCCATCACTATATCATGATAAAGGGGTTTGATAAAGTTATTGCAAAGATAATAACACATGCTTTAGAAAAACATTGTTGTCTAGTGCAAAACATGTAATCATGAGACATATTATCATGCAAAAAAAGAGATTGAGTCAATAAATTATGCTCAAAAATTCAATTCAGTAAGCATTTATTTATCTACTCTTATGTAAGATACTCTTTGGAGTTAGGAATGCAAAACCAGAAACAGAACAGTCCCTGTCCCCAAAGAGTTTATATTTGATTAACTTGTTCAATGAGGGGAATGAAAATATGTATATGAATAAGGAAATGAAAAATATTAAGTAATTTGGTGGGGGAAAAGATCTACTAACTAGGAGGATCAGGGGGAATTATATTAGTTAACTAATATATCAAGTTAACTTGAGCAGAGTCTTAAAAGTATTCCATTCCTAAGGATTCCTGGAAGTGAAGATTTGTGACTAGATCTAGGGCAGTGTGTGCAAAAGTCAGGGAAATAGAAGGAAGGTTCTAGTCAGTAGATCAGTTAGGTTGGAATGTTGTTTGTGGTGGTGGGGGGGGGGAATGTGAAATCAACCTGGAAAGGTCATTTGGAGCCACTACAAGGGGTTTAAAGCCAAATACCTGGTAGAAGATTTTGAATTTTATCTTGGAGAGATGAGAGGAAAATACTAGGGAATTGCTGAAGTTTCTTTAATAAGAATGCAGTGTGGTCTGAATGTGACAAAAGGTCAGAGTATAAAGTGTTGTTTGGTGCTAGATATTACATAAGTTTATCTTTTTTGTAACAATTTACTTTCTTTTTAGTCTCTTCATACCTATTATAATAAAACTTATAGAATTGCTTTTGGTTTACAATCCTTTTATATTACCTTCTTTCTATTTAATACCTAAAGTTATTCATGATTTAATATGAATTCATTTTTCTTAAAAAAAATCCACAGTTCATATAGTACAGGCTCCCTAACCATTTCTCAGCAGGGTATAAAACAATTAAGCATTCCTTGCATAGAATGCTTTAATCACAGCATCAATATTATATTATCCACTGCTTTCAGTCATTGTATAGATTGCTTAATAGTCTTAACAGAACAAATTCTTGATTTCAGTCCTTGCCTGCCATATATATTTATAAAAACATGAACAAGGCAGCATGACTGGCCAGCATAATGAACTGAAAATTGAGACTCAGAGATTTAAACCCTTGTCAATCACTATTTTAGCGAGAACAAGATGACTGTCTGATGTTCTGTGACTTTGAGAAAGTGGTTTCCGCCTCAGGACCTAGGTTTTGCTTCCTTTGTACTTGTAATGAAATAATCGTTGAGCCCCTTCTTTAAAGTGCTGAGCTGAGTTTGTTAGAATATCATGCTAATGAGGCTGAGGGCATGGGATCGATCAGCACCTGGGACAATTAGTTGCACTCTGTTCTTGGACTTGGGCTGAAACTCAAGCTCTTAAAAAATGTGTTCTTGGTCACAAGAGGGATTAAGCCTGAGAAAGTGGCAGAGATCATTGAAAATCCATTGCTACTGCTTAATGGTGGGTCACCCTGCAATGGGGTGGGTCAGGCCCTGCTAGTAGAATGAGGGGAGAGAGGTAAAGGTCTGGGCCTCTCAATACAAGTTCTCAGGAAGAAAAGAAGATAGATTCACAACTTAATAATACATTCATTAAAGCCCTTATTAAGAACATGTTAATTAACACTTAAATTCCTAACAGCCTCCTTTTAAAGTAATGTTTTCTGCCCTGTAAATTAAGGGATATATGCCTGGAGTAACTAGTGGTGTAAGTGGACTAAAGAGTAAGAAGTCCAGACTTCTACATCCAGTTCTGCCTCTAATTAGTTTTGTGACCTTGGACAGATATCAATTCTTCCTAGTCAGTTTTCTCATCTGTAACATGAGGGAGTGACATCAAATTATCCCTAAAGGTCTTGCCCCACTCTAAAAAAATGAATTTATGGTTATGAAGGATAGGAGTTCCCTGTATACTTATCCCTTGAATGTCAAAATTCATTGATGAAACATTTTAGGTCTGAAAAATTTGCCTTTAATCTTCAGCAACACCTTGGACTCCTAGTATCTCAGGAAGACTAAACTGATCCCATTAAATGGTTTTGCTAATATAGTTTATGACCAAGTGCTTTGGTTGCTTTAGATAATGCTGTGCCATTGTTGCTAAGATACAGTCTTGTAAATAAGTTATTTTAAAGATATATGTCTTTATGTGGGGGAAAATGATAAAAGCAAAAGAAAAATGTATAAGGAAAGTAGTTAACTGAGATTAACTGAGAATAATAAGAATAACAAAATGACAGGTGCTAGGATAAGACCTTGGGAGACATTAAAGCCTTGCCTTTGAATGAAGCCTTGAATGCTCTTTTTGTTTAACCCTGAACAGACAATTAGGAATCTGTTGGGCTACCATTCTGATCTTGGAATTGGGTGAGTTGAGGCTAGGTCTTCCAAGACAGACTGATCAAGTGAAAGGAGCTTCTTTTTATAACTCTGGTAATGGTTTAAAAAAGACAGCTATTAGAGGAGAGAAGCATTCATTTACTAAGTAAGCATATGTTAAGAGCTTTTGTGTGGCAGGCTTTATGGGAAAATAAAGTGGAAAGTGAAATAATTTCTGCCCTCGAGGAGGATGCATTCGATTGAGGAAAAAGAATAGGCACACAGATCACTGTCATATAGACAAAATAGGACAGGAGGTACTAACAACAGAAATGATGGAGTAAGCTCAGGGGAGTAGACTTAGAGTGAGGGGGGTCTGAGACCAAGGCAGAAAGGGTATAAAACCAGGCATGGTTGAGAGTCCAAAGGTCTAAATTCAGTCAGACATCACACATTATGACTTTGTGTAAGTCATGAACTTAACCTAAAAGAAAAGGTCAACCTCTCAGGGCCTCCGGTTCATCATCTATGAATTGAAGGCCTCACATTGAAGGCCTTATTCTACAGCTCTATATCCCATTCTTCCCAGTCTTCTTCATTCAACCTTCCTTCCTTTCTTCAGCCAAAGGAAGTCCAGTAAAAGCCCTATCAGAGACACACCCACCATAAACAAAACAGAAAGTGATGTCAGAGATGCTCCCAGTGGCAGCCTATCTCCAAAGAGTGACTTAGCCTGAGATTGTACAGGCTGTCAAGGACAGAGAGAGAAATCCAGCCTGCCTTTTCATGTAAGTTTGGCAGCACAGTTCTCAAATGAAGGGGAGGTTGCCTCTTTGGTTTTGAGGATGTGAGGAACACCAGAAAGAGCTTCCTCCTCAGAAGTAGCTGTCAGCCATAAATTAACTTCTGCCTGGAAGTCAGCCATTAGCATTTTAACCTTTTTTTAGTGTGTCAAGTGTGATCTTATGGTTGCCTACAAGTTGTGAAAAAGCTGATCTAGGGGAGAAAGGAGGAATCAAGGGAGCAGAGGAGAGGGCAGGAAGGGAATAAACCTTTCTAGAACACCTACTATGAGTCAGGCACTATGCTGAGCTTTTTACAAAGTTATTTGATCCTCACAATAACCCAGTAAGTTAGGGCTTGTGATTACCCCCATTTTATAGTTGAGGAAACTGAGGCAAATAGAGATTATATGTCTTGCCCAGGATCTCTTAGCTAGTATCTGAGGCAGGTCTTCCTTACTCCAGGCTTAGTATCCATTGTGCTATTAGCTACTTGGATGGGAGGAACCCTTGATTCATTATTTTTAAACAAATTGAAAAAAGTTCTACATTCTACATTTTTGTCTTTTAATAGTCTTATGGACTTAGACAATTTTGTCACACCTTCCAGCCTCATATTCCTTATGTAGATCTTGTATTTGATTTTGATTCAGCCAGCTTCTTGCTCTCCAGGACACCTTGAGGCAAGTCACTTAAAATCCCTAGTCTTCAGCTTTTTGTCTTGCAAAATGTGAGCCTGAATTCTTACTAGGCCTGCCTCACAGAGTTGTTGTGAGGATTGAGAGAGCAAAGGGCAATCTTGTCCTATTGCTTTGGATGTAATTTCACAGTTTTGCATCTGGTATTTCATGATTTAAAAGCTGTAGGGCTATAAGCCTCTTCTATATGTTAACTATATCTTAGTCACACACAAATCTTCTGCAATAAAATTTTAGACAAAAGACTCTAAAATAATAATAAAAAAACCCTCTAAAAATCAACATCTTTATAGCAAAATATTGCCTTGGACTGAGACCACACAAAACTGGACAACCCAAATAAATCAATGGGGCTTTGTTTTCTGTCTTATTCATAAAATCATGAGAACCTTAGGGAGTATCATCACTGTAGTATATTTTAAAGCATAGTTTCAGATTTTATCTACTACCCAAAATTTTCACAGTAATCAGTTTGGTATTTTTGAAAATACTTTTTTATTAAACAACTATACTATTTAATTCACCTAAAATGTAGTTACTGATGATTTTCTGTTGCGCCTCATCTCACCTGGGGAATATTCTTCCTCAACCATCTAATCGGCCCAATATGCTTTCCTGGTATTACTTTCCTACTGTGGAGATTCTTTGATAGAAGCCTTACTTGTGCTTATCACTAATAGCATGTAGGTTTTCTGGAAAGAAATCCAAGTGTGAATCCAAGAAATGGATCTTGAGTGGCATGTTGCATCCCATAACTTTATAGGATTTTAAGAGATTCATTGATAATTTCTTGGTAATTTTCTGCCTTGTAGTCTTCCCCAAAAAAGTTTTGGATTCCTTTTTAAAATGAGTTCTATATAGTTCTTTCAACTTTATTCAACTGTTCTTCAAAATGTTTGTCTTTCATCACTTCCCTTACTTGAGGACCCACAAATACCCCAACTTTGTTTTTAGCCTCACTGATTCTTGGAAATTTATTTTTCAGATAAAGAAAACCTGCACCATTTCGATCCATCGCCTTGACAAAATTTTTCATTAAACCAAGTTTAATGTGCAACGGTGGTAAGAAAATTTGTTCAGGACTACTAGTGGTTGACTTACCACATTTTTCATTTGGGAATTTGGTTCTTTCTTTTGAGGCTAGTACTTTTTTAATATAGTGGTTATTTCTGTCACTGCTCTCCCATTCACAAATAATGCAGCAGTATTTGGTACACTCTAGTTATATTAGTTGTAAAGAGCAATCACTTCCAGATCCCCATAGAGATAACAAGAATATTTTCCGGCATTGTCCTTCTTGACAGAAATGTCATGCTTGGAACATGTTTTGGTACCCTCTTACAGGATATTCCATCTTTTTTTTTTTCTATAGAAATTACAGGTTTAGCTTGATTTTTTTTTTTTTTGGTTAAGATCATGAGTAAGGTCACTAGGTCTGCTTGAGTTATTAAATGAGGATCTGAGAATGGAAAAGTGACTTCCAATGGGGGCATCACCATGTTACTGGTATCCTACCTTGTCATGCTGAGCCTCATCAGTAGACATCAGTTTCATCTTCATCAAAGTTCCAAGTTTCTGGTGGTTTCAATACATGTAGTTCTTTACTTTGTAAAATAGAGATCTTATAGCTTATGATAGATTTGGATTTTTATAGTATGTTTAGATTTGGAGGAAACTCCTAACTTATTTGTTAAGTGAATATAGCAATCTGTTGAATGGAATTTCTGTTTTCTCCAAATCATAGGAACTGCAAATGTTATATGACAAGATCCATGTGTCCAGTCAGTTAGTAATTTAAAAGATACAGAACAAGTGAGGGGTTCAAGCCTTATCCTGAGCACCTATTTTATAATCTTAATAAAGTTCATGTGCTTTCTTAACTAGACAAATCAAGTTTCATCTCTGGAGTTACAAGATAGCTATATAATGATTCAGGTGATTGATGTATTTGTGAGGCATACATTTGTAAGAATTTAATAACTATATATCACAAGCTACAAAACATATTAGAAAATGGAATTAGAAAAAATAAATATGTTTACCAAATGATACCTGGAACACAACTGACTGAACAAACTGCTACATGTGGAGAATTTCACTGCATGATTGGATGTGCATGAGCCTGTCTTGCCACACAGCACATAAGCTGGGCCTTCCTACAGCATGCAAGAACAAGCCAACTTGTGACTTCTCCACCACCTCAGCCCCCTTCAAAAAGCCACACTTTGTTACTACTGCCTTGTATTGCATGGTTTATATTAAGATTCATGTGTCATTCAGTAGTGGGTGATAGAGAAATTTCAGATGCAATTTAAAATTTTTTAGCATGATGAGAACTTAAAATAAATTTCCATATAGCAAAATGTATGTAAAATTAATTATTTGCAGAATGGGGACTAGAACTCAGATCTATGTGCTCTTGCTTTGTTACTTCTTCTTCTGTACCTACTGGGAACACATTTTCCCAAGCCCAAAATCAGGATTTGTGGTCTGACAAAGGAAATTACTTGGTAAGCTCTAGTTAAAAGTGCCCATTCTCTCTTTGAAATTGGGACTGTCCCAGGAAATCTGGGACATATGGCATGGTAACCAAACTGCACTGCCTCTTTCCCAGACAGCTTCCTTTGCTCCCTAGCATACACCCAGTTTTTTCCCTGGCCTCTTACCAATCGGTGTGTGCTTAAGGAATGAAAATGAATTTTAACATTAACCTAAGCAAACTATAGTTAGAAAAGTTGATCTGAAAAAAAATTAATTTGTTCCAAAATCATTCATATTTATAGGGACCATATATCCTGGATTTTCAAGGACCATCCTGAAGTCAGAAAAGGAAAAGTGTTTATATATACACACACACACACACACACACACACACACACATACACACACACACACACACACACACACACACACACACACACACTACTTGGGTCATGTATCCTGATTTTGGTTCAGGAAGAAATAGTCGTTATATCTATTACTTAGGTTTTTACAGATTATCCATGACCAGGATTTCTTTCATTGTTTCCAAATTGACTCTTAAAAGTTATCTTTAGTGTCCATGCATCTTGGATTTTCTAGAATAGTCCCAATTTTTTTAAAGCATCCTTTTAATTAAGTTTTATAGAGGAATGTCCTTTGTCAGACTTGTGTGTCCCCTGTTTGGTGATACTGGTGGTGGTGGTGGTGGTGGTGGTGGTAGTAGTGGTGGTGGTGGCGGTGGTTGTTGTTTCATTCTTCTTCTTGTTCTTGTTGTTCTTGTTATTTTGGACAATAGAGTCATTGCAGAAATAATCCTAAAGCTGATTTCCATTGAAGAAGGGGACTGAGGGGTAATATTGGCATAGGAGGGGTGGGTCTTTCTATCTTCTCCAAACCTGAGAAATGGCTGTAATATGCTTATGAAACACAAGAGAGTATATTGAACTTTACAAGTCAACTGTTCAAGAGCAGAAAGTATCACCCCTGTGATCTTATGCTCATGTGATATAAGAATAAGGAGGTAAAGAGACATCAAAGATCATGTAGTTTTGCATTTTAAATGTACAGGTTTGATCAGGAGAAACTGGCCAACTTGAAAAGGTTCAGTCTCATTGTATGAGATTGATTTTGCTTCAATTTTCCCAAAGAAAGACAGAGGAGGGGCATATGATTTTGATGATGCCTCTTTGATAGGTAGGAAAAGCCTCATTGGAAGATTTTTTTTGTATCAAGGATGATTTGATGGACTTGGGCTCAGGCCCAGGATTAGATCAGAACTATCCTTTTGAACTCTTCTTGTAAATTAAGGGTAGACACACCTACCAGAACTAAACCCAAGCTAAGAATAAACTGAGGCTCCTGGATTAGGGGTTCATAGGCATCAGCATGATCTTCCTTCAGGTTGCTACTAATGACAATCATGGAGAAGTAGTGACATCCAAAGCCTCTTCCCTAAGAGGAGATTGAGTCCATGCCTCAAGTTGTAGAAGAGGCAGGTTGCAATTAAATATTTCCTCTGCTACATAGCTGAAAGCCTGAAAGATGACAAGGACTGGAGGGACAATGTTAGAGTGAAGAAAAAGCCTAAATCAACCTTCAAAAGAGAAAAGGCAAGTGCCTGAATCCAGTTTTGCAAAGAGAGAAAAAAATCTCTTAGCCAGAGGTACTGGTAGAATAGGATAAAAACCTGAGGCCTTTTTACTGGTGAAAAGAAATCAGTGACCCTGGATCCTCGGGTGATTCATGGAGAAAAGCAAATGTGGATTTGGAAATCCACTAATACAGTTATTCATGGGTCAAATGTGAAGTGAGCTGTCCCTCTAGCAGTCCCAAATTCTTTTTTCCCCTATTCCCCTGTGAGGAAGCATATACCATTAGATTTTGTCATTTCATATTCAGTCTCTCTGTGGGGATGTTTGCCCTATCTAAGAAAAACAGAGAGTCTTTCCAACTTGTCCCACACAATGGCCTCTTTCCTTTAGCCTCTTCTAGTTGATGAGGTTCTCCTGATCAACCTTATATATAATTTAGGAAAACGGTGACTTTACAGATGAGGAAACTAAAGAAAAGCTTAAGTTAAAGATAGAGCCCCGTCTAGAAGAATTGACTTCCTGATTCCCAGTCCAGGCATTTTCCCCATGCACCATATATCTATAAGAGCTATCTAGGAGAACTAGTAGAGCTGGAGAAAGATACCATCAGCTTTTATTCATTTATTTTTTAATAATTTTCTTTTTGCTGTCTTAATAAAAAACAATGAAGACTCAACCCTCTGAAATGGAATTCATTAAGGTTTGCTAAAATGCTAAGCATTACTTAAACCCTAACCCACAAAGTTAGATTCATCTTCTTGTCCTGCCATTTAAATTATCTCTATCCTTCTCTTTGTTGAGTCTCTGTTCCTGTCTCTGTCCCTGTCTACTTGCATCTTTCTTTACCCTCTCCTTTCTCTTCCTTGGAACTCCTTCCCTGACACTTCCTCTAATTCCAGTCTTACTATAGGGAATCTGGGGCAATGAGAGTGGGTGAGTGAATAAAAAAGAAACAAAAAAAGGAAAAAAAACAAAACAGAAAAGGTGGCTATTTGCTATAAATAAAAGGTTAACTTGAAAATTGCTTGAGTCTGAAAGAGTCTGTGTGAGCATAAAAATCACAATCTAGCTATGACTTTTGGGGGAAAACTTAGTAGAACATCTGGTCATAATAGATACAGACTATTTTATGAAAGCAAAACTGCAGACAAAACTAACAGCTTTCAATTTTAAAGAAAAATGAAGGATATAAAGCTTACCAGAGAAGGAGGAGACTATTTGGGAAGCAGGAAAAAAAATGATAAAAACAAAGTTGGTCAGAGCTCTCTATTCCCTCTGACTGAATGCTTCTAAAGATATGACTCAATCATTACTTGTGGCCATCCTTTATTTCTTCAGCATTCTTTATAATTATCAGTAAAATATACACATAGGATAACATCCATTCTTAAATTGCTTTAGGGTTTAAAAAGCCTTTTGCAGTTCATTTGAATCTCAAAGCAATGTTCTGAGCTATAATACTATAAATATGACTTCCCATTCCTGCTTTACAAATTGAGAAATTGAAATTCAGAGAGATTAACTGATTTATAGAAGGCCTCATAGCATGTATATGGTAGAATTGAGATTTAGCCCCAGGTTTTTGGACTCTTTAAGTCCAGTATATTTTTAAGATTATAAAGGGATTCTGAGCCCCAGAAGTTTGAGAAATCCTTCACTACAAAATGCGGCCTTTCTATGTTCTAATAAAACTTATTTTCAACAGGTAGATTCTGTGTCTTAATCATTTCCAAGAGAATAAACAAACCAAATTTATGTAAAAAAATACCATAAAAATGATATACACACATCTCTTGGGATTTCACTCTACCTATAGCTGTGGGGTGAAATCTATTCTAGATAATTATGCACTTTTTTCATTGTTTCTTAAGGTTTACAAAAAGCTTTCTCTCCAGCTCTATGAAGTAGTTAGTTCAAAAATTCTCATTTCCATTTTTCAAATGAGTACATTGGAGCTGAGTTTTTGAGTAGCTGGCATAGGATAGCCACATAGTAGTAAATATAGGAACTAGGACTCAGTAGTTCTGGCTCCAAGGCCAGCATAGTTTTCCCTGTACCATGCATTTGGGGTGAATAGAACAGATATTCAGAGTTTAAGCCATTTCTGTTTTCCCTCAAGTTCCTTTCCCACTCCCCCTCTTCACAAAGAGCTGCCAGTGAGGAATACTCTTAGTGGCATCTATTCTGCAATTCACAGTACGGTACTAAGAGCCAAAGTGATTTACATGAGGTTATTTTTACTCAGAAGTTGAACCCAGGTCTTCAAGACTCCCAAGACCAGCTCTCTGATCCATTTTGCCAGGATCCTTCTCTTACTTTTCCTCAAAATTTCCAATTCTACGGGTAAAAGGATATAGTTTTCACATCCCCAAACTCATACCTATCTTTACAAAAATATAACAGAGAAAGCTACAAAAATGTTTACATTTTCGGAAGCATTTCCTCTCCTCCTTTTTCAAATATGAGTTCATAGATAGGAATCTAAAATTATTCACAAGAAGTCATTTTGTCTGATTTCTTCCTTTAACAGATGAAGAAACTTTTGACCTAGAGAAATAAAGTGACTTACCTAATGTTCCATAGCTAATAGTAAATGACAAAGTTGGGATTTGAACGAGGGTCCTCTTGATCTGTGTCCCAAGTTCACTACCTAGTAGGGCATTGCTGTGCAGGTTCAGTTGCAGAAGGGCTCCTATTCGAGAGTCAGGTGCATGATTTTTTGATCATATGGGTACAGTAGCCACAGCTACATCCCAAAGGTTGTGGCCATGGGAAGGTTTTCCCTCCTCTTTTTTTCTAGCCTCTTCTTTTCATTTATAATCTTTAAGGGCAAGTCATACCTGTTAATGGGAGATCTTTTTTTTTTTTAAGGGAAGTCTTTGTGGGTATCCATCCTTTCAGGATAACCAGTCATATGTAAAGACATCCTTAAGTAAATCCTCCATCAGGTGGGAGGACTACCTGGGGTTACCATAAGAATGGTGATCAAATTAAGAAAACAACATCCCCTGCCAATGCACAAATCCTGTGCTACATAGACCAGGCAAGGTTCACATCTACAAGAGGAATTGATTAGTTGGAAAAAGAACAAAACTAGGGTTTTAGGGTCCCACCCATAAAAATATGACTTCATATTTTGTCTCCTCTTCCAGTTTTTCATAGCAATTTAAAAAAATCTTTGCCACCTAGAAATTGTACCCATTTCATTTACCTAAAATGTAATTATTGAAGATGTATACTGATATTTCACCTATGGAATGTCCTGTTTCAACATTAGTAGTATTCAGCCAGGATGTCCTGGTTTTGCTTTTCTATTATGAATATTTTTTGATGGAAGCTTTCCTCTTGTTCATCCCTCTTTAAAACCTAGTTTTCCTGGAAAGAAATCAAAATATAAGTCTAAGAAAGTAAATGTAAAAATGTAAATCCCACTTTGAGGGACATGTTATATAGTTAGTAGTTTTATAATTTTGAAGACCATTTATAGTCAGCTTCTTACTAATTTTCAGTCTTTTATTTTTCCCTTCCCCCCAAAAAAAGTTTTGGTTTGTTTTTTTTTTTTTAAATTATTTCCATGCATCTCCTTAAAACTTTAATTGTTCTTCAAAATGATTGCATTCTATCACTTCTCTTATTTGAGGACCCACAAATCTCCCTAGTTTGTTTTTAGTCTCACTGATTTTGGACATTTATTTTTCAGATAAAGAAAACCTGCACCATTTCGATCCATCGTCTTGACAAAATTTTTCATTAAAACCAAGTTAAATGTGCAGCAGTGGTAAGAAAACTTTTTTCAGGATTAACCAGTGGTTAACTTACCACATTTTCCTTTCTGGGAATTGGTTCTTTCTTTTGAAGCCAGCATTTTTTCCTTTTTTTTTTTTTTAATGTAATGGTTATTTCTGTCACTGCTCTCCCATTCACAAAACAGCAGTGTTGGATACACACACACACACACATAGATACATATATATGTGTGCATATTGTGTATATATATACATATATACATACATATATATATAAAACCACATTGTAATCCTAGTCAAATAGTACTCACTTTCAGCTTTCCACTGATATGCCAAGAATACTTTTTAAATGTAATGATCCTTAAGAATTCATATTTTGAACATATTTTTGTGCCCTCTTTCAAGAAATTCCATCCTTTTCCTTAAAAGCTAGAGGTTTAGCTTAAAAAAAAATTAGGAATATGAGTAAAGTCATTTAGGTCTGTTTGAGTTAATAAATGAGAATCTGGGGATAAAAAGGCTACTTCAAATGGGAGAATCACCATGTTGCTGTTCTCCTACCTTGTCCTGCTGAGCCTCTTCAATATAAATAATCAATTTTATCTTTATCCAAGTTTAAGGTTTCTGGTGATATCAATACAGGTAGTTCTTTACTGTGTTAGAGATCTTATAACTTATGGTAGATTTGGATTTTTAAAGTATGTTTAGATATAGAGGAAATTCCTGATATATTTGTTAAGTCAATATAGCAATCTGTTGAATGGTCTTTCTGTTCTCTCCAAATCATAGGAACTACAAACGGCATGTGACAAGATCCATGTATCCAGCCAGTTAGTAATCTTAACACGAGATACAGAACAAGTGAGGGGTTCAAGCCATATCCTGAGCACCTATTTTATAATCTTAATAAAGTTCATATGCTCTCTTAACTAGACGAATAAAGTTTCATCTCTGGAGTTAAATTTTAGCTTATTATAATATGCATATGTGTATATGTGTATAGTACATATGTATATATAAATATATATGTACATCTGACAAAAAATTATTCAGATGATTGATGCACTTGGTGAGAATTTAAAGAATATGTATCAGCATCTTCAAATGACAAAACACATTAGAAAATGGGATTAGAAAAAATAATGTTTACAAAGTGACACTTGGCACTGACTGAACAATCTTCTACATATTGAGAATTTCACTGCATGATTGGACGTGCATGAGCCTGTCTTGCCACACGGCACATAAGCTGGGTCTTCCTACAGCATGCAAGAACAAGCCAACTTGTGACTTCTCTTCATCTCCATCACTCCTGACACAACCACTTTCCCGTCCACATTAAACTCGAGCACACTGTTTTATTTCCTTGTATTGCATTATTTATATTAAAACTCAACATGTTGCTCAATAACAGTGAATGATAGAGAAACTTGTGTTCCATTTTTAAATATATATTCAGAAAGTTTCATATGAAATTTCCATATGAAAAAATGTTTTCTTTAATGAGTAAGGAAGTAGGTACTAATGTTGAGGATAAAGTTTAACAGATATATTTAAAAATTATTATCAAAGGTTATGGCTGTAACTTAACTAAACTCTTAATTACTTCCCCTTGACTTCTGGGCAGGTAAACTTGTTAGAGAAACACAGGGTTGTGTTGACTGACCTCTGTTCCACAAACCAGTAAAAGAGTCTTCTCTAGTCAGACTTTGAGGAAGTTATGAGCCTTTGGAGGAAAAGGCCAAAAATGGTCCATTGGTTAACCTGGCAAGCTGGGTTTCATCCTTGCTTTTCCTGTCTTCTCTTCCTTTCCCTCTCTAGAATAAATAATAGCTCATTTATTTGCAGACTTTTAAGTATTTCAAAACTCTTTCCTTGGAACAATCCTTGCAATAATTAATACAAAACTCTTCTCCAGATGAAATAGAATGTGTGGTTGTGACATTCTCATGATCACACAGGTTGTGAATGGCAGAGCTGGGATTTGAACACAGGACCTTGATTCCCAATACATTTCTTTTCCTACTGAAATACACTGCTTCAAAGTTTCCTCTGTTTATCATCCTGGGACAATATGATCCAGAGCAAAATGATAAATGACACGGTGCCACTTTGGTTTTTATCTTCATTCCCTGTATTACACAGCCAGCCAGTCTCCTGTTCTTCACTTCCTTCCCCCCCTTCCCCTTTTATTCAGTGTTGGTAGAAAGGCATCATGAAATATAGGGGCTACCAAAATGTCCCCACCCCTCTGTGGATAATTAATGATTTTCATCATTGAAATATCAGCTTTGGGGTAAGTGCTTGAATTCCTTAGAACAGCCTTATCTGTGCAACAAAATAGTTTATTCTTCTTAGACTACTAAAAGCTTTGGTTTCCTTGAATTCTACCTTTTTATTTTGCAATCTTCCCTTTTTCATTTTAAAGAAGGTGGAATGAAGTTGAAATTTACCTCAATTAATTTGATTCTACCTTTAATCCTTTACCTTTTGAGTGATAGGATGTAAAATCTTCAAAAGTAGAAACTTTCTCCTCCTAAAGTGCTATCTTATAGCACATTACAAATCTTAAAGAACTATGGAAATATTGTTACTTGTATCTTCACTACTTAGCACAGTGCCCAATGTGTGATAGGTACTTAATAAATGTTTGATGATTGATTGGAAAAGGAAATCAAAACAAATAGCAAAAATGAAGGGTGAGAAAAGATGAGAACAATCAGGAGGATAGCCTACTTTGCATAGATAATTGAAATTTGGTTATGTTTTCTTCAATTTGCTTTTCAATAGGTTGCCATAGCTTTTCTGGTTTTCCCTAAATTCTTGCTGTCTAATTGGCGATGTTTAACTGCACTGTGCTAGAAATCATCTTAATGAGCAAAATATGGGAATACTTATGGAGCAAGCCAGTGTTATCTGAGTGACCCAGTGAGTTTCATGGGCACAAACACTTCAGTCCTAAACATCTCGGAGTTTTAGTTTCTCTGGAGTTAAAAGGCAGTTACTTTATTCCACCAAAGAATTAAGTCAAAGATGTCTTGCACTTCAAGGCAAATCTAGAAAGAACATAGAAGACTAAACAGTACTGTAAGAAAAACGCACACAGAATCTATCCAAGTAACGGGAAGTAGGATAGACAGCATGATTTCATTTTATACTTGTTTAGTTGGGTAGGATCTAAGTGAACTTATGAGGGAAAAAACTGCAAACAACAAGTATAATTAAAACTTCTTAACCAAATTATACAGTAACTTCTAAAACTATTTACTGAATTGAATTGACTTAGTACACAGGGCTTTATGAATATACTTTTATTTCTTCTTTCTACATGTTTAAGTAGACATTTGGGACAACAAATTAAGGGAGAGATGAGAATTTTGTAAAATTTTGCCTGTGGCCCTGAAATAAAAAATTATAACAATAACCCACATTCACAAAATGCTTTCTCTACAGTCACTGAGAGGGAAGTAGTGTCATTATCTTCATTTTTAGGTAAGGAAACTGAAGATTAGAATCAGTAAGTGATTTGTCCAGTCACATAACCAAGGACTGGAATTTAAACAAGGTCTCCAGATTTCACTGGATGACTTTTTTTTTAACGAATGAAATAGCCAAAGAAAAACTGAAGTGGGTTGCAAAAAGACTTAAAACATATAATCAAAATTCAACAAGTATTTATTTTTTAATGTACTGTGTGGGACTTAAAAAAAGTACTTGTAGTTCAGTTTGGAAAAATAAGCCATATTAAATGCTCCTTGATTATTGGCTCATTTAGTTTATATAGTCCTAACTACATATCAAGAATTAAAAAATCAAGATTAAAAGTCAAATAGTCCTCATCTTCCTTGATAGAATACAAGCAAGTGTTCAAACAAGAGCAAGAGAAATGGTAATGTTAAGTTTTAAAAGGGCTTTAGATACATGATCTCAGATCTTATGCTGGCTTTACAACAACCCTATTATATATATATAGGTTTGACAGGTTTTATTAGCCTCATTTTACAGGTGGTAAAATAAGGCTCTGAGAATTAAGTGACTTCCCTAGGATCACATAGAATGAATGAGAGGTTTTGAACTTGGTTTTCTCCTGACCAGAGTGATGAGATCTTAAACTTTCTAGATTTTGAAGGTTTGCTAAGAGTAACTGTCGAGTCTTTTTCCTATTAGACCCTTCAAAATAAATATTTATTGTTCTGGGATAATTCCAGTCAAGAGGACAACAAAACCTTGGAGGTTTACTCCACAGTAGCAAGGCAGTTTATTTTTCCTCTGGATCATATCTTTTAGAAAAGCGTAGCTAAAGAAATTTTTAGACAGTTTCTATTTACAACTCTACAGTAAGTAATACTATTTCTGATGATGATTTTAAAGCATCAGTTTAGATATTTTTTTCCATTTAAATGATTAGAAAATCTAATCTATAGGTAAATTTTAGAGCAAATCCTAATCTTTTCATTGTTAAGGTCCCTAAATCAGATCTAAACTATTTGGTATTAACTTCCTTATTTGGATTTTTTACATACTACTGAGTGCATATATTCTACTTTGGGTTCGGTTTTGTTTTTGATTTTGTGTTTGATTTTGGGGGGGTCTTCTGGTGGGAGTTAAAGACTTGAAAGTAGGACAATTTGGTCATTACTATATAAAATTTCATATCTTCTGGTTAGAGATTTAACTATTTGTAAAGACCAGAAGTTGATGGATAAATATCAGACATTTATGGTTTCTTAAATTAATTTAAATTTTTTCTTGTTATTTTCTCATTATTCTGTTCATCTGATCATTAGGCATTTACTAAGCACCTACTATGTGCTAGTTATTGTGCTAGTATTTGGAGATGCAGAGACAAAAACAAATACCCTGCCTTCAAGTATTTTTTATTTTATTTTAACTGGCAAGACAACATATGTATATCACATACAAAGCAGAAATAGGGCAACTTTGCACAAGAAGATACTAGCAGCAAAAGGGACCAGACATAGATCTGTATAAGGTGGCACCTGAGCCAAATTTTAAAGGAAGCAAGTGGTGCCAGACAGAGGAGAAGGAGGAAAAAATTCCAGGCATGAATGACTAGTTGAATGGCACATATGGACTAAAGATGACTTTTTTTTTTTTTTTTTGCTTTTTGCTGAGGCAATTGAGGTTAAGTGACACACAGCTAGGGAATGTTAAGTGTCTGAGACCAGATTTGAACTCAGGTGGTCCTGACTTCAGGGCTGGTGCTCTATCCACTGCACCACCTCATATGTGAGGGACAGTACATAGGCCAATATGGCTAGTCTGCAGTGGAAACTTGGAGAGGCAGAAAAATGCCAGACAGTGAAGAACTTTACAAGACAAACAGATTTTATTCTAGAGATCAAAGGGTATTTAAATCCTTATGCTTCCCAGTAAATATAAAAATATAATTTATGTTGAAAAAGGAATTTGAGGTTCTATTTTTTAAGTCCATCATTATATAAGGTTTCATAAAGGCTTTCTTTTACCACCACCATCCTCCTCCCAAAGAAAATTCTTGGGTAAAATAGTGATTACAATATTACAATACATACTTTGAATTAAAATATTCTGGGCTCAAATATCTTCAACATTTCAGATTTTCTGAGATGGAAATGATCACAAAGATGACCTAGTTTAACACATATCTACATAGGCATATATCTTTTGTATTACTGACAAATAATTATGCAGTCTTTAATTGAAGACTTCCAATAAAAGAAACCCCCTATCTCCTTCAGAGACAACCCGTCCTACAATAGCCCTAATTCTTAGGAAGTGCTTCTTTAAACCAAGTACAAATATGTACCTAATTTTTGCTCATTCTTCTCTTTGGGGCCAAGCAGAAGAAATGAAATTTCACATCATAATCTTTCAGATACTTGAAAGGTAGTGGTCACTTCTAAGACTTCCTTAGTTCTTTCAACTAACTGATCTTTATGTGGAATGATCATCAGGGCCCTTTTTAGCCTCGACACACCAAGAGTTAATACATCCATGGTCTAGGTATGGCTGGGATTTTTTTCCCAATTAGGTAAACCAGGGTTTTTTTGTTTGTTTTGTATCTCATTTGATAAAACAAACTAGACATAGGGATGGCAAAGCAATGTAGATACAGCTACATAAAACTTAGAACACTTCATCATATGATTCTGTGTCTGTAAGAAGAATTCCAATTTGTATAGCTTTTAAAAGATTGCCAGATTTGCTCCCTACAACTCCAGTGGGATAGGTATTCTTAAGTGTCATTTTCCAGAAAGGGAAATTGAAGTTCAGTAACCATCTGAGCCAGCTTTTAATCCGGATTTTAGAAATCCAAGTCCAACCTCCTTTCATCTGTACTACGTTGACCCAACTCTTGTTATTTAGATGATACTTTTGATATAAGACTTGTTTTCTACCTTATTTAAATTTTAAATTGACTTTGAAAATAAACTAGCTCTTATGATTGGCAACTTAATACTCATAGATTGATTCGTCAAATGTGTAGTGAAAAAAGGTGAAAATTTCTATTTTCCTAAAGATTATTATGTGTCAGGCACTATGCTAAACACTGGAGATATAAAGACATTAATGAAAGTCTTTTCCTCAAGAAGCTTACATTCTGATGGATCACAGATGCTATTCATAGCTGATAGAATATAAACTGAATTACTTAGGAAAAATTAATTGATCATCTCCCCCCTTCCCACATCTCCTTTTTCATTTTCTTCTCAAAGCTGCAAGACTACCAGGTGAGTTTGACAATTATATCTTTAATCTTGTTTTTTATTCTTTTGGACATCTAGTCACAATTCTAGTCACACCAATTAACTTCATGAAGAGAGATTGTAGAATATAATGAAAAAGAAAGGTGGCTTAAATCCTTTCCAGCATAACAGAATCCCAGAGAACTTATTTTATGATTATAAGGCACCTTATGTGCTGCCATGGTCTTTAAGAATCTTGTGTCATGCCCCTATCTCAGGGTAGGACTTGAAGTTAGAATACCCCAGTAAAACTAGTTAAAATACTACAATAAAACCTCAACCAGAATGCCATGCAGATGGGAGATTCTGGTGTCAGTTTATCAACTAGATAATTTTTTAAATAATGCTTCTGAAAATTTCAAAAATTAAGTGTAGTGTTTTTGCCTTTTTCAACCCTGAAAGATCTGCCATCAATGAAGTGTTCATCAATACAGGTCAAAACCTCTCTGAGGTTTAGTAGTAAATCAGCATAGACAGCTCCCTGATGCTTAGTTTCTTTTCAAAGATCATAGTTCTAGAGCTGGAAGGGGCCAAAGAACCCATTTTGCTTAAGTCCTTTATTTTATAGACAGGTTCTGGGACTCCAGAGTACTGACTCAGGAGCTCTTTCCACTAAACCATGCTGTCCCTACGAACTAAGCTTTGCTGGTTCTGAGGTGACAGACATAGTCTATTGCTGCTCTTGTATTTGAGCCCTTTTCTGTTTGGTATGACTTGCCAAAATGTAGACTCCATTGACACAGACTTTTAAGATCCTAAGGTTAACACATCCTGATGAAAAATTGGAGCTGAGCTGCTTGGTAGAGAAAGTAAATTATTCTGATCATAACTGAATTTTTCTTTAATGTTGAAGATGTTGAAGTTTACCCAGCCCCACATTCTGAGTATCAATTGTCATCACAGAGTATGTCATCATAGAGTAATGTGTTACATACTCTACACAAAAATGTTGATATAAGTTGTACTAAATATATGTAGACCCCAGAATGTAACATGAAAAAAATGTCCCTCGTATTAAAATAATTTTTCTTTGTCCTTAAAATGTGGTAACAAAAGACTTTCGGGTAATTTAAGAAGTTCAATTAAAGTTCAATAGAATTTATTTTAGATATCAGTTTAAACTCTTTGATTAAAAAAAAGCCAACAACAATGGAATTATAACTGATCTATTCTTATCCATTAAATTCTGTATTATCAGTTGCCATTATAATCTTCTGAATCATAGCTTTAATCATAGCAATCCCTTGCTATAAACAAAAGTAAAAAACAAACAATAAAACTTAGTTGTTATTTACCACCTAAATAAAAATTCTACCACGTAAGATTCTCTTCTCCAACCTTATCCTCACTGTTCCCATACACAAAATCATAGGTTGTCAGATTTAGAAGGAATCACAGTATCTGAAATAAGAATCCTTCTCTAACATCCACTAAAATTTATTCAGTTTCCATTCATTCATGCATGCATCCAACTATTTGACAATTATTTTGTTCAATAAATTTAACATATTGTCATGTAATATAACCTGTGTACAAAGCACTGGGCTTTAGAAAAGATACATATTTAGGTGGGATCCCTGTCCTTGTAAAGGTTAAAATCCCTAGGAAAATCAAACAGAAAACTAACACAATACATGTGACATTTATCAGAGACACATAAGAGTATTATTTAAAGGGAAATCAAGGAAAACTTCATAGAAGAGTTGTCATTCACATATAGAAATTTAAGAGGAGAGGTGGAGGGAAAAAACTCTGAGCACAAAAACAGTGAACAAAGGCATGAAATATAGCAGGTACCCCAAGAAGAGAGTAGTATAGTTTGGTAATTGGGAAGGCAAGGGTAGTGCCTAATTTTAGAGTGTTTTGAATGCCAGGCAAAGAACCTTGAAGCCTATTCAGAAGGTAATAGGGAGCTATTCCTACTGTTTTGATAGAGGAGTGATGCAACCACACCTAATATAAGGAAGATCAATTTGAGTGATTTAGGAAAAAATGATCAAAAAGAACAATAAATAAAAGTGAATAGACTTAACTGGAAGCCATTTTAATAGCCTCAGCAGATAGTAGTGAAAGCCTCTATTTGGGTTACTGGCAATAAGAGTAAAAGGGACAAATCACAGATTTCAAACTAAAAAGACATAGTAAGTATTTAAATAAGAATTGTGTGTATGAGAGAAAGAATGAGTAGCAGAAGAAGACAAATGTATCACCAAGATTTCAAATCTGAGACTGGGTAATTAATAATAGCTATCATTTATATGGTGTTAAGATATGAAAAGTATTACATAGACATAGACGTGTATGTATATATTCCCATTTGAATAGTGGTGCTACAGACAGAAATAGAGTCAGAAGGAGATGGTAGTTAAGGATAAAAGATAAAAAGCTTAGTTTGAGATTTGTTGATGATTTGAGATATCAGTGGGATGACCAGATGAAGATGAACATGCTTTTTTTTTTAATATATAAAGATTTCTCGGACCTCTTATTGTAATTGAATGATTAATTAGTATCAATTGATTAGGAGGGAAAATGTAATGCAAAAATCTCTGAATTCAGTTGTTTTTTAAATAAACTATGTCATTAATCTCAATCAGATCATAGATTTACATCTAAAAGGGATCTTAAAAATAATTTAGGGTAGTCCTCTCATTTTGCAGATAGGAAAACTGAAGCCCAAAAGGTGAAATGGTTAGCATATAGTATTGGACCTGGGATCTGAATGCAGCCCCTCGGATTCCAAATCTAGTGCTCTTACCACTATAGCATGATTTCCTTTAACCTCTGTCTACATCGAAAATTCTTAATTTGGGGCAAATGGATTTCTAAGGTGTTCATGGATAGAATTTAGAGGGCCTGTGAAATAGATGAAAGATATAAAATAGATAAGGGGAAATATGTCTTTATTTCACTGTCCTCCAATTGCAATTTCACATTTCCTTCAATTATTTAAAACTTTTATTCTGAAAAGAGATTCATAGAAATTCATAGGTTTCAACAGAATTCTAAAGAGGTCCATAATGCAAAAAAGGACTCCTGCTTACATCCATTTGAAAAATGCCAATTTCAGGGCAGCTAGGTGGTACAGTGGATAGAGTACCAACCCTGAAGTCAGGAGGACCTGAGTTCAAATCTGGTCTCAGATACTTAACATTCCCTAGCTGTGTGACCCTGAGCAAATCACTTAATCTCAATTACCTCAGCAAAAAAAAAAAAAAGAAAAGAAAAATACCAGTATGAATATGTGTTAGACATGGTTTATTTAATATATTTGCTTATTTAACATACTGATTTATAGTGCCCATTTAATTGTGGCTAAGTAAAGTTGAAATTTTAATGTAAGGTGAGTATGTGGATTTGTGGGCCTTGAAGCTCTTCAGGTTTCGTAGAGCCACAGGTTTTATATTTAGGTTTAAAATAAAACAACTAGCCAACTATATAGGCAAGCAGATATACACATGCCAGTAAATGATAGCTAGATGATAGTTATCCAGCTAGCTAAATATATTTTCCCCATAACAGTAATGTTCCATATACCTCCCTATCCCTCGCATTGATTCATGCCATATAACCCAGAAAAAGTTAAGAAAAATTGACCAGCCACGCACCCCCATCTGACAGCATATGGCATGTTCCATACCATAGTTTTCTACCTGTCTACTAAAAGAAAGGAAATATGCCTGCTTCATCATTTATTCTTTGCAACCATGTTTGTTCAGCATAATTTTGAGAGTAGATATCACCTCATTCTTTGCAAACATATCTCCAACATCTAGGAGGTAGTACCTGACATAGAAGACTCTTAATAAATATTTGTTGACTGATATGAATTCATTTTAATGTTGATTTCATTTATAACATTGTAAAAATGTGTATTATGTTCTTGATTCCTCTTTTTTTTCTCATTATGTATCAATTTATGCGTCCTACAAAGTATAAGCATTAAAGGACCACATGTAGTGATAAATAATTTAAAGCTAAAAGCAAAATCTAGCAATACATACAAAGAAAAAGCAAAAACTTTTAAAGAAAAACAGAATTATAACAAAAATACCTTCTTTCTGGGCTATTTCACAGAGTTCTGCAAATGCTAGCAATATCAAT
>JAJPUD010002101.1:17649-81976 GCA_023553655.1 Myrmecobius fasciatus | reverse complement strand
AAAGAAAGAAAGAAAGAAAGAAAGAAAGAAAGAAAGAAAGAAAGAAAGAAAGAAAGAAAGAAAGAAAGAAAGAAAGAAAGAAAGAAAGAAAGAAAGAAAGAAAGAAAGAAAGAAAGAAAGAAAGAAAGAAAGAAAGAAAGAAAGAAAGAAAGAAAGAAAGAAAGAAAGAAAGAAAGAAAGAAAGAAAATCCATAGGACTTTTCACAGAAGTGTAACTAGGGTAAGTTTATCAGGGCTTTGCTCCAAGATGTTAAATTTAGAGGGCACTGACAGTGCTTACTGCCTTTCAGAAGTTAGGAGTCGCAGAGCTTAGCATCTAGGTAATAAGAATAGTTAGTTAAAACAGGAAATTACAGTGTAACCACTAGGATGAGCTCCTCCTCTGCTATACCCTATGAACTTCCTAACAACTTTGCACTACTGTCCAAGGAAAGATCTCTGTTTTTAAGTCTCAGGGTGGTATTTGGTCCTTCACCCACTAGCTCTCTTATAACTTCCACTGCAACTGCCTTGTCCCAGTGCTCTGTGATCTTTTTCTTTCCAATCTTTTCCTCTCTAATTGAGGTTACTTTGCATGACTGTTGCCCCAACTAGTTATGTAGTGCCTTGTGCATAACATTATTTATATACCTTCATAAACTCAGATGGCAGAGTATCATGCTGCCATTGCTATGGAAAAAACATCTATCAATCTAGTCCTTAGTGGTGTCACATACCATCCCTATAATTTTCCAAATCACAATATTTCTTTCTAACCACCATCCCCCTCTTTGTGTTGTCTTTCCCATTAACATGGAAGCTCTTTAAAGGTGAGGCTATGTACTGCTTTGATATTTGCATCCATAATATTTAACACAGGGTTTGGCAAAGAGTAGGTGCCTAACAAATGCTTTCACATTCATTCATCTGTTCATGTGTTGATAGTTCATCTCAACCAAGAGCTAGCTGGCTCTTTGGTCAGATCAAAGTGAAGACAGGCTGTTGGTGATCACTGTTTTGGTAGTATAATGATCTTTTTTTCCTTCTCAAATGGACAATTTCTTCAAAGCACAATCATTTGCCAAATTTAGCAGTGCCTTGAAGAGCACATGTGAAATAAGTTACCATGATTAGCTTTTTTTCTGTTCCTTCTCCTTTGCCACTGAGTAGAGCATTATACAAGAGAGAATCACATACTCTATTCTTAATGACACTTCTCTAGCAAATGTTTTTGTTAATAAGTGGGAACTGCCAAAGGTAGTATTATGGTTTGCAATTTAATGATATTAATTAGAGGAAACCAGAATGTTTTTACTTTACCAACTCTTTTTAGTCAAATGTCTTGTAATTTGAACACTGCCTAACTCTCTGGGTAAGTGACAAGATTATTATTATCCTGGATATCTGAAGCCATTGTGTCCTTTGGGTCACTGATAAAAACATTTCTCTCCCCTCCAACCCTTTCTTAGATATTTACATCTAAGTGGGATTCAGTAGAATTTCTGAGCAAATATTATTCCCATTTCTATCATTTTATTCCCAATGCTAAGAACAGTGCCTTTTACTCAGTAGTTGCTTAATAAGTATCAAATTGAATGGAACTTCACCTGGAACTCCAATAGCATAAAAAGGTTGATAAATAAAATACCATCTGTTCTAGTTTATATCTGTATAAATTAGAAGATGACAATCATGCAATATGTATTAGGAACTTTACAAATGAAGCACCAAGTAATTGAGGAAACCATAATCTATGATTGGTGGGATGGTGGGTCACAGTAACATGGCAGGTAGCATGGCATAATGGAGAAGGTACTTGGCTTGACAGGAATAGAACCCTTTCTCAAATACTGATGAGCTACATGAACTCAGACCAATAACCTCACAGAGTCTGATTTTCCCCATCTTTAAAAGGAATTGATAATAATACATATCTTATTGTTGTTCTCTTGTTTAAGTTGTCCCTGACTCTTTGTGATCCCATTTGAGATTTTCTTTACAAGGATGCAGGAATGGTTGGCCATTTCCTTCTCCAACTTATTTTATATATGAGGATATAGAGGCAAAGGATTAAGAGATTTGTCCAGGGTCACACAGCTAATAAGTATCTGAGGCCATATTTTAATTTGGGAAGGTCTTCCTGACTCCAGGTTCAGCACTCTATCCACTGTACCATCTAGCTGCCCTATCTCTCAGGATGTTAATGAGAATCAAATAAGATAATGTACATAAAGAATTTTAAAAATCATGAAAGAGCTATATGAATACAAATGATTATTATTATCCAACCTCTCTCCCATCCCTTCTCCTTATGAATGCAGGCTCTCATCATCATCATCATCATCATCATCATCATCATCATCACCATCATCACCTTCACCACCACCACCACCACCACCACCACCACCACCACCACCATCATCATCATCATCATCATCATCATCATCTGAAGATGCTATAAATCCAGACTATAATTATTATCTCCTGAAGATACAATGAATTCTACCTGTGCAATTCTAGATTGATATCTTAGAGCCTCAATAGCCAATCTGACATTTGATATGGATTTGTTTGTGGCATTTCTGATTTGTGCTTTGCTCACACAGTTTGATGCATTGGATGGGGGCATTCTCAGGCAACTTTATCTTCCAGGAACTATGGTAACATCTCACCTGATTCCCTATTGCCCTGAAATGATTAAGAATACGCCTGCTTTTGGGGTTCACTTTTTCATTTGCCCATATTGTCTAATTGTTTGAATTGTACTTCTTAAAGAAGGTAACTTATTATAACAACCTGAATTCTCTAAAGTAATCTTGGACTGAAAAGAAAGCTATAGTCCTGGAATAAGAAAAAGAGAACTCCTGGACAGATCACATCTAGAATGTTGTGTTTAGTTCTGAGTATCACAACTTAGGAAAGCCATTGTTAAGCTCAAGGATATTCAGGAGATGGGGCAGAGCTGGAGTGCCAGCTCTGAAGTCAGGAGGACCTGAGTTCAAATCCGTATTTAGGCAACATTTCCTAGCTGTGTGACCCTAGGCAAATCATTTAACCCCAATTGCCTCAGCAAAAAAAAAAAAAAAAAAAAAAAGATATTCAAGGGAGAGAGAATAGTGATTGGTCTTGAGTCTATGCTTATACTGGTTGGGTGAAAATACTGGAAATTTTTTTGCTTGGTTTTTTTTTTCCTGGAGAAGATTCAGAAGAGACATGATAGTTGTCTTCAAGTATTTGAATTGATGTTATATATAGGAAAAATTTGGCCCAGAGTGAAGAACCAAGAACAAAGGACACAAATTCAGGCTTGAATTAAGGAAAAATGTCTTGATAATTAGAGCTCTTAAAAGTGAAATGAGTTTTCTTGGGAGAAAAGCGAGTTTTTCCTCATTAGAAATTTTTAGGAGGGGTTGGATAGCTACATATTTGGTATGTTGTGGTAATTCTTTTTCAGGTATGAGTTGAACTAGTTGACCTCTGAGGTTTTTCCCAACTCTAAAGTTCTATAATTTTCAAATTCAATTTAGTCATTCTCATAAAGAGTGAGTTTAAAAGTAAGGCAAGACAAGGGAGGACCAGGAATCTTAGAATTTTTCTATAGTTTTTCATATAAGAAGAGCCATTTATAGTTGTTTTAAGCCAGCAATTTTGTGAGTAATTCCAATGATTCACTAGACATAATTTATTATTATTATATTATATATAATATATATTTCATATTATATGTATGTATATATAATTATAAATTATAATTAATTTTTAATTAAAAAACTATAAATTTAGTCCCTTACATTTGATATTTTTTAAAGCAACAAAAAGTATTCATTCTTTTTCCTGCTGGGAAATTTTTAGACTGGTTTGTTGATCTACATTCATAATTCTACATTTGTAAAAATGACAAACTATTCCTAGATAAACTATTTTGCTCTGGCCCATTTCTCAAACATGATACTTGTTGCCCTTTTCCAATATAAACATGAGCAGATCTTTGGACAGATACTTACTCTTGAAAACTTGGTCTATGTATTAACTTTTCACTTATTTCATGAAATAGTGAGTCTCCAGATGCAAAAATCAGTGTGAATCTTAAGGGGGAAAATTATGTTCCAACCTATCATTTATATCAAATGCACTCTGTGCTTCTTGACAGATTATTTTTGTGAAATCAAGCATTTTGCTTTAAAGACTGTAAACATTTCAAGACTATATATGGTAGTTTATGAAAATTAGTTCAAAGACCATAATTAAATCATGAATTTTGCCTGTAAAGGAAAAAGGCAGAGATGGATTTTGCTATTTCATGAGTCCTTTAAAGATTATCTCGAAAAGAGTTTGGAATAGCATTACAAGTGTTTTCTGCATTTGTATATACTCATTTGATCAATTTATGTGGATCTCTCATATTTAATTTTTATACAGATCCATTCTTCCTACTGAGTATGTGAATACTTGTGGGAGAGTTATTTTAGGGTTTATGGAGGCAACATGCTATTATTATTTATTTGCATTGCTACTTAATTAAACTGTCTTTCTTATGAGCTGAGCATGTCATCTGTTATACTAGTAAAGAATGAAACACTTTGGATAATGCTCAGAATCTATGGTTTAAATAAGATTTTGACTGACAGGACACATAGAACTTGGAGCTACCAAACATCCATCCATAACAATTCCATTTAACAAGTCCATGATCAGAGCAGCTGCTTTTGAGCCTGTGGCTTGAGACCTGGGAACTTGGCTGTCACCATAAGCTTTTATTCCTACTGTTGAGCTTCTTGTCCTTCTCTGTTACTGTGGGCTAGAGCCAAAGTGGTCTTGGGACATGTGTAAGGAGCCAAGAAAGCAGTCTTTCTATTGTAGGTGTCCAGCAGAGATAAATGGAGCCATTCTGGACTGGTTAAGAGTGAGGTTACTAGAACTTGGAAAATTAGTCAAGCTAATCACTTGGTGCTAGAAACTCAAAATGAATATAAAAAAGCAAAATACTCCATTATATGAATAGGCATTTATTGCCTCTTTCTCTCTTAATCTTTTTTCCCTTTGTCATCCTTAGAGTAATATTTAAATTCCTTCAAAATAGAGTCTAGTGTTATTTTTAATTTTTATAGCCATAGTACCTAACAGAGTATCCAGTAGTCAGTTAACTACCATTTATTAAGTGCCTACTATGAACCAAGTACTGTGCTAGGAACTGGAAATACCAAGAAAGGCAAAAGATGGTCTCAATTTTCAAGAAGCTCCCAGACTTATGGAGTAGACAACATGCATACAACCATGGATAAACAAGAACAAATTGGAGATAATCTCAGAATGAAGGCATCAGAATATAGAAGGACTTCCTGCAGAAGGTGAAATTTTTACCTGAGACCTGAAGGAAGCCAAGTAATCTAAGAGGCAGAGATGAGGAGAGAGAGAGAATGTATATTCCAGGTATGAAAAATAGCCAATAAAAATTCCTGGAGTCAGGAAATGTCTAGTGAGAGGAACAGCAGGAGGCCAGTGTCATTGGATTAGATTATGTGAAGAATAAATTGTAAGAAAACTGGAAAGGTAGGAAAGATTTTAAAAGCCAAACACAAGATTTTAGACTGTTATTAAGTACTCATAAAATAGAAAAGAATAGAATAGTTATCATGGTATTAATAATATTCCCTGGGAATCTTTTAGGACACAGACTAGAAAGATTGGTAACTTCTACCTTACCCTTGAAAGATTCAGGCTCTCACCACATAATAAAATAAGCTGAGGATTATTATACCATAATTTAGGTGGTAGACATTCAACCATTCTCCCTTTGAGAAATCACTAGCTGTCTTCCAGATAAACATGTACAGAGTCAATTAGTCCTCTCTATATGTTGGTGATGTGACTTCTAAAAATGTCTAATTTACAAAAAAGGAATACAATGGGCCCCATAAAAATTTAGATAAATGTATTTCATCACTTTTTAACACAATTTGATTCTTTATTAGGCCTAGCCCATTCCTGGCACTCAGGACTTGCCATGTCTATGAGATAAGAAACACTGAAGATTACATTTTCTAATGAATACTTCTCAGTGAAGGACCTATGTTTTCAATAAATACTCTTTCCATCATTTTACATTCATATTTAATCTATATTAAGCCTCTATTTTATGAAATACACTGAGATAGTTACCAGTCTTTAAGAAACTCATAGTAGGTTGAGGAGAAATAGCATATGCAGAAGTAACTAAAATGTCAAAAATGAGGTGAGACAGGCAAAAGAGAAAGTAGAAAGAGGTTTGATGAACCATGTTTTTTTAGTGCAAGGGCTACAAGGACAAAAGGGAAAAGTGTTTGCCTTCAAGGAGCTTCTGTTTGAAAATATAACACTGTTATAACATAACAATATAACAAAGAAGTAAGAAAAAATAAGAATTTGAAAAGAGGGATAGCACCAATTCCTCAGATTTCCTTTAGGAGGTAGATCATCAAATGGTGGCTTTCTGTAGTATAAGGTGGGAAAAGAGATAGTTTAGAACTTAAAATATAATAGAAAAAAGTAAACAGAGGGGGAAAAGATATCAATAACAAGCTGAACACATTGAAGAAAGCTTAAGGATTCTAAAAGGGTAAAAAAAGGAAAGAATAAATTCATTGCATGGGAGACCAGATGGAAAGTTGGTGTGAGGCTCAGCAAGTTGGCCACTTTGATTGGACTGTGAAATTTGTAAAGGAGAATAATGTGTGATGAGCCTGAAAAGGTAGGCTGACACTATGTGAAATGCTAAGCTGAAAGAGTTTATATTTTATTCTAGAAGCAAGAGTCGATCAATGGATACTTTTGAGCAATGACTTGATCAGACATATACTTTAATAAACCACTTTGTCAGCTTCACGGGAGGTGGATTGGAAAGAAAAGATACTGAAAGCAAGGAGAACAATTAGAAGATTATTGCAATAGTCCAGGTGAGAGGAGATAAGTATTTGAAAGAGGATATGATAAATAAGTAGAGAGGAGAGGAATGGTACCTGCCAAAGTGACACTTGTTTGTCCATCTGTGTCTTTTTTCTTGTCATCATTTTACTCTTCCACATTCTTTTCTGATTTTACATTTTCTTAATGTTATTCTTTATACCAGCTCCTTGAGGTTTGACATTGTAAGTATGCTTTAGTCTACTACTACCCACAATGTATCTACCTACTGTGCTTTCATTCATAATTTTGATTCTTTTGAGGCTATGATGAATCCAAGATTCTCACCACATAGCATCATCAAGAGAATGTTTGTTGGGGGGGGGGAATGGTCTATAAGTCAGGGAACAAACTGAGATCATTAAAATCTCTATTCAACTTCTCAAATGTAATCTAGCTTGCTGTCTTCCTCCTGTTCAATTCTGGGGGCCAATTTATTGCCCATCAGCAGTTCCTATCTCAGATAAATACTGATATATTAACTTAGTAGATTGGCCATCTAATGCATGTCACAATTTGGACAATTGGCATTTTTCATTCATTAGTTTCCACATGTGTATTGTTTTCTGATTAATAATGAATCTCATTGACAAAGCTCTATAATGGTTAGGGTAAGATGCAATCAATATAATATTAGCCACAAAGAGGAGTAATTGGAGAACCTTACCACTCACAAGAAATCTCTCTTCTATTTGAATCTTATTCAGGACCTCCTCCATGTCAATAGCAAACACCTTTGCTAAGCATATATTTTCTGGTATTGTGTCTTCATTTAAGAGCAGGCTGTTATGCATCATCTTGTGTTTGAACTATTACAATAGGCTACTCATGAATCTTCCTGCTTTAAGTCTTTCCCTACTTTTCCCTCCATATAGCTGCTGAACATATTTTCCTAATAGATCTGATCATGTCATTTCCCCAACTCAATAGTCTGTAGTGGTTCCCTATTACTTTTAGGATCAAATATAAATTCTGTTTTACCTTCAAGATCCTTCATAACTTAGTTTCCTTTTACCTTTGTAGTCTTCTTGCACCATATTCTCCACCACATACTTTGGCCCCTTTGCTGTCTCATTAACAGGACTTTCTGTCTCTCAGCTTTGGACATTTTCTTTAACCATTCCTCTCACCTGGAATGCTCTTCCTTCTCATCTTAACCTATTGCCTTCAAGGATCCTTTAAGTTCCAACAAAAATTTCATCTTTATAGGAAATCTTTACCAATCCCTCTTAATTCTAATGCCTTCCCTTTGTTAATTATTTCCTATTTATCTTGTATGTAGCTTGTTTGTATACATTTATTCGTTGGTTGTCTTCTATATTAGACTTTTAATCCTTTGAGGGTAAAGAGTATCTTTTGCATCTTTTTTTTTTATCTCCAGCACTTAGCATTGTTCCTAGCACAATAACAGGTGCTTAATAAATGTTTATTGATTAACTGATTCATCTATAAATACTTTTAAGGCAACATAGCTCATTTATATCACATGCCAAATTTTCTATAGTCTTCTTTTTGCTTCTACTGCTGTCCTCTGTTTAATGAGATTATGCTATTCATTAACTTCTGGGATCCTCTTCCATAGTGTTTTACATAATATTTTGCAAATAAGTTTGAATTACAAGCTAGTGTTGCTCTCTCTTGCAATGAAATAAAATGTTTGCTGGCTATAGAAGTTTCTTAGCTCTTTTAGCCTCCACATTGTGATGATAGCTTTACATCAGTTAAGCTTTTGTAGAAAATGGTGATAAACAAAGACAAATTTTTTGTCTTTTTCTAATTCTTATTTGACTTGAACCATCAAAATCTTGAATCATCAACATTTCATCTTCTTTTTGTGTTTAGACATTCCACAAGCTCAGAATCCAGCTATCTTTTAGCCCACATCTCTCCATGTTGTTCATAAGAATAGCATGAGATATTTTATCCAGTCTGGTAACCCTGTGAAAAAGGATATGAGATTAAGCTAGCAAAACCCATTCTTGATGAAGTCATGGTAAATCTGTGATCACATTAAAAAAAGACATTCACTAGTCATTACTTTAAATAATATATCCTAGGATTTTCCCGGGAATCAAAGTCAAGCTCAATAACTTATAGTATACTTACTTTAAATGGAAGAAGATTTATTCTTCTCAGTCTTGGCTCACTTTTCCAGTGTGGTGTGGTGCCAAAAATGCTAGATTTAAAATCAGAATATCTGAATTTGAATCTTGATTGTCATTTGCTACCTCTGTGATCTTAGGCAAATCTTTCAAACTCTCTGGCCCTCACTATCATCATCTATAAAATTAGAGTTAAACTAGGAACTAGGTATCCCTCAAGGTTTCCTCCAGCCCTGATAGAGTCATGTTTCAGACAGACCTGAGAAAAGGGCACTGAGACAAAAAGCATCCATCCTGACAGACTGGAAATTAGCCTCTTAAGAAAAAGATAAAAAAACTAAATTTATGTAACCTGGATTATAGCAGGTTATAGGGTAATGCTAAATATCTCTGAGGATAGGAGAGTTAACAGTGATAATACTAAAGATAAAAATAGGAAAGACCTCAGTCAGATATTCTAGAACTCTGAGGAAACTGTAAAATTTAACATTGAAATTATAAACATTCTTTCAGGAATAAAGAATAAAGAAGGATTCAGAGGCAGGGGAATGAATTAGAAGAACTCTTGATCTCTCTTCTAGCTCAGTGCATCTATAATTCTATACAAAACCTTCCCCAGAGAAATGGCTGCCCTTGTCACCCAACTGAAAAGAGATGAAGAATGTGGTCAGTCAGTCTTGGCGGGACTCCCCTTATGCCAATAGCCTGAGAAAGTTCTCCCTGAATCAACTCTATTGGCAGTCTCCCCCACCCCCTCTCCTTTTTTGAAGCTTCCTAGAAGGAGTTTCAGTGAAGATGACTGGTGCTAAGAGCCCATTTCTATTGTAAGTCTTCTGGGGCAGCATGGAAACAAAACTCCTATTCAGAAGGGGCTGATTTCCACCCCTTGGGTAGAAAATGGCAAGAACTTCTTACTGATTCTAATTTTCTTGGAGAAAAAATAAACCATGGCACAATTCCTGAGAATCTGTAAAGCTAACTAGGGGTTTCAAAATCATGATCTTTTAGAGAATTGCTTTCTGCCTTTGGAGAAAAACTTTATTATATTCTGCCTAAATGTGTTTTTAATAGTTAAGGTTGGGGAGTGGGTAATGAATTGGCTCTTTAAGAAGTGTGGTTCAAAAACTTTAAAAATACAAGCTTGCAGAAATTAGTAAAGAAAGTTGTTGAAATACATTTAACTAATTGTAGGAAAATCTTTCTATTATGTGAGTTCAACTATGGCAATCTGATTTTTATGTTCAGTGAACAGTAATTAAATATATACAGTAATTAAATGTATTTTAGGATTCTTTTTTGGAGGCTCCAAGTTAAAGGATTTGTCCAAGATCTGAGATAGGATTTTCCTCACAGCCAATCATCTGTTGCCAAGACCTTTGTAGCATCTCTTTTAAGTCTCTCCACATTCTAGTTAATCCTTCACCCATTTGTTAAACTAATATTCCTAAAGTAAAGATATTCTACCTAATTCCCCACATTCAATAAAATCCAGTGGTTACTTATAATTTCTAGGATCAAATATCAAATCCTCTGTATGCAAAGTTTTTCACAACCTGACCCCACCCTATCTTTCTTGTCTTCTTACACTTTATACTTTTCTCTACTTCCCATTCCAGTTAGGTGGAACTAGTGGATAGAACACTGAGCCTATAATTAAGAAAAAACTGAGTTCAAATCCATCCTTAGATACTCACTAGCTTGTGTGATCCTACAAAAGTCATTTAACCTCTAATTGTCTTAGTTTCCTCAACTGTAAAATGGGGATCATAATAGCATCTATCTCATGGAATTGTTGGAAAGATTGAATGAGGCAATACTCTCCATTCATTTCCATACTCCATGTGTTTTTACTGGTTATTCCCATGCTTAGAATGCCCTCCTTCCTTGTCTCTGCCTCTTGGCTTCTCTGGCTTCCTTCAAGTCTCACCTAAAATCCCACTTAAAAGTTGTACAAAAAATGTTTTCTTAATATCCTTAATATTAATATTTTCCTCTACTGATTATCTTTAATTTATCTTTTATATATCTTGCTTGTGCATAGTTGTTTGCATGCTTATCTACCAAATAAGAATGTAAAGACTTTGAAAGCAGAGACTGTCTTTTGTCTTTCTTTGAGTCCCAAGGGCTTAAAAATGTTTACTGGTTTAGCCAGAGAGTGAAGAAAGTGATAAACTATATAGAAATCTCATAAATAAATCTTTTTTAATCAGAAAAGTTCAGAAGGTATTATGTAAGGTAAATAAAAATAAGATCACAAAAATAAAGTTGTTATATCTCAGTAGAGCAGAAACAATTTATAACAGATATAGATGGGAAGTTTTCCCTAAGTCAGCTTTCTTTTTATATTTAGAATGTTGACTTTGTAATGCAAAGATAAAATGTAAGAAAAAAAGTGAGAAAAAGATGATTTTCAATCAAGATTTCTATCTGAACTGCTTAGTCAACTTTTTGATAGATACAAATAGATAATAGCCAAGAACAACACCCCATTAGAATATAAACTCACTTGTAAAAATCTAACAAAGGACTTATGGAAAATTATGAGCAAAACCTCTCTATAAAACAGCAAGGAGCCATGAGGGTAAAACAATCTTAAAGGAGGTTGATAAAATTTTTCCAAGGTCATCTCAGGATATAATTGGAAGGACAATATTATATCATAAAAATGGAAAGGGCATATACATATGCTCATAACAAGATCTTTTGCCCATCAAGGACAGCAGAGCTATACCAAATTTGAATCCTAATATCACAGTCCTAGAGCAGGGGTTCTAAACCTTATGGGAAAAAAAGAAAATATATATATATATATATATATATTTAAAGTATTGTCAACTATATTTCAATAGAATTGACTTCCCTTACAATCCAATTTATTTTATTTTGCTTATTTAAAAACATCGTTCTTAGAAAGGGGCCCATAGTCTTCACCAAACTGACAAAGGAGTCTACAATACAAAAATATATTGAGAAACCTTGTCTTAGTGAATTTAATAGAGCTTTGAGAGGCTAAATAAACAACTTTGAATCAAATAGCTAGTATGTGTTAAAAGTGGGTCTTGAATCCTTCTGGTTTCTAGGTTAGTTTTTAAACCATGTTATCAAATGAACCCTTTGATTATTAATACCAACTGAAGAGAGGATCAAGTGAAATATGCACTCACTATAATTCTTACCATCTTGAAAAATATCTAGTACAGATTCCAAATTCAAGAAGAATTCTCTATAGGTGAACTTTTCCAATTCCTCTTATTTACAGATGAGATTGTATTGAATATAAAAAGAGAGGAAACTGCAAAACCTTATATATTTTATTCCTTGAAACCAAAAAGAGTTTGATGTAACTTTCCATAAAGGAAAACCAAGTAGTTGATGAATGAATATTGTCTAGAGTATGATATGATATGCAGTTGATTGGACAATCTGTAGAGCTTATTCATCAGTACATATATCTTGCATAGGCACTACAAATGCACAGTGAACTGGGTCCTGAAATAAACAAAAGGAAGTAAATAGTCTGGATTGTCTTTGGAAAATTGGGTGATGTTCTTAATGACACCCCTTGTTCCCTAATTTCTTCCTGAATCTGGTGGTTTATATTTTAAGCACCATTTTAGTGACATTGTTTGACTTTGAGTCATAGAAAATTATTGTTTCTGAAGAATTGAAATTGAGGATTCTCCATTGCACAATGGAGGAGAGGTACATGATGGATGTGAGCAGGTGGCAAGACAATACAATACAATGTAATAGAATTACATTGGAAAAGTGGTATATAGGATGTCATCAGAGATACGTGCAAGTGGGAAAGCCAAAGGTGGTTTGGTCACAAAGCAAGAATGAAAAACAGCCAATGAATAGTCCTGGTATCCCAATAATATCAAGAAAATACAAGGAAGGTCTCTAGCTTTCTGGAAGAGCATGGATGAGAGTTCCACAGTATGGCAGGCAAGGATGGTTTGGGATCTACACTGTTGAAGTGAATACTGACATCAATAAAGTCATTGATCCATTGAGGGCACTGGAGTATATTGATAAACTAGTGTCTATATATGGGCAATAAGAACACCAAAGGATCTATAATTCATTAAATATAAAGACCAGACTTAAGGAAACTGAGATATTTAGACAGCAGAAGATGAGATGTAGGGTGAACATGATATTTGAAGGATAGTTGAAGGAAGGGATTAGACTTGTTTGGCATAGATATAGAGGGCAGAATCAGGAGCATTTGAAGAATCACAGAATTCAATTACAAGGGACTTCTGGAGCCAATTATCCTAATTTACACTTACAAAATAATTCCCCAGTAGATAGATCCTCTTGTGGATATGAGATGCTTTCAATTTGGTTCCCATCTTTTCTGATGGAGGCAATTCAAAAGGCAGTTAAACAAATAAACCAAGAGAATATAGGACTGGATTGCTTCAAAGGTCTGTGACCTTGTGAGTTGTGCTTTATTGGAAGCTGAAAAAAAAAACTTGTTCGCTGGTTGCAGAATGAGCACAATTGATAATATAATGGAAGAGTAGGGAATGAATGACCAATTATTTGATAATCTTAAAGCTAATGATTATGTATAAAAAATATACCAGCAACAAGTAGAAGAGAAAATAAAAATATCACCTGTGGAAAGTCTCCTTTACATTTTTTTTAAAACACATGCTTAATAACTTCAAGGAAAGTTGAACAAAAGTAAAAACTTTAGAAAGTGATTGTCACTTTCAAATCGCAGCAAGTTCTAAATCATAGTACATGGCCAATATAAGGTAAGCTCTTCCAATACAATGTAAGGTCTTTAGGTCAGGGACTTTTTTTCCCTTCTTCTCCTTGTATTTCTATCATCTAGCCAAATTCCCTGCCTATTAACACTGAGGGAATTTTGGACTTGGATTCGATCAGTATAAGACATTCTTAACTGAGAAAATTCCCTCTGCTATTGTTGATTCTCAGCTGTTCTGTATTTGAGAGTTTTTTGGATGTGCTGAGAACTTAAGTGACTTTTTCAGGATCACAAAGCATATAGTTTTAGAGGTAGGGCTTGAGCATAAATAGTCCTGACTCAGAAGCCTGCCCTTTATCAACTACACCAAGTTGCCCTTGATTTCCCACATAGTGAGATTTTTACTATATTGGATTGTTGGATTGGATTGGATAGAGGCAAATGAAGTGATAGCAGTAAAATCAAATTATACCACATGCCAATTACATATGTGTTTACTTTTTAGGATGGCCACATAGCATAAAAGGGAAAAGGCAAAAGCAGTTTGCCATGCTATGATCTCTTAGTAATTCACTGGTGCATTTTTATTTTGCTGATATGAAAAATGAACCTATACTTCCAGATAATACTTCAATTTTAGCTCCTGAAATAGGCATTAAGTGGAGCTTTAACAAATTACTATCTGCTAGCAAAACAAAAATTGATCATGGAGATTTAGGAGATAATTGATAAATGTTTAGTTAACTTCTCAATGAATTAATTGAAAATTTCAAAAGAGGAGCAGCTAGGTGGTGCAGTGGATAGAGCACCAGCCCTGAAGTCAGGAGGACCTGGGTTCAAATCTGGCCTCAGACACTTAACACTTTCTAACTGTGTGACCCTGGGCAAGTCACTTAACCCCAGTTGCCTCAGAAAGAAAAGAAAATTTCATTCTAGATAAACAAGATATAATCCCCTTTAGAATCACAGTGTGCATAGAGCCTGGACCATGTACCCCTAGGGTCATGGTGAAAAATTTAAATAAAACTTTATTGAACAATTATTGTTAGCATAACTCAAAGAGTCTCACATCACTCAAACTAAAAGATATCTCCATCCTAATTTCATATATAGTATTGTTCAGAGGTCAATAAATATGACAAGAATATATATATATATATATATGTATACATATATACATATATATGTTCTGTAATTGACTTGAATGTTTGTCATATACATGGGCATGAGAATTCATCATCTGAATCACCATAGTTCTGAGATTTTTGTTTGGTCCATATTTTTGATTTAATTGGTGTAGCTAATTTCATGTAATGAAACTCTCCCTACCAACGAAGTTAGGAAACTTCTCTGAAACTTCTAGTCTTAGAGAAAATTGCATGGAACACTGAGAATTTAAGTGATTTGAACAGAATCATACAACCAATTTGTGTTTGAGGTTGGTAAACATATGTCATCACACACATAATTAATGAATGAATTATCTAAGAATTCCCCATTCAAACATCCTTCCCCATTTAATACTAGCATCTATCTTTGCCCATCAGTTTCTTACTGATTGTTGTTAAGCACTTCAAAAGAGAATGATTTTAATATTAAAGATTTTTAAAGAGGCTCTTAGGAAAATTGATAAAGGTTTTGAATATTTTTACAACAATGAGCCTCTTTCTGATGTCAAATGTGAAATGAAGGATGTCTTATTATGCTATCATATCATTTCTTTAGAAAAAATTATTCCCCCCAAATCAACACTTCTTTCACTCTTTGTTCATCTTAAAAATTGGTACATAGTTACAACTGTAAAGTCAATTTTGTTAAATAGAAGATTGTTATTTATATAAATTTTGTTTTTTTCAATATAAAGTCCTAATTAACCCTTCTATTCATTTATTACTATGAAATATTGTTCTCCATTTAAGTTGATTCACTTCAAGTGTTTTTTCTGAGTGTCAATTATCCTAAGATAATAAGGACCTTTCTTAATCTCCTATGTATAAGATCTTCACTAAATTTCTATTCTAATGCTTCACCATGATATGGAGCATCTCTTGGACTAGGCAGTTGAATGCAAACTTTGGAATTCCTGACAAGCTGAAGTCTTGGGGTAAAGCAAGAAACAAACTACTGTCCATTAGAAGACCTTTTAGTTTGGAGAGGCTTGTCTCCAGAAAATTGCCCATCCAGGGATTTACCACTTTTGCCACAGTGACTCATAGCTGTCTAACTGGCCAAGAAACTTTGCTATGAAAGTAAGAATAGCCCACCCAAATGAAAACACTGCCTTCTTAAAGGTGTTAAAAATATAGTTGAAAGGCACTATTCTAAGGAACATGTAAATCAAAGTATTTTTACCCTCAAAGAGTTTATAACTTAATATGAAGTACTGAATGAGAGTGCTTATTCTGAAGGCAATCTATAAAATCTATACATTTTTTTAAAAAAAATTATTTTTCTCTAGAATGGAGGCCAATGATTCCTTCCCAAAATTCTTATTTTAGTATACTTCAGAAGCATTTTATTCCATCTTTTTCTACTTTCTGATTATTCTCAAAATCAACCTTAAGAAAGGTTCTCTCCTTCACATGAAAAGGAGAATATAAAATGTGATTCCATTGCATTGGAATCTCACATAGTGTTGCAATAGGAAGATTGTGGGATTGGAGATCTAAGTAACTGCCTTGACCATTGGAGAACAATCTAACTTTGGACCAGTCATCTATTGCTAACTACACAGAGTTCTTTGCATGTTATCTTGTTTAGATTAGTTTCTTCATCTGTGGAGCAAATGGGTCAGTCGAAATGACTTCTCAGATCTCTTCTAACTTTAAAATTCTGTGATCTTTCTCATTTGAGAACATATATCTACTAGAGGGAAGAATTCTCTGGTAATGGTCTGTGCCCTCTGCACAAAATCTGAAAGTAGAAAATCAATCTATCCTTTTGAAGTTATAATAATTATTCTGCTTGAGGGAACTATATACATTATAGATGAGGGGAAGGAATATCAGGAAAGCTCTGAATCATTACAGTCCTACTACTGATTTACTCCTCCCTTTCTTCTCCCCTTACTCCTCTTCAACCAAGTATTATATATTCTAGGCTTTATCACTTTATTGGCAAGCTGAGTGAGAATAACACTGGCACATGGACAGCAATGGGATTGGTCTAATCAGGAAGAATGAGAAATGGAAATCTAGCCAAAGAAGGCAAATTGTATTAAGTTGAGAAAGTAGACAAGCATGAAATCAAGTTCAAGAAAGAGAAGACAGGAACTATAGGGACAATGTCCACTTTCTGAGATATCAGCAAGAAATGAGGTTGGTGAACTCTAATCCTTGAGTTGAGACTGTTTGGTGACTACTTTATTTTATCTCTGGGCACACATGTGTTGATCATGGCCAGAAAGAAGCCTGAGACCTGCATAAAAACCTGATTGATGCATGGAGAAAGACTACATCACACCAAGGTCGGGGAAGTAAGTATGGAGGGCAATACTGCCAGCGTGTCTATGGAAGGGAATGATAGAATACTAGAAGTTAGGGCATTTTATGGTTCCATTTTACACCTTCATTTTATAAATGAGGAGACCAAGATCCATAGAAATTATTTGTCCAGATCACACAGCTATTAATGAAAAAAAGTGGAATTTGAATACAGATCCCCTGACTCCAACTCTAATGTTCAAATACCATACTACTTCCTGTAGTAGTCTGTAAGTTGAGTTCACTTTAGTTTTCCTCCTTTGGGTATATATTTCTTAATGCAAAGTGGAAAATCAGAAACAACTAATTCTTCTGAAATTTTAGTGTGATTTTTTTCATAAAAATCATCTTGCAATGTACATTACCTAATAAAATACTTGCTAGTAATGAAGCAAGACATCTAAGCACAACCATATCTTATAGTAGATGCAAGATTTCATACCGACAATCCTCTCTCTATCAAGGTCAAGGAAAGCACATTTCATCATCTATTTTCTCTGGGACCAAGAATGACATTCCATTTAAGCTAAATTCAGATGCATTTTAATATTATTTATTATTTATTTAATCGTATAGTCTCAGTTTATATATAATATTCTCCTGATTCTGCTTTCTCTGCTTTGTATCAGTTCACATATGCTTTCCTCTGTCTGAATAACTCATATTTGTCATTTCCAATAATGTTCTATTAATTCATATATCACAATTTATTTAGCTATTCCCCTGATCTATAAGCACTATATTTCGAGTTTTTTACTACCACAAAAAGTGCTTCTAGGAAAAATTTGTTATGTGTAGTTCTTTTCTTTTGCCTTTGACCTCCTTAGGTTACATCCCCAGTAGTATGATCACTGAGTCAAAGGGTATGGCAGTTTAGTGACTTTTCTCTCAATATTTCAAATTATTTTCTATTACAGTTGGACCAGTCTCTAGCTCCACTAATAGCATATTAGTGTGCCTATCTTCTTACAGCTCTTCCAACATTGACTTTTTCTGTCTGTTATCATCTTTGTCAATTTGATCACTCCTGGAACTTTGTCTAATAGTTTGTCAACAATGGGATTTGCTGGCCTGATTTGTGGAGGTGGTCCAACTCCTGAACACAGGAACCTATGAAGAAGGATCTTTGGAGAACTTTTACTTTCTAGGCCTGCCATGGATTTTACGGTATTTCTCTTCTTCTCTCCTCACCCACAACTCAAAATAAAATTCTACTTCGTTACCAAAAATTTTGAAAAATGCCATGGTCAGTCTTTTCCTCCCTCCCCTTCTTTTAAAAAATCTATTTCAGAGGTATATTATTGTTTTTTCTGCTCTTTCATGAAGTGTGAAATTGTTCACACAGCTTTGGTTATGCTTCTTGGAGCTCTGGCCCATTTTTAAACCAAATGCGTAAGTATACCTGATAAGAATACCTAACCACAGAAATAATTGTTCCTTGTAGCCCTGACTGAACTGAAAATTTCTATAAAAACATATCAGACTTTCTCAGACAAATGAATCCAACTCTCTTCCTTCTCAAAACAGGAATCCTCTGTTAAATTTCACTTTGCATGCCATCAATAATTGCTTGGGTTTCCAAAAAAGAAAAGATTTCTTCTTTTCCATGTTGTTAGTGACTTCTCTTTCCATTTCATACCTAAGTCCCAGGTGGGAAAAATTCATTGTCATGATTCAGATAATTATTTTGTTCACCCCTATAGAGCAGTGGGAATTTTCTCACATTAGGGTCACAAATTCTGTGGGCTTTAGGTGTTGACAGAGAATAATTCACCTAGGAAAAGAGAAAAGAGGCTAAATGATCAAGATTGTGGTTTTGTTTTGTTTTGTTTTAAGGAGAAATACATGAGTCAAATGAAAAGTTAGCCAAATAGTTGCCTAGATTTTTGTCTTGTTCTAAAGAGAGTTTAGCATCATAACTTTGAGTTGGAGGGAATCTTAGAAACCAGCTAGTCCAACTTCCCATTTTACAGATGAAGAAACTGGAGCCTGGAGAAGTAAAATGAATTGCCCAAGATCATACAGGTATTAAAAGTCAAAGTCAGGAATTGAACTCAGGCCATCTGATTCTCAAAGCAGCCTTTTTTTTTTTTTTTTTTTGCAGATATAAGAACAGAAAGGTTATTTTTAATTTGCTTCTAGGCTTATGCATAATTTGTAGAGTTAAACCTGAAAAGAACCTTAGAAGTCTGAGGCCCATAAACATTAAATGACTTGCTCAGGCTAATATAGGTAGCAAAGCGGCAGAGCCAAGATTCAATTCTGACTTCAGGTACTGTGATTTACTAATTAATTGCCCCAGAAATTTTGAAAGTTTTCCTTTGGACACCAAATTTCAAAGGAAATGTTTTTCGAATGATGGAAAAGTTATGTGCTTCCAGATGCTGTATGAATTTGTTCAAGTCAATTTAGCAAATATTTATAAAGTACCTACTGCATGCTGATACTTCACTAGGCACTGGGGATGAATGAAGCCAAAAACAAAAGTCTGTTCCTTTAAGGGATACACAGATAAGTAAATGAATACTTGTATACAAATAGTACAAAGCACTATCAAGGGAAAGAAGATTAACTAGCTGGGAAAGAACTGGAAGCAGCAGGATATTCTCAATGATAATAATAACAATAATAGTATCTTATAGCACTTTTAGCAATTTACACCTTAATTTATTTCATTGTCAAAATTACCCTAGAAGAACATACTATTATTATCCCCCATTTATACATGTGGAAATTGAGACTCAGAGAGGTTGTGTAATTTGCCCAGAGTCTTACCAATAAGTCTCTAGGGCAGTTCTGAGCTCTTTTGTTTCTGACTTCATCTACTGAGTCACAGAGATGCCTCAAAGCATGTCTTATAGCACTAGAAATCTTTACTTGATTTGCTTATAGTTCTGAGAGCATACACAATGACAGATGGCCTCAGGGTTCAAAGTTGTCCATTGGCCTTGAGAATGATGCTTTTAGTTTTCTTTGGTAACTTCAAAATAGGGCATTAAGAAGAAAAAGGTAAGTCTATCCCTTTACAAAAAAAGAGAAATCTCAAGACATCAAAAAAAGATGTTTCTATTTTTCTATTTTCCTTCTGAAAAAGGGTGTAGAATGCTATAAGGATATCTATGAAGTGCTGAATTAGATAAAGACAGGATTTCAGTTTATATTGTTTTAATAAGTCTATTTTCAGTGTGCTCATTCATAAAGTTCTCATTTAATGTGTCAATACACTTTAATCTTGATACTAAGTACTCCCTAATTTTATGGCCAAATATGTTGTCATGCTTCTCACAATTTTGTTTTTTTTTAAAGAATTTAAGAATAAGTCATTGAGATAGAACTCTCAGATTCTTTCCATGAAATGGTACATAAGAAAATTAGGTTAAATCAAGTGATAGGCTTTTCCTCAATACCTAAGACATTAAGAAGAGGAGAGGAATCTAGGAAAGGAAGATTTCATCCACAAAAATATTAATCATAGAATCTGAACAAGGGAAGTTGTGAGAGTGTAATTTATGCTAAAATAAACACTGATTAAATAAAAATTCAATTCATCTTAACCTATATCAAGTCCCTCCTTCACTGGTTTGGTTACAGAGAGTTTAATTATGCTTTGGTTGATTCTTCTTTCTTCATAATTCCAAAAGGGTCCTTATTTCATCCAATGATGGAGATCAATTACAATTTCCTCTTTTCCTTAGTGAATGGTCTTCATGACATGACAAAACAACAATAAAATAAAATAAAACAAAACAAAACAACAAAAAAGCAAATCAGTCCTCCAACTTGGCAGGAATGATCAGAACTTGTCATTTACTGAAATAGCCTTCAATGAAGGAGCCTTCTCTACATGAGAACAGGTCTTCAGTGTCTGCAAGAGTTTCTTGTGATGATGATTTGAAAATTCAGGTCATAACTGAAATCAGGAATCCCCTTATATCACCAACATGCCTACTCCTGTGACAGTGAAAAGGAAACTAAATGATGCAGAACCCATGTTTTGCACAGAAGAGAATACCCTGAACAAAAAGATGGTAATAAAATTGTAAATCCTTATACCATTCCAGCAGTAATTCAAAGTTCTGTCATCTATTCATTTTCGCTATTATCTCTGGGAGCTTGATTTGAATCAACATCACAGACAACCTAGGCAAATATATTTGACTCCACATTGATAGAAGAATAAACACCTCCTTTGAAAAGATAATTGAGTGAAGGATGATGATTTAAAAGCTCATTGAGGGAGTTAAAGAGTGGACAACATAAAATTAGATCAAATTTATTATTAATCACATATTATGGATAATAAATGGCCTAACTGCCAGTCAAAATCCACTTAAGATTTTCAGAAGGAATGACAACAAGAACAGAGATCAATGAAAAATGATTTCTTGCTCCTTTTGGTAATTTTTGACTGGAGTTGATCCAAACAGAAAATCAGGGAGAAACCAATAGCTTGGAGCAAAGTGTAAGTAAAGCATTGAGGTAGATGTATGAGGGCTAGCCAGGAATGGTGCTAACAATGATGCTAATCATTACTCACATTTATAGAAAGTGCATTAAGATTTGCAAAGTGCTTTCTTCACAACAGCTTTGTGAAATGGATAGTTCAAATATTACTCATTCCAGTTTGTAAAAAAAAAAAAAAAAAAAGAAAGAAAGAAAGGATTAGGGAGGGCAGATGACTTAAAGAATCCAATAGTTAGTTAAGTGTTGGAGCCCCAGTGAAAACCCAGGTCTGATAATTTGAAACACAATATTCTTATCATATCATATCATACATTATCATTACCATATATTCTGCTTTTAATAGTCTGTTGTGCTTCTTTTGAATAACACTCAATTTCTTAGGAATAGCTTCTTGTTGGGCAGTGTGGGTGACTAGTCTATAAAACAATTGGCAGAGAAGAAAGAGTGACCATTTCTACAATTTATCCCAATTGGACACCTACTAACTCTAATCCTAATTAAATTCCAACCCCATCATTGCCTTTCCTAGAAAACATCTGAAGTGTGTCCCACATATCGATTTTGTCTACCCCATTTCTCCTGCTATCTCAAATGAAAGCAAAACTTAAAACAAATGTTTCCTAAGCTACAAAAACATCTGTAGACCCACAAAAACAAAGAGATTTATTTGTTGGTTGGAAGATGCTCTGGGAGGGAAATGAAAGCGTTTCTTTATTTTATTAAACTGTATTCATGAATTTTATTTTGACCCAACAAATATTTCCTGAAAAATACTTATATACTCCTTCTCCTAATATATTCCTGAAAATTATTAGCTTGATTTTTAAACTCTGACAGTGTGGTACTAATATTGTTTGTGTTGTTGCCTCTTATGCATGACTTTATATTGTTTCAATCATTTTGTATATTATTCTTTTGCTTTTGTTTTCTTTACTCTGAATTGCTTCATACAGGTCTTCCCATCTTCTCTGAATTCTTTATATTTGTCATCTTTGCAGCATATTTTTTTTCAATCCATCTTCCATCTTTAGGCACATATTTTGTTTCTAACTTTTTGTTGTCAAATTATTCTGCTATAAACATTTTTTGTGCATATGAGCTCCTTTCTTGCTGCCAGCAACCTCCTTAGGAGCTGATAATCTGAGATGGAATTTCTGAGCCAAAGGTTAAGAACAATTTAGTAATTCCCCATTGTAATTTTGTGTTCCAAAGTATCCTTTGCCTTTGACAGTGTGATATTATACAAATTTCACAATTCCATGATACTATCCAAATTGTGTTTCCAATTGTGTAATCCAAATTGGATTCAGCAATCCAAACATAATTTCCATATGATTCCCAAATTGTTTTCCAGAATTGTTCAATTCATGACTCCACAAGTAGTAAGCTGATTTGCCTATCTTCTCAAAACCTCCATATATCAATGAGATTCTCCATGTTTAAGCATATTTTCTAGTTTATGTATATATACTGCATATACATATATATACTGCAGAGTTATTTGAATTTCCATTTCAGGGATTTTGAACATTTTTTTAGATGGAAAGTTCTTGTTAAACAAAAGTTGTGAGCAAATTGGCATAAGGAGAAAATTTGGGCTATGTAGTGCCCTGTAGGGTTGGTTACCTAGACACACAGCCATACAAAAATTAGTTCATTTCATTAGGATTTTTGAGCAAGTCTCTCCTAAATGCAATTCATTCTGCTAGACCCTCTGGAGTACATTCCCAGCCTTTAATCATCTTACATTCTGCTAGATGACTCTGCATGAGTAACATTCACACAAGATAGAATATAATTATAAAGGAAAGATCACATCTAACCTGGTGGATCAGAGAAGCCTTCATTGAAAAGGTAGGCGTTGTCTCAGATCTTCAAATATTGGCAGAAATTCAAAAGATAGAGATTGGAAAGGTAGATGGAAAGTGGGAGAGAGATAGGTCTTGAGAATGGCATAAGCAAAAAGCAGAAAAGTGGGAAAACAAGGGATAAATTTGAGACATGTTAAATAATACATTTTTGGTTGAATATAGCATAGGTAAAGGAAAGAAATGTAACAAACTAGAAAAATAAATTGGGACCATACTATATATCTAGCATCTTATTTGTCAAAGTAAAGCATTTGGACTTAATTTCAGCATGAATGAGAAACTACTAGAGATTTTTATATGAGAAAGAATGTGCTTAGACTATTCTTTAGCAAAAATTAATCTCCTTCGGAGATAGACAATAGAACAAACTAGCTGCTGGGACAGAGGAGAAGCCTTTGGTGTCTTTACCCATCTTTATTTTCCCAATTCACCTCTTCTACTCTACTCCAGCCTTTATGTCTAGACTTGATTCCATGATCTATAACTTTAATGTTTCACTAGCCAATACCTGTGAATAAGGTATTTTTTTAATCTAAGGTTTATGAATCTTTTTATGATAATTTCATTTTATTATAATTAGTTTTCTTTGTAACCCTTGTATTTTATTTTGTGTATTTAGAAACATTGTTTCTATTCTGAGAATGTGTCTGTAGACTTCATCAGATTGCCCAAAGGAATCTGTGATAGTAAATATTTGAGAATATCTGCCCTAGTGTCTCTAGTTCCTTAAACTTTTCTCTGTTCCCAATCTGCTAAGTTCCATTCCTGGATGACCCCCAGGATCTGATTTCTTGGCTCTCCTAGGACCATTGAATATCACTGGAGAAAGTCAGGAAATGGATGTTGATTCTATCAATATAAATTTCTAGTATATGATTTCTTTGGGGCCTTTACTGCAGCAAGGCAATCTTTCTATTACAACCTTATTGGCTCTTTATAACTGATTCTTTGTGGCAATGGCTCCAACCTTTTTCCTATATCTTCAATCCCTAACTATACCACCACTACTTATTTCACTCAGAAGAAAATACATTGTATTTGGAATCAGAGGTCTTGGGTTGAAATCAAAGTGTGTCTTATGTTCTCTTGTATAAACCTAGGCAAGTCAGTAAAATGCAGGCCTGGATTACTTGATCCTAAACATTCTTTTTGGCTCTAAATATAAATTTATGATTGGGATGGGAATATTCTTAATTCTTTTCTTCTCTTTCTTAAAATTTCTCTCTGTCAACAACACCAGCATTCTTCTAGTTGCAGAAACTATTTGAAAAATGTTAAATAATACATTTCTGGTTGAATATAGCATAGGTAAAGGAAAGAAATGTAACAAACTAGAAAAATAAATTGGTACCATACTATATATCTAGCATATTATTTGCCAACTTAATTTCATTATGAAGGAGAAACCTATTTTATTTACTGTAGAGAAACAACAGAACAAATGCTATTCAGAGGGAAGCAACAGAAGAGCAATGTGTTTTTCAAAGCAATAGATTTTGTTGCTGGTCCGTAAACATTATGGAGGTAAAGATGGGGATCATGACTGCTTCATCCAAATTCATTTATCCTTTTTCATTGTGCTAGCTAGCTTTGGTTGACTGCTGCCTGACTAGGCTAACCCAGTTATATGTTAAAAAAGATACAGCTCTCTCAAGCAGGATTACATGTTCTAGCAATTGTAACTCAACCAGTGGTAGAAGAGAGCAGCAGCTGGCCCTAAAGAACCTAGATATTTAAAGCTTATTGAATATGGTGGCAGTGAATACCTCAATGACCTAGAGTTTATCAGAGAGATGTTTAACAAGGAAGTGCTATCTTTCTGAATCACTAAGGTTAATTTATTTTCTTGTATCATTGATGACTTTTGTTCTTGTCTTCTCTAGGATCTCCCTTCAATAAATATATCTTCAATTTCTCCTTCTCTACTAGCTCTTTTCCAACTATGCCATTATGAACCATGTGCCTTATTCCTCTATAAAATGATAAGTCTATGAGGAAACAAATTGTCATTTTGTTTGTATTTTGTGTCTCTCCCACCATGTAGAGTTTCTTGTAGTGTTCATGCTAAATATATTGTCTTATTAAAGCTGCAGGTAGGGAGTTGGTGGTCACCTGCATGGAGGTAACAGATGAATCCTTGAGATTAAGTGTTTCTGCCTGTAATAAGTGACAGTGTGTTTGACTTTCACAAGTTTTATTATTTACAAAGGCAATAAAAACTCAACAAGTATACTTTTATGAATCAATAATAAAGTATAACTGACCTCAACTCTGTTTCTTTAATTATGTTAGTTTGATGATTACAAGCTAACAGATGAAAGGCAGAAACTAATCTATTAACTTCAAGAATGGAAGGCTAAACAAATACACATAAAGTATAAACAAATTTATGGATTTGATAAGTCTATTGATATTGACCATTGATTAGTACTTTCTTTTTTATATCTTTGACTAATGTCTATCAAATAGCATATAAACTCCTTGAAGACGAGAACAATGTGTAATTTTGTATTTGTATTACTAGTACATAGTATAATGTCTTACACATATAGCAAGTACTTAGAAAATGATTATTGCATTGAAATTCCAAATCTTTCCTCAACTAATACATTATTAAATGAATCAAGGGAGATGCTAGTTTGAAAGGAGAATGTACTAAAAGGTTAAATAAAAAGAAATAATAAAATCACCATAAAATTAAGCTGAAAGATGGATTCAAAAAGAATTAATAAAAAAATTAAAACTCTGATTAAGAATAGTGTCAAGAGCATGAAATTTCTAATTGAACAGAGGCAAGAAAATTAGGTGACCAAAGATTTTGTTGCTGTTGTTATTGTTAGTCATTCTGGAGATAAAATGAAATGTCATGAGGAGAAAGGACTGCTGCTAGAGGCAGATAGAATGATGATAAAAATGCAGAAGAGAAAACAGAATTGCTTAGTTTTTATTTTTCTCTTATTTTCCTCTACTAAGGACAGTGTTCTTTAGCTTGGAAAGAACAAAAATTGGCTAATAGGGAATAGATATGTAAGGAGAGTTAGGAATCACCTAGTTGCCTTCAATGAGTTCAAATTACCTGACCCTGAGAAACAACATCCCTTGCTCCCTTGTTCAATCACCAAGGCATCCATAGATGCCTTGATGAGCCTCAACTCTGGGTTACTTAATCTCGTATCTGTTTTCATGTGCTGCTTCACGAGACTAGGAAAAGTCATCCATTCATGAGTGCATTTGTTATTTATTTCAGTTATCAAATATAAACTGGGTCTTTTTTTTCAGCATGGCAATCCTTACTGTTCTCTAATTGACTCTCTCATAAATTCTCCACAGTGGCTTCAAACTTCTTATGTTACCTTCTCCCCATTCCCACTCATCTGAATATCATGTCTCCTACTTTACTAAGAAAAGAGGGTGTCTGCCATAAGCACCTTTTTTTCTTTACTCCATCATTCTCTCTTTACCCTTACTCCAACCTTCCTAATTTTTGTTAAAGATATTATTATCTTTCTGCTCATCTACACTTCTGTCCTTTGTGTCTTTCCCTCACCCTCATATTTGATAATTTTTCAGAGTTTCATCAATTAAAAGGTTTGATTAATGAATAGATGGATGGATACATATCATTTGCAGGAAAGCAACAACTTCTTTTGGCTGTCATATAAAAATAATGTAAAGACACTGTAGAAGAAATATAAAAGATTGAAGACAAAATTCTTGCCCTTGATGAATTTATCATCTAGATTATGAAATTATATACCCACAAACTTCAATAACATTTATAGAGCAATAAAATTGCATTGAATGAAGGATTGGATTATGTCATTTGCAGGATTGAGTCAGAGTGGTGAAGGAGAAAAAGAGAGAGCATTTATCTGCTTCCATGTGGGCCTACATTTGAACTTTCAAGCATGAGAGCCATTTTCCCCTCTTTTTTTTTTCTTTTTTACCACCTCCAATGAAAAAATATTTTCTGTCTCCAAGAACTAAAATGCAAATGTAACTGAAAATTCAATGGCCCTACACTAGAAGGTTAGCCCTGAAATCTTAATAGGAGTTCCTGATCTTTATTTTTATTCATAAGAGAAGAGAATATATTTATTTCAAGGAACTGAAATATGAGATAAATGGTAGAATAGCAAGAATACACCTGACTTCTCTAAATGACTTTGAAGCATCTGTTTTGGATAAATTCTATCCTAGTGGTCTTCAAGAACTTAAGTATATGTTTATTGGACCTATATTGATTATATTTAAATAATCATGTAGAATGGAAGAAGTATTTCAGGATTAGAAATAGGAAAATTCTCCCAATTTTCAAAAAGGAAAAACAAGTAGGTTCCACATATAAGTCCATGAGGTTGATATTGATTCCTGGAAAAAGTCTGGAATAGAAAAACAGCTTGTGAGAATTCAAAAGAGAAAATAAAGAAAAAAGGTGATTTTTAAGAACTAGCTTAGGTTAATTAACAAAAAGTGATAACAGATAAATAACATTTTATTTTAGATAGGGTTACTAGACTGGCAGATCAAGGTAAGGTCCTTAAATGCTTAATGAATGTTTGTTAAATAACTAAATGAATAAAGACATGGTAGAATCCCAGGGATAGAGCATGAGGGGTCCCAAAGTACCATAGAGAGCAGTGAATATACTATAAGAAGTGTAGTACAGATGATGAGCAATTTACAAATGATAATATTCAAGAAAAAAAAGACAACAAAACTCATGATCTTAAAAGTTTATATGCAAATGTACAAAATACCGGTAGTAAACTTATCAACTGGAGTTTTTAATGTAAGGAGGTAAATTTGACCTAATGTGTATTTCTGAGACTTGATAGAATGGAATTCATGACTGAAATAGGATTCTGGAAGGATATGATTTTGGAAGGGTATGAAATGGTATTTTATGATATAGAGAATGACTTAGGAATAGCATAAAATTTGGGTGAGGATCCTTGGCAATAAAAGCAAAAATAGTATTATTATAGATATATACTAAAGATTACTTGGATAAATGGAGAAAATAGATGAGGAATTCAAGAACTACAAGCTAAGCCTCCTATGGCAGTGTAATATAATAGTGAAGGGGAACTTTAGACATAAGGGATAGCTAGGTGCTCTAGTGCAATGGTATCAAATTAAAAAAAATGGATCTTACATATTTACTTAGAAAACCACAAATTAACATAATCTGTGTTATATTATTTTATTTATTTTGCTTAACATTTCTCAATTATGTTTTAATTTGGTTAGCTACACTGGAGAGTTTAGGATGATATTCTGATCTAGTGGATAGAGTATTGTTCGTCCTTCTGTCTTGAAGAAGACTAATGACATCAGAAAGGTGATGTCTTAACTTGTAAGAAAATTGGATTTAAGTGAGACACACCTGTACAAAATCATCAGTCTTACTCTCTCCTCCAGGGACATGTGAGTCCAATGTGAAGACATAAACTGAAATGACCCCAAATGCAGCAGGATACCTTGGTCTTTTTAAGCTATGGTCTTTCCCAGGTCTCAGTTTGTCTGAGGCAACAACCATTCAATGATTCAAGTCTAGGTAAGGAGCGAGACAAAAAATAATAGTGAGAAGACATTTCGCTTCTGTTTTCTCTTCCAAAGAAATTGGTCTTTTAACTGCAAAGGGCAGAACAAAAATGATTATTAGGAAGCTCAAAGCTCAAATAAAGGAAATGGTAAGAGAATTCTTAGTTACCTTCCATAAGTTTATCCCAGGATACTGAAATAATTGACATATGATTGCTGAATGAATTGGAAGTCAGTTCAGAACCTAATTCAGACCCAAGGAAAAATTAATAATGATTTGATGTTACCTTGGAGATGAATTTGAGAAATACAATTGGAATTGGTTCTTGGACTTGTGTTGATAAGCAGTTTGTTTTTTAAATCAATCACTTGGTATACCTAATATATAATTCAAATGTGTAGATTAAATGAAATTGGGAGAGATAACTAATAGATGACAAAAATTATTATTCCAAAAAAAGATCCCAACCATATATGACAGAAATTGGTAAATGTAAATATCAAGTTATCATAGATCAAGAGCTAGAAAAAAGATCAGAAGCCATGCCAGTCACTACCACCACCACCACCACAACACCAATTATATAGTTGATGTGACTGAGATCTAGAGAAGTTATGTAAATCACCTAAGAGTCATGGAGTAGTAAGAATTCAGATGTGGATATAAACCTAGGTTCTCTAACTTCAAAGCCAGTAGACTTTCTCTTACCCATACTGTCTCTTATTTGCATAAAAAATCAGCCTCACAAATAAAGTATCAGGGATAGTGAGCTATAGAACTAATGATGTGGGAAAGACCTAGAGATTATAATGGACTAGACTGAAAGCAAAGAAATGTCAAATATATGATTTAGTGTCCAATCCAACCTGGTCTGCATTAAGAGAAATCTAAAATTCAGAATGAGGCAAGTAATTGTCCTTCATTATACTTCACCCTTATGAGAGTACCTTGGGAGTTTGTGTTAAGTTCTTTGCATTCCATTTTAGGAAAAACATGGATACACTGAAGTACATCCAGAGGAGGGCAAGGAGAACAGTAGTATATGTTGAGGATTAGTTTTTAAAACTAGGGATAGTTAGCCTGGAAAGAAAAGACTTATATGGGGAACATAATTGTGTCTCAAATGTAAAAGAAAGGTTCTCAATGGAAATGATTAGATTTGTCTGTTCAGTTGCAAAAGGCAGAAAAAAAGAGCAAATGCAAAAGTTCCAGGAAGGCAGATTATAGTTTAACATAAAGAAAAAGTGCTAATAATTACAGATGTCCCAAATGGAATGAATGAGTTGTTTTAGGAGGTGGTTACTTTCTTATTGTCTAATATATAAATGTAAGTAATAATAGCAATAAAAAAGAATATGGACTCTTTCTCAAGTATTTATACACACACACACAGGGTGAGACAGAAACAGAAAGACCAAGACAAAGGGAGAGGAGACAGAAACAGAAGGAGAAAAGGAGAGAAAGAGATGGAAGTAGAGACAGAGGAAGAGAGAGAGACAGAGACTGAGAGAACAGAGACAGAGAGACAGAAAAACACACACAGAGAGAAAAGGAGAGACAGAGACAGACAGAGAGGGGGGAAACAGAGAGAGACAGAGACAGAATGAGAGAGGTTTTTGTTTTTGTTTTTGTTTTCCTTAGCTATTTTGCCAAATGGTATAGTGATTAGAAAGCTGAGTCTGGAGACAAGAAGACCTGAATTCACATCCAGCCTCGGATATGTATTGGTTGTGTGACTCTAGGAAAGTCACTCTGCCTACTTCAGTTTCCTCAAATATAAAATGAGGATAATAATGATACCACCTATCTCACAAGGTTACTGTGAGGATTAAATGAGATAATATTTATAAAGAGCTTAGCATAGTGCCTGGCACATAGATACTTAACAAATGCTTGTTTCCTCCTTTCTGTAAGCCCCAGCATGCACTTCTCTAGATTCCCTTATCTTAAACTCCCACTGCAATCCATCTTTCACACAGTTGACAAATCAATTTTCCTAAAGTACAGGTATGATCATGTCACACACACACACACACACACACACACACACACACACACACACACACCACTCCACAAACTCCCTTTTACCTTAAGGATCAAATACAATTTCCTTTGACATTTGACATTCCTAAACCGGGCCCCTTCCTATTTTCCCAGTTCTTCTTCCCTTTCATCCCCTGCCTCATACTTTGTGATACAGACATACTGGCCTCCCTGCTGTTCCACACACAGGACACTCCATCTGCTATCATCTCTCATCTCTGTGCCTTTGTACTGACTGTCCTTCAAGCCTGGAATGAACTCTCTCCTCACCTCTGCCTTTTGGAATCAAGACTCAGCTCAAGTGCCACCTTCTTCAAGAAGTCTTTCCTGATCATCCTAGTTATTAATGTACCCCTTCTGAAAACCATCTTGGATTTTGAACCTATTCAATATATATTTCTGTGTGTACTCATTATTTGCTTATTAGAATGTAAGCTCCTTGACAGAAAGAATTGTTTGACTTCTATCTTTGTATTCTCAACATTTAGCACAGTGCCTGGCACATAGTACATGTTTAATAAATGCTTATTGATTGAATAATTGGCTGATTGATAGATTTCACTGACTTTTTTGGATTGAAGTCAATAATAAGCTCCATTGGAATAGAAGCTTCCTAGAGCCTCATAAGACTCCTTGTTTTATTTAGAATTGTTCTCATTCTACTTTGGAGAATCAGAAATTAATAACAAACTGTAATTTTTTTCAGTAAGCAACTGGGAGAATAAACATTTCAAAACAAAATCTTATGTTATTTTTGGCTAAGCTATTAGAAGAGACAAAATGGTATAGGATATTAAGAACCAGCCTTGAAATCAGGAATACCAGGATTCATGTGAATTAGCATCTGACATAAACTGGTTGTATAATCTCATGCAACTTTCTAATATTAAAAGTTAAAAAGAAATTTCCCATCTGCATTTGTGGAGGAAGTTTCCACAGAGTTCCCCACACTGATGTAATCATAGTTGGCCAAAAAGAAAAAAAAATGTCTGTATCTATATCCATATATCAGATGAAAAGAAAAAAGTTCTAGTCCCTAGCTGTTTCTTAATATTAAGGCATGTTGTTGGCCAAATAAGAAATGTAAATAAGTTGCTTGTTTGGTGTTTTTCTTTTTTCCAAACTCACTGGATCTCAGTTCATGAGCTTGAGATTATTCCTTTGGCATGCTATTGGGCATTGGGGTCAAAGAGAATGGGATGTACTAGTGAATAAAAAAGGTACCGGAATAAAACATGACCCTCCTACAAAGAATTCAAAGATCAACCTTGCTTTTGCCAGAAAGCCTGAGTCAGGAAAGCATATAGAACCCAATGACACCTTCCCCTGAGGATGACAAGTATGGCTTTGCTCACTCAGCTAGGAGTTGAGTGAAAATCCTATTTGAATTCAGAGAGCCCCCAAATGTCATTAGCAAAGCAGCAGTAGTCTTAACTTTAAAATCTTTTCTATTTAATAGCATAAATTAGACCCTTACTCTTTTTATGTAAACACAAACATTTATTTTGATAACTCTATTACAAAGTATAAATGTATTAATTTTTCCTGTTTTGCCTAAATATTTGTATAAAGAACAGTGGTATAAAAGAAAATGCAGCTAAGAATGTATCTCAAACCTACTGTGAATAATTAGTAATGATTATTTTAGAATCACATAGTTGAAAAATTGTAAAGGACTTCAGTGACCATTCCATTCAACTGTTAATCATATTGAAGTAAGAGGAATGTGAATATCCCCAAATTTTTTCATTTAAATCTCACCTTAGGGTGGGAAGAACTGAATGTAATCGATCATTACTGAAGTTTGATCTTTCCTACTTTGCCTCTGATAACCTGTGATCAGTATTATATAGGTGAAAGAAAAGTTGACTTAAAGACCAAAGATCATCCCCCCCAAGTGAACTGACACTTTGTAAGTGCCACACCCAAATAGCAATTTTTTAGCAAAGAAAAGAAAGGAATTCGTTATTAATACTTTAAATTAGAACTATATTAAGTACTTTCAAATTATAAGTTTTAGTAGGGGAAAATGCTAACATATTCTGCCAGAATCAACATGTCTAAGTCAGTTTAGATTTTTAATATCAAATTAATCAATATTTTATCTGAAGACCAGGTTATGATTATTTTCTATGGGGGTAAGAAAGTTTCTGCAGTCATTATGATAAAAGGAGATATATAGTTTCTTCAAATTACTACAGCTATGTTGTTTAGGATGAAAGTGAATTCTATATAATAAAACAAAGACTAGAGTCTTTCAAAGATAAAGAGATAGGTGAGAGTGTTTCTGAAAAAAAGAAAAACTTTCTGTCCCTTAGGGAAAGAAAAAAAAAAGTGCCATCAGAATAAAAGAGACAAACTACTAAATCATGCAACATCAACTTTATTAGAATTATCGGAGATTTTCAAAACCAAACACTTTGATGTTTCACAGGCTGGTTATAGAATTAACTTGGGATGTGTGGTGTTCTCCCAAGTAAATGTTTCTTGATTTCTTGATGTGCTGGTTTCTTAAATTCTTTACTTCTTAGTTATTTAATTTCTTTATTTCTTAGTTTTAATAATCATTCCAACATAGAGATACATCAATTAGATATATGTTGATAGGTATACATCTATTAAGCATATAGGTATATATATATATTTATCAGTTGTTAACATAGTCATTTTAACATTCAATAGAATATATTGTTTATAAGTGCACACAAGATATGATGAATTTCAATGGATTTTATCTAATTATCTTACACCCTCAATTGAATTACTGTATACAGGGTCTTTTACTTGTCCCTTAATGTTACATGATATTTGGTGTTTCAATGTAATATAGGCACCCTTTTGTATCATTTTCTAACATTCTAGGCTTTTTAGCAAATACCAGACAGTTTCTACTGGAGGAAATTTCTTCCATTCAAATGTATATGTTTGTATATCATTTGTAATTACAAGAATTTAAATATTATTCTAATTATTCTGAAGAACTTTTGTAGTCATGTTCCAAAATAGTCTTGTCATGGAAAGTTTTTCATTTAATGTATGTCTATGTCCTATTTTTCTAGGTTAACAGTTGAGAAATGGTTTTGTTTTCTTTTTCATGCAATGTTGCATCAAATTCTAATCAATTAGTATTAAAGACATGGATATTTAGGTGGGTACTAAGACCAGTCTTAACTGGCAAAAAATAATCTCTCTCCTAAAAAAAAATCTCACATTCTAGATGCCAATGTTGCATCTCCTCTGCAGTAGACTATGTTATATATGGACTCTTCAGGATGGTCCTCCTTGTCTGCTTTACAGGGTGTAAGTTCATCAATGAAAATATTAAGATGTTATTAATACATATATATGTTGATAATTAAGATTTGTTAAATATTCCATTGAAGTAAATGTAATCTATATCATATATTCCTATATTTGTTTCACAAATACGTTATACAACTGTGTAAGTATTGAGAATTTGAACAGAAACAACTGACACAAGTAAATCCAAGGTCTGCACATTCTGAGCTTACAGCCACAACTAAAACAACAAGACAATATAGGCAAAGCCATACATCCTAGAGGAGGAGAGGGTTACAGAATTGTGTGACAGGTTGTGCTTGGTGTTAAAACAGCTGTCACCTGGGTTCTGTAACCCTCACCCACTTCAGATCCTCTTCAGACTTCTTCTTCCTCCCCAGGACCCTGGGAGGCCTCACCACAGGCTTGCCTATCAGATGCCTTGGAGTCATCCGTATTCATCGTGGACATAGCGATGGTCTCGTAGTCTTCATTACGGGACCTGAAATCACAGAAGCGAAAGAGAGCCTGCAAATCTTTCTGGAAATTCTTGTTAAGGAACCCATAGAAGACAGGGTTGACACAAGTGGAAATCATCGCTGTCAGGTGGCACAGGAGAAACAGCAGGTTGTGATGGCAGATGGAGATCAATTTGTGGTTCCAATCAAATACCGTGTTAAAGATGGTCAGAGGCATCCAGCAGATGGCAAAGGCCACCACAATGGAGAAAAGCATCACATTGATCCGACGGGCTTCCTGGGCTCTGTGCTTGTTCTCTCTGATCCTGTCCATCATGTCATTCCTCTTCTTTAGTCGAATATAGATCTGTAGGAAACAAAACAAAAACATACCAATGTTCTCCAGCTCAGGCAGAAGAACTATTTAGTAAATTAAGGGGGAGACGTAGATTAAAATAAATGTTTAGAGAATAAAATTATTTTATTACCTTGAGGTAGCAGACAAGAATGAACATCAGAGGCCCAAAGTACTGCAGCACCAAGAGAATAGTGGTGTAAGATAGCCTGTGCACATTAGAAGGGAAAAGATCGAAACAAACATACTTGTCCTTGAAGGTTGGGACAGTGACATTGTGGAATGGCTCATCAGTCAGCACCTGATAAATCACAAAAGGCAGGGAGGCAGCCACAGAGAGGAACCAGATCAGGGCAATTGCTAAAAATGCATGAATATTTGTTGGTCTCCATCCTCGGGGGTTAACTATAAGCTGATGGCGCTCCAAAGCAATGAGAACCAGAGAGAAAATGGAGACAGTGATAGAGACACATTGCACGAAAGGATTTAGTTTGCACATGGCCTCACCAAAGATCCAATGATCCATTAATGTGTAGACAAAAGTGAAGGGCAGACACACAAATGATACCAGAAGGTCAGAAAGGGACAGATTAACAATCAGAATATTGGTCACATTTCTCAGCTCCTTTTGCTTTAGGATGATTCCTATCAAAGCCAGATTTCCAGAGACCCCAAGGAGTATGACAATGCCATAAGCTAATGCCATTGCAAATACCATGGCTACTGGTACACGGCATTTATTCTCTTCAATGGGTGCATATGGGGGGTGGGTGTCTGTATGGTTAAGAAAAGATTCATTGAAAAAAGAGGGAAACAATGTGTAATTCATTTTGGTGCTAATTGGTTATCTTTCTTTATAGAAGTTCAATCTTCATGTAAAGTATGTTTACAAAAATTGGCTGTAAGCTTTTCATTTTCCTCGATAATCTTGCATAATCTGTAAAGAGAAAGTATGCAAATTTGTTACTAATTTAGATTTTTGTGGTTGGTAGTCATGCCAAAGAATAACTTCTGCTTTTTTTTCTTTTTTTGGAGTCAGTGTTTGAGCAAACCAAGACTGTATAAATACTTGCACCCAAATTTTTTCAAACAGGAGGTTGCCTTTTGCATACTAATTATTTATGCTCCTTTTTTCTTTGTTTTATATAGGTCATAACACTACCTTTTCTTTTTGTTTCTGAGGTTTTATTAGGTATGGGCTGCTTTAATGGTTGGTACAATAGATCGTGAGATCTGGGTTCAAGTCCCATTGCTACCATTTATATTCTGTATAACTTGGGCAAGTCAGTAAAGTTGTGTGGTGTTTCATTTCCTCATCTGTAATGTGAGGGGGGTTTAATCCCTTTTTCCTAAATCTATGATCTTAACTCTTAAAGGTAAAATGGCAAAGATGGAAGAAATAAAATATATTATTACCTATTATGATTGTCAGTAAAAGGGAAAATTTATGTGGCATGTTCTGTGGTAAATAATTCTTTCTGTATTGAATGAAAGTGTATCTATCAATGAGAACATTTTTGCTATATCATACCTTTTAGCACTTGTCCATCTTGCTGATTAAATCAACAATGATATTGTGTTAAAGGTGAATCTTCAAATCAGGATAATTTCAAAGAGAATTATCAGGAAAAGCAGAAAGAATAGGAGGGAGAGGGACATATTTCACCTTCCTGAAAGAAAATAACATACATTTAGGGAAAAACAAACAAGAGAAATAGGGAATGGGGTGGAGAAATGGGGGTGGGAGTGGGAATCTCTATAAAAACCATGCCTTTAAATCAATTAAACATCATGATATAATTAATCTGTGGGAAATTTAAAAATAAAATTATATATAATCACAAGTTGCCAAGTCATCCTGAATTTACAGGGGTCCTTTTTAATGAACCCCCCCCAGCTGGATAGTTCACCATTTACTTGTTTAGGAAAGGAAAAGATAAGAACAGTAAAAGTAAATTAAGATGCAAAATAGGGGCTACTTTATTAGTTACATAATATTATGTTACTTTACTGTAGGAGAGAACTAGCTCAGCTGACAGTTGGTTTTGAACAACCAAAAAAGACAAGTATTTACTGTAGCAACCAACCCCCCCCCCAATTACATAAACAGATAGTTAATATCCTTTTGGAGTTGAAATTTGAGGAGACTTTTTAAAAATACCAACTGAACTTTATCTAACAAATGATATTCCTCCATCTGGGAACTTCAGATTTTGCAAACTCCATTGCTTTTATGCACACCCCACAAATTAAATTGTCTAACCAGACCTAGCAAGTTTGTCAATTCATTTTCAAGCCAAAAACCAAGGAAAATATCTCTTACAATACCAACCTCCCCCCCCACAACCCCTCACCTTATTCTCTTTCCTCATGATCCTTTTAGCAGCCCCAAAAGAAGAACAAACATATTGAGCACAAATAATTCACTCACCCATCAAAAGGTAAAAACAGGTACCAATGCACCTGAGAGGTTGTTTTCTGGTTATTTCTGGAGAACTCAGGTCTCTGTGATGACAGGGATGACAAGAAGATAATGAGGGGGGGTATCAGATCTGGAAAAAAAGTAAAGTTAAATTCTCTTATTAACCCTCAAAACACCTTTGGCCCACCAGCTCATCTGGGAAGGAACACCACTGGGCTAAATATCCCTGTTACAACATTCCCGTTTTCATCCCATCCCCAATGGTTAACCTGGACCGTTCAGGAGGACACAGTTTTTCTGGGTGGCGTTGGTGGAGATGAATGGGGCTAGACAGAAGGACTAGCTTTCAGGAAAACCTCCCTCTCCTCAAACAGTCAGTTACAGATGCCAGGTGACTCCACTTGCTCCCAAAATGCTCCCCACATGCCCCCAACTCAAACACCTGCTAAGTTGCTTAGAAGGGGAAAGACCACAGATTCAGTTTCCTCAGAAGCGATCAGGGGGTGCTGCCCTGGGGTTTTAAGAGAAACAAAAGAGAAATTGGGACAAAGTGAAGTGCAAACTAAGAGCCACATTTAGTCGCGCCTGGCAGGATTGCCCTAAGTTCGCTCACCCCTCAAAACCCTTCTTCACGCCCCGAGATCAGAAGAGGTTTTTAAACAACTTGCACAAACCTTCAAGCTGGACAGCTCAGGTCCCAGCCGGGACCAAGAGCAGCGTCGAGAACCCCCGAGCCCGGGAGTCAGCAAGGCGCAGCTAAAGCAATAAAAAGCAGATAGACCCCTTAGGTCGACCCTCTAAGAGACTCCAGCTCTCAACTTCATCCTACTTTAGCTACCCCACGGCTGTTTCCCAGAGATCGCCAGCTTTCTCCTCTCCCTCTTCTCTCTTGCCTTTGCTTATCCTGCCCGTCCGCCCCGCTCTCCATCAATCCCCTTTGAAGGGAGATGGGAGAGTTACCTCCTCTTGAAGAAGATCTGTCCAGCTCTCTCCAACAGAACAAGATGGTGAGGACTGGAGAAGGGAGTAGGGAGCCGGGGGTATTTCTTCAGTTCGGGAGCCTAAGGGAGATTGATGGACAGGTTTGGGAACGCCCCCTTAAAGCTGAACTCCTCCTTAGCTAAAGTATTGCAGGATGCTGCACGCACCACAGTGGTGCCAGAAGATACCGCAACAACCCTCCCCACTTTAAAGTACATATCTGGAAGGGGGAGGGTTGCCTAGGGATTTTGAAAGAAGTGCAATTGACAAGAGAAACTATATTGTCAGTTATGAACATACATGAATACACGTAGGAGAAATGGGCACAAACCATCCACATCCCCCTGACTCAAGAGACAGCCAGGCAATTATTAGGAAGAAAATTTAGGATTTTAATCAGTTCTACTGTATTTCCATTTTGTTTGCAGGTCGATGCCACCTTGTGGCCGAAATTATGAAGAGCTGGGCAACTTGATGCGCATAGTAAAGTGTTTACCGACCGCAAAATCCAGGGGAATTATCAGACGGATAATAGTAAATAAGATTTCTTTGCTTGCAATCGCACCTCTCTGCATATCGTACTTCCCCTCGGCTGTCAAGCCCCAAACGCCTTTGGCTCTCCGAGGCTACCTCTCGGTCAAGGTCAGTAAGGCGCTCACGCACACTGTGACCGCCACTTCCTAGCCGAGAAAAACGGACCCTTGAAAAGTAAGGGCAGTGGACCCAGGACAAGACATCTCTCTTTCCCTTAGAACCAGAAGGCCGAATTGACCCCAGGGAGTATTCTTAGCTGCAAAGAGAGGGCAAGAACTTGATTTTGTCCCTTAGCATAGGTGCTTTACTTTGGGGAGGAGGGGATAGCACTGTAAATAGAAGGGATCTCTCCCCGGACCGGAAGGGTTAACACGCTCCTCCCGGGGTATACAGTTATGAAGTATTGAGGAGAACCGAGCCGATTGTACTTTGAAGACACTTGAATCGGCAAAACCCTCCTAAGTGCAGCCTGAGTCCTCTGAGTTAGCACGGCAGGCTTTTGACAAGTCTTGACTGCAGTAGGAAAAGTCAAAATATGTGTGTCTGCCATGCCGAAAACGAAGTCCTAATGTCCGATGACTAAAACAAACTGCCAGGAAACCGAATTGTCAGAAAAGGCTGGCTGATAAAGACATTGCAGCTCAGAGTGGTTTTCCAGGCTCTGAGAGTGAAGGGCTGGCTCTATTGTAAAAATTCTCCCCGTTGTGGTGGTTCTCTAACATCAAGTTTCCACTTTTGTCTTCAAACCAGGAAAAAAAAAAGTTTCCAAGAGACATAGGACTCTTACAGCTTTGCATTGCTAAGAAAGACATCCTACTTGTCTTTTTAAAGCCCAGCTGATAATTGAACAACTCTCTTAAAGTTTCACAGCTTGTGTGTATATATATATATATATATGCATATATACATATATATAAATATACATATGTATATATTTTTTTCAAAGACTAAGTCAGTGTAGTGTAAATCAGACAGGTCCTTCCAAGATAGAAAGGCTTGTGGTCCCAGCCCTGGACTCTGGATCTCTCTTAGGAGGACCAGCTTATCTAACTAACAGAGTTCATAAAGGCTCTTCAACAGAAGGTTCATGACCCCAGGGTGATGACCTTTCTTATCCAAAGCATCTCATGATATTCATTAATAACGCATGGAGGAACTTCAATTTGTTCTCACCTGGAAAAAGCTCCCATCCTTGATGTACTGAAGATTTTCAGTAAGTAAATCTTTTTATGTAAATAATGATGTATATGCATGCATGGACAGAGATGTAGATGTTTGTATGTGGGTTTTTTTTTTTTTTAACAAGAATCTTTCTAGGGTCCAGCAAATGCATTTGCAATTGGAAAAAATCTTTCATGCAACAGAAAAATAGGATTATGTATGTACAGAATAGCAATTTAAATATAAAAATACATAAATTTAGAGATAAAACAGAAACTTTTAAAATTCAGGCAAGGGTTAAACAGGTAAAAATGACAGATTCCTAATTATAGCCAGAAAAGCCTTCATAGTTGATGAAGATACAGGGTACATTTGAGGACCCTTAAGTTTTCTAAGACTAGATACTCAACTTTTACTTTTCTATTTATTATTTATTTCCTTAAGTCATAGTTTAGATTTTGAAGCAATCTTACCCCAAATTTCCATCATTAAAAGACAAGCATATTTCAATCATATTTCAAGGCATATTTTCAATCATATTTCAGTGGCAGTTTTTAGATTTAATATTTAAGTTTCAAAGAAAGGAATTTACTTCTTTACTAAAATGCAAATTTTATATGATATGTTGCCATATTTCTATAATTATTTGGGATTCAAGAAGAAAGTTTTGTGATTAATTGACTTTCAAGATAATCCAATGCCATTGAGAGGCACAGAGAAATCTTTGCAGTTCTGCTCTTCTCTTGCCATTTAACTAAAAGTGAATTTGTTAATTATATAAAGAACTAAATGAAATTTTAATTCCTGAAGTATTAATATTAGAGATTGGCTTCATCACTAAGCTTTGGAAGCAATACAACTAGTACCAAAATATAATATTCTCTGAATGAAATTCTGTGGTGGAAATGGAGATATTGATATATCTCAACCAAAAGATTGTTCATACCATGAGAAAATTAAACTTTTGAAGTGTTTTGAAATCCATTTTCCTTTATCCATTGGTTATATGATGCTTAAGAGAGATCATCTAAGACTTCTCATTTGAAAAGTAAGAATAATTCAATAATCTGATGCAGAATAGCACAGTATATCTATACCATGATGTGGTATGGGAGAGTTAACATAAATATGGAACTTTGAGCTCAGAAGAAATTGGCTATTAAATAGGATCCCTGTTTCTAGAGCAAGATCATTAACTTCTTTAAAACTAAAGAAACATTCAGGTAAAGCCTCATCAGACTTAGGAGCCCCAAAGAGTATAGAGACATATATTCTGGAGCAACAAATTGAGTAAAAACCTCTCTCGGTGCTTCTGCAAAGGGAAGGAAAAAAACCTTAAAATCTCTGCAAAAACCTAGAGAGCATTTCCTTTGGAATGTTTATAAGAGTCTGACCACCAAACCTTATACCTCAGAATTAAGCTTAATTAGGCCAAAGTAGACATTGATATTCTTAATTAAGAAGGTTTTTTTTTTCCTCTCTCTCTATTAGCTTCAAGTTTTACAGTTCTATTCTCTGTGAAAATTTCTTTTGTTGGGTATTTTTTAAAGCTGAATCAGGACATGTCTAAATGACCTTTCTTGGGCAACAGTCTAATTTTTATTTACTCTAATGATGGGTTGTGCCTACTTTAATTGAAAGTTTGTTATTATAATACATCTATTATTTCTCTCAAACTTATTTTTTAACATCTCAGTGATGGATCTCTGCTGAAAGACAACCATGGTGTTAGGCTTTGATAACAAGGGCATGATTAATTAAGGGACCTACACAGTGAAAACCACACATGAAGAAAGTATTGATGATAGAAACTAGTCTGATCTATAATAGTATATCTGAAGATAGTCAATAAGTCTTTCTATACTGGTTTTATTGGAACTGATTGGGTTATTTCAGTCAAAAACTACTTTGACTGACTTTCTATCTAACTTTACTTATTATTTAGATAAACTAATGGGTTAGTTGAGTCAAAATAATGCATTAAGCATATCCATGTTCACATATTCAACTTCAAAAGCATCTCCCATATATATGGAAGACCAAAATTATTTGGTTTTATTTAAAGTTGAAATGATGAAAGGGGGCTTTACTTCAAGAAAAGAATATTGCTAAATATTTTAATATCTCATAACCATATTTTTAGTCATCTCCCATTCTCTTTTTTATGTGCCTGAATTAGAATTTTCAATTGTAGAATGATAGGCAAAAGAGTATTAGGATCTTGAGTTTATTCAGTAGCCTCAGCCCTTTTTTTCTTCTTTATCAAATAACTAGTCTAGCTCCAGTCCCCTTAATGAAGGCTCAGTAAATAATATATTGATACTGTCTTTTAGAATATCCAATTAAAGAGTATAGAGAAAGTAAATCCTTGATTAGGGGATGGACTATCTTGTGTACCACTAAAAGAGTTCAGAAAGAGACTAGACATGGCATGGGATATAACAAGATTTAATCTCTGCCTAAGTACTTGATTTTGCTACTTTTTTTCTATTTAAGACAAATATATATATATTACTTAACCCTTTTTACTGAAGCAAATCAGCAAAGAAAGTTATCTCTAGCTATCATAAAGATCTCAACCTTGTCCATATAATGAATTAGCCAGGAAGAAACTTCCAAGATAATCACTCCAAATTTAATGCTCAATGAAAAGAAAAAAGTACTAATAAAAATCTACATTTTTATAGCACTTGGCTACATTTATAAAACATTGTATATATAATACTTAGCCTATTCTATATGATCTTTAACATTTTTGGAGGGTAGGAAGTAGAAATATTAACTCCATATGCAAATTAAGAAGCTTGAGTTCTGGAAGATCCAACAATTTATCCAAAGTTATACCTTCTAATAGGATATCAGAGCCTACCTCAAAACTCAAGTCTTTTGATTCCAATGCTCTCTCTACTGTACCAAACTAGTCCTCCAAAAATACAATACAATTATGACTATATAGATGTAGATTTTCAAAATTCCAGATTAAAATGAGCTGTTTGCTTTACTTACTCAATTTTTGAATGTCTTTACAGCAGTACTTCCCCCTATGTTTATAATACATCTCACCTATATTTTCATTGTTTCTTTTGAGCTTTTCCATTTTTATGTTTCTCCTATTTTCCCTCTTGACACTTGTAACTTCTCAAAGCTAGAAACCATGTTTTCTGCTTGCTTTCAATTAGGTGCACAATCTAATGCAAAGTAAGGGAACTGAACTAATTGATGTCCAAGGTTCCTTCCAGGCTTTAAATATGTGACTATAGCCTGATATGAGTAAACATATATCCTCAATGTATTTCTGGAAGTGCAAATTGTTTTAAAGAATATCAAGCTTTGAATTCTTGCTTATCTTTTCAACAGTACTTATTTCTGCCCAGGATTTTTTAAAACTAAACTCTATTCAAAACTATTTTTAAAAACTCTATTCAAAAAAAAAAAGAAAGAAAGAAAGAAAGGAAAAAGAAAGAAAAAATGTGTGTAATTCTCTTGCCAGTTATAAATAGTAAAGTTATTTTTAGGCTAGCAGAAATTTTTAGATTTGCAAACAAATTTTTTAAAAATGTGAAAATTTGAATCTTGAAAAATTAATGGACTAAGGAAATTGATAAAAAAAAATCTGAAAAATAAAAAGACATTTTTTTGGTTGCTCAGTAGCAGGAATTTTTTTTTAGGGGATTTTGAGTTTCATCTAAGAGAAATACCTGGCCAAAACAGAGAAAAGGATTTGGAAAAGTATAGAAATCAAAGCCAATAAGTAATTTTTTCTTCATCAAATAACTAGTCTAGTGCCAATCCCAAATACTAGAGAAGAGAGTACTACAATGATTCATCTTATATACATAGGTATATATTGATATGCTTTTATATAAAATGTATAGGAAATACATGCATGTATATTTATATAGGGAGAGACATATGCAGAGTGACTAATATAACAATACAAGGCTTACATACAGATAAATTATTCCTCTCTCCCCAGTCTCCTTTTCAAATGTATGTATGTAAAATACATATTACATAATATATTACAATATACCAATAGTACTAATATCAATGCCTTTTGGGGAGAGATTGCAGAATTAAAAGGTTTGCAAATTAGATATGGGAATTCTTTAGTGCTTTATTTAAAAATTATGATTATGGAGAGGTTATCTTTTTTCTGGGTTATTATATTTTTGGGGGGGTGAGGTAAGATAATGCAACATTTGTAATGGCCAGTTAGAGTTATAGAATTGACACTGGATTACTCAGAAAAATAATTCTGAGCATATAAGGCATGAGGGGGTCTTTAAGAAAATTCTATTTTTCCATAAAACTATAATGGTTGCCAGTTTTAGAGGTTACATATATGTGTCAATAAGACAGATTTTTATATCTTCAAGGAGTAAGTATAGCAAAATACCTTGTAAAAACCATCTTTGAATTACTTATTGCATTGACCTTTTCCTATTTTTTTAAGTACTAAGGATATTTGGTAATGATAGAATTATTGGGAAATAGTAGAAGTTTAATTTATATAATGCCTTTTTAAAATACCTTTCATATTATCTTAATAGTCTAAGTCTTTTAATCCTCATTTTACATATGAAAAAAACTAAATTTAAGAAGTTGATTAACTTTCTTAAGGTAATAGAGCTGGTAAGTGCTGAAACTGGGAAAGGTTTCTACTATCAAGGACTTTCCATTATTCTCAAGTTTCCCTCTAGAAATAGTTCTTAGCCTACCAAATAATTTTCATAGTACCATATTGTTCTGTGCAGTTTCTGATCACATAATCTCCCCAAACTAAAAGGGTCTTTCTGTCTCCAAATTGTGTTAAAATGAAAGAAAATCTTTGACAAAAGTTGTGGGCCCATTTACTCATAAATTTAATCCAAATTTGGATTTTGAGTATGTTTTGTTGAATAACATCCAAAATACTGAGAATATTTTCTACTTTTCTTAAGGGTCTGAAGCTACCTTCAAAGGTAATAAGATCTTCCAAGCTTTCTTTCCTATCTCAGGAGAAATCAGAACATCTGGAAAAAGGGCTACCTACCTTGCAGGACAAACAGGATTCAAATTAATTTTTCAAATAAAAATTTTCTAAGACTTGAATGGATATAGAGAGTAGAAAAAATAAATGATATTAATTTTGTACCTCTTTATCTCATTTGAATTTTACTATATAAACTTTTTTTAAAAAAAGAATTCTAGAAATGCTGAAGGTTTTTTTATTTTTTATTTATTATTATTATCATTATTATATTTTTTGCAATTCTCAAGGAAACATGAGGTTGGAAAGTAAAGAAAAAAGTTATTTGGTATATTTTTGCAATTCACAAATTTCATATTTTTTTTGGAAAAGAATCTTAACAGTTTTTGATTCCTTAAGTTCAATAAATAAATTATACTATCTTTTCAAAGATTTAATTTGGAATCACAATTTAGATCATTTCAATTATTCAAAAGTATATGTTTCTGTGATGGGGAAAGTGGGTAAGTTATTTTATGTTTTCATTATGTTAACCTCTTCCTTTTAATGCTCTAATTAGCACAGTGCTGGGCACATATTAGGCATTTAATAAATATTAATTGATTTGAATTGAATTAATTAATAGCATTAGTGTTATCTTTAAAAGTTTATAGAAACAAAATAAAAGTTGCATGAGGAAGGGGGAATGTTACCTTATAGATTCAGTATTCTAATTTCTATGATAGAAAGTATTTTCTTTAGGTGATTATGATGAAATTTAATAGGATTAAAAAAATTCCAACATAATGTTTAAAGGATGCTTGTTACATAGGATGATGGGGGGGCAGAAAGACAAAGATTTCCAATGAAATTCCAGACCCCCCCCCCAAAAAAAAACAACCAACTCTATATCAAAGGGAAAACACAGTATACCGAGAACAAGGATGGGCAGAAGGCTGCAAACTGAATGCCGTGTTTAATCTAGTGAAAGACCAGTAATCTGTTTCTCTTTGAATACATTTTAAGCCCTGATGCTGCAGGTGGTTTTATTAATGTCAGTCCACCAAGCTTACCCTCACTTTCAGTTCTAATCGATGACAGTTAAAAACTGTGGGAGACAGGGGGCTTATTAGAAATAAAACTTTATAAAAGTGGGTCAGAAGTATCAGAGGTATTTAAAACTTCACTCCCATATCTTTGGTTTGATCAGATACCAAGTCATAAAGATGGATTTTTCTGCATGATTTTATCTAACAGGTCCCCACAGATGATCTGGGGAATGGTAATCACTTAACCAAGCAACAAGAGACTCCTTATGCTTCGACGACTCTTCGGTAAGAACTGCGCTGCAGCAGCAGTTTGTGTCCCCCCCCCCCCAAGACGTTGGTGGACTTTGCACTTTTCCCCCGGGGAAATACTCTCCCGGGGTTGACAACTCGCCAGCATGACCTTTCTGTCCCAGGGCACATATACTTGGCATATAGCAGGCTTCAGAACTTAAGTACCAGATAGCACCCATCACTTGGTAAAAGTTAACCGGGACAAGAAGTCACACTTTTTCACTGGGACTCGGGGTCTTCACACTCTAATACCGCTAACTGGGGATGGAGTGGAGGGGGAAAGAAGAGGGCGCACCAAGCCACTTCACTTTTCTAGCCTCAGTTTCCTCAAGTGTAAAATTCGGTATAGAAGAGATCTCCAGAGTCCCTTCCACCTTTAAATCCTATAGTTCTAAGGCTGCCCACCCGAGACCCCTTTCCTCATTTTGCGCAGACAGACGCACATTAACAATACGCTAAAGTCCCGGTCAAGTCGTGACTCACTGCAACAGGGAAACCGCACTGAGACAAGTGTTCATAGCGGCCCGATCCCAGCGAAACCCGCAACTATAATTTTTGTGCTTTTCTTTATGCCCCCTTTTCTACCTTAAAACTTGCACTGGAAATAGTCCCGGCAAGCTTCCATCCCACCTCAGCGGCACTTTCTGCCGGACTACGCGGTAGCGTTCGGGATCTAAGAACAATTTGCTGACCTGGACTCTCGCCAGACTATAATTTATGTATCCCGCACGCCATCCCTGTGTGTTCTAACCAGATCCCGGTGGTTTAGACAAGAAAGCGGGATCCTTCTATTAATGCGCTTTTAAAATTAAGAAAAAAAAAAGTCTTAATCACGAGCATTAGCTTTCCATGTCTGAAAGCACTAGGGGATTCCCATCTTGGAGCGGGACCCTGAGGGTATTCTATGAGACCTTGGGGTGGCAAAGGGAATGAGGAAGGCACGTAACAGCTCCCTAATGCTAGCGCCCCGAAAAGTTAGCCTTGCTTAGTTACCTGACGCAGCGATGCAAAGGCAAGCGCTGTGTTCTGCAGGTTGCGTTAGGGACATGAATACCTGAAGGACTTGAACTCCCTTTGCCCAGTGGCACCCTGTAAACCCCCCGAGCGGGATAAAGGGAGCATCGACTTCTCAGAGACAGAGTCATCAGCCTCCTCCCGAGAGCCCTAAACCTTCAGGAGGAGGCTGCTGTAGCGGCTACAGCTGCAGGGTGCTAGGTTTTGGGAAGTGATTACTGCAGAGTGGGCTCCCTGCAGAGGGTCCCAGGGGGTCCCGGGCAGGGCAGCGAGATCGTGCCCGCAGAGACACCTTTCCAAATCGTGAGCCTGCTCCCTCCCTCCTACCCCTCCTCCTCTCGTCTTCCTCCTCCCCTCTGCCTCCTCCTTCCCTCCTCCTGCTCCTCTCTTCTCCACTCCGCTCGTCCCTCCCCCCCTCGCTCTTCCCCCCTCCCATCTTCCCACTTACCCCTCCCATCCTCCTTCTTCCCCCCTCCCCTCCTCCCCCTACTCTTTATCATCCCCTGCTCCTCGACTTTCTCCCCACATCCTTCTTCCTCTCCTACCATCACCACCACCACCACCACCACCACTTCCTCTCCTTCCTCCCCTTTCCCCTTCCCCTTCCCCTCCCCTTCCACTACCTATTTCTCCGGCTTCTTTTCCAGCTGTCTCCGCTCCTGGAGAGCGCGGGAGCGAAGGCGCATTGACCACTCTGGATCCGGTACCCGGGCAGCTGGAAGACCTCGCGAGCGGCTGGGGGCGCTTCGAGGTACAGTCTCCTGTGAGTCCCAACCAGCCACTCACCTTTCAGGCGGACGGGAGGCTGGGGAGATGGGCTCCGGGAAGGTGGTAGAATTAAGAGTTCGGGACCACTGAGGGAACAAGCAGGCATTGCAGCCTGGGGAAAAACGGCTTCTGGTCGGGGAGGGGCAGAAGGAGCTCCCACCCCTCTGCCGGTTCGGGGGTGGGTGTTTGGGCTTCGGCAGGAGGGAAGACCAGGATAGAAGCAGAACTGGGGGAAAATAGAGGGATGAGACTGCCCGAGGAGGCAAATGAGGAAAAAGCGAGAAAAGGCTGGAGAAATAACCAGTTCGCAGATCTCTCAGTGTGGGAAGATCGCACCAGTCCTCAAACTCACCAATTGTTATAGCCGGGCTGGAGCGTCAGAGTTCCCAGAACATTATTAGCGCAGGTAGCAGTTTTTCCGCAAGGAAGGGGGTAAGGGGGACTGACAGAAATCGCCTCGGTGATAGTAGCCCCTCTTGGCAAAATCCCTGTAAAAAGGTCAGCGGGGCATCAGAGAGCGCCTTCTCTAGATGCAGAGAATATGGGTTTTACTATCTTTGTAATCCTGGGCAAGTCATTTAACACTTCCTGAACCTCAGTTTCCCTGTCATAAAATAAATGAGTTGGACTAGATGACCCTTAAAATTACGTCCAGCTCTTATTCCGATGATAGCCTGAGTTTATTTAACCGTCCCCCTCCCCCCCAAAAAAATCCTAAAATGCCATCCTCGGCCGCGGTGTCAACCCTCCAAGGGTTCTAGCTGAAAACCTGTCCAACATTTGGATCAGGATTGAAAGATTGTCTGTCCTGCTTTACAAAGCAGCTGACAAGTGGGTGCCCACAAATTCACAAGCAAATTGTGAAACAGGGAACTCAAACCGAAAACTTCAGAGCTTTTCAGTATTTCTTTAAATGGAAATTGGCAAGAGTCGGTAAGAATAAAGCGCACTGAAAGTAGTCCACCAACAGAAAATACTGCCGCCTCAAAATTAGATTAAAATTCCAAATATCACTTAAAATATGGAAGGGAGCACTTTTAGAAATGGGGGGGGCAAAAAAGGGGGGGAGAGGAGGTGGTGGTTGGTAATTCTAATCTTATAAATCTATTCCAGTTCAAATGTCATCAGTTTTTACCTTTAAAAAATTTGCATACAATTTTGGGGATAAAATAAAATGCTAATGTTTGATATTTTTATTAATGGGGTAATTATCAAAAAGGAAAGAATGAAATATATTTGATTACTTTTGCATGTTTGACATTTTTGAGAAATAATATTTAGCAAATAATTATCTTAATCACAGGAGCTTGCTTATTCAGAGTTTCTGAGTAAATTCAAGTCTGATTCTTTTCTCAGTGCTATCTTCTCTTATGATATACTTGAAGCTTTTTCAGGTTCTGATCAGGAAAACCCCATTCATCTCAGTATCATATTTAGATTCATTCATAAATATTGAAATACAACTGTGAAAAGCCACAGTTTAAAGGTGGTTTTAAAATATTTCTTTCACTTTCATTCATTCATCAACTATGTATTGATCTCTTTCTATGCCTGAGACTTTTTTCCTCCCCGGCATTGAAGGGTCTATGTAAACTGAGTAATGTCCTGGTACTTAGTTAGCATGTAAAGACTGTCTGAAGATTAAAATGATAGCATCTGATTGTCTTGACTTTGTTTTCTCAGGCTGGTGATTGTGAATGTAGGGGATAAAAAGCATAAATGAGAAGGGAAATTGAAAATTGTATGAAAATATACATAAAGGTATTGGTATTTGTGACAAAAAAAACATGGAAGTGATATTTCACATGTTTAAATCCCAAATTGTACAGAAAAGTTCATATATTCATCACAATATTTTAATTAATTTCAAAATATTTGTTTCATCATAGTTATATTAATGTGTGGCAAAAATGCCCCCACCCCAATAATTGTAACATTTTTTGGTGATCATAGGATTGTGGTATAGAAGATTGTAAAAAAAAAAATAATAATCAGGATGACTTTTTTCCCATGACTTTTTTAAAATTGTAATTTTCAGGAGGAACAAGTCATGGGGTAAATTTAAGGGGGGGGAACCCTTTAGATATTTCTAAATTACAAGAGAAAAGAAAAAATTTGCTGTTTCCATTATGATAGTTTCCCATGTTTAAAATTCCAATTTACAAGAAGATGGACTTAAAGGTCACAAACTTTCATGAAAAGATTAATTGAAAGGACTTTCATGAAAAAAAAAAACTTATAAAGTTCCTATTGAACAAAAACAGACTCAAAAATTGATTATTTGGGTGGGGCTAATCAGGGAAGTCTTTCAGAAAGAAGTAAAATTGTTGAATGTGATATTCTAGTTTCTCTATCTTTTGGGACAGATGATTCCCAGGACCTAAGTATTCTCCTTCCAAAATATGAAAGACTTGATATGAGCCTTTTTGGGTACTATAATTGCTTTACTTAGAGCATTCACCAAAAATGTAGTAAGCATTTATTATGTTCAATGCGCCTGGCTAATGTGTTTTGCATACAAAGGTGAAATATCATGACCCCTCCTGTCAAAGAGCTGACACTGTATTAGGGGTCATGAAGATGTACAAAAAAGGTAATATAAAATAAAATATAAAGTGATAAACAGATTAATCATAGAACAAAGAATATGATATGAGAGGTTTTAAAAGTTCATATCCAATTGAGATAATCATGAAAAGCTTGAGAAATGGGGGAAAAAATTACTGACCTTGAGGTCAGGAGACTTGTCCCAGATACTAGATGTGTGATCCTGGACAAGTTTTGTCAGCTCTTGGTACCTTAGATTGTTCATCCTTAAAATGAAAATAGGACTAGATAAAATATCTAACTCATGGAGTCAAGAGAAAAGAGCTTTGTAAAACCTAAAGCATTGTGCAAATGTGAGCTATAATTGTAATTTTGCATATATTATGCAAAATTAATGTTGGGTAAGGCATTTTGCACTTTGTACCTCAGTTTCCTTATTTGTAAAATGAAGGAGTTTGACTAGATCTTCTTTATGATTGCTTCTAACTCTAGAGTTTATGACCCAGAGTGATAACAATAACTGATTATGTATATATATATATATGTATACATATATTATCTCTCACTATATTATTGTGATAAGGAAGCTATTAATAACCTCAAAGAGAGCAACTGGTTCAGTGATACCAAACTATTGACTGTAATGAGTTAATATAACTTAAAAAATCCTTGATTTTAACTGGGGAGTTTGGTTTATAATTTGGAATAATCTAATTCCATCTCCCATTATTAATTTTAAAAATTCCAGGTTCTAATTGATATAAAGGAAATCAATTTGATTCAATAGCAATATTCATTTAATATCAGCTCTTTTCAATTGACATTGGGGATTCTTAATATGGATGTAAGAAATTGTTTTGTTTTTTTAATATTTTGGTAACTGTATTTGAGTATAATTGGTTATGTTTATAATCCTATGGATTTAATTTTATGCATTGAAAAATATTCTGAGAAATGATCCACAGACTTCAAAAAACTACTAAGATTAAAAAAAAAAGCTTAATTCCCCCCCCCCATGTTGAAAACTTTATCATGGATTTCTTGCAAACCCATGTGTCCTGTGAATTTTAAAATTTGTTAATTTAAGGAATAGTTTTCAAATAAAATTTGGCCCCTTCGTGATTAGGCTGATTGTGTATGTTTAGATAGATAGATAGATAGATAGATAGATAGATAGATAGATAGATAGATAGATAGATAGATGTATATAGATATATGTACACACATACATTTGTTTTTATATTTCTTGAATTATTCCACAAACATTTACTATGTGACAGGTATTATATTAGGAAATGGGTTTACAAATTCACAACTGAGATAATCTCTTTGATCAATGAGTTTTCCTTTTATTGGGGCAGGTATTCTTAAATTAAAGTCATTGAACTTGGTTCTTAAAAATATTTTGATAATTGTATTTCAATATGATTGGTTTCCTTTGTAATCCTATGTATTTTATTTTGTTCACTTAAAAATATTATTCTGATAAGGATATCATAGGCTTCACCAGACTAATAAAGGAATCCATGAAACACAACATCTATGAAGAATCCCTGTACTAAAGGGAATACAATAGGTTTCCGATACCTAAATGAAGGAAAAGCATTCAAACTGTATCGCAATGGGCAAGGATGAGTCAGCATTAATGCTAATGGTGAATCAGGACATTATGCTCACCCTAATTCTTTAAGAAACTGATTTCTGAGGTGTGAGCCCTATGACCTCTGAGCAGATTGCCACTCCTTTTGACATTAGTAGGTGTTGTAAGTTGTTGTGGCCTGAGAAATTCATCACCCTATGTCTTTCCTGGTGATGAGCCTCTTCCAACTTAGCTAGGCTGGTTGTTGGACAAGAGCCATACAATCCTTTTCATAGTGGAAGCCTTTGGAGCTTAGAAAGACTTATTCTTTTCAGCTTATACTCTACTGGCACAATCTTTAGAAGTCCATCACACCTCCAGCTTACAATGCAGCCCTGAAACAATATTTTAGTGGAGAATATTCCTCATTCCCCATTTTAAGAAATGAATGGTGCTCCTGCCTCTTCATTTTCCATTTTTTCCTAATATTTGTATTTAAAGGGAAATCTTTATCATATGATTCTAGGATTTAGGGTAGGAAGGGACCATTTTTAAGACTGGATTTGTCCAAGGTCCTAGCAAAATCAGTATTCAAACCCAGGTTTTCTACTGATAAAATAAATCCAGTGCTTTTTTGCCTAAACCGTCCCAAATTGAAATGGTAGGCAAGTTATTAAAATAATTATTTTAATGTAAAATAAATTATTCCAAATGACAACTTGTGTTGCATTCACTTGTATAAGTCACACCTAATTTTTGGATCAGAAGTGAGTCCAAAAAGGGGCAACATAGTAGCTTACATTCATATAACAATTCAAGTTTCCTAAAACTCTTCCCTTAGAGCCACCATCTGAGATATGGAGGTGGGCATAACGAAAAGAGTTGGAAAACTGATCAAAGGAAGTAATTCAGATACTATACCTTATAATGTTTTACATACTTTAAGGCATTATGTTAAAGGTACATAAAATCTGGTTCAGATACATAATTATTTTTCAGAAGGCATATGGTAATATATTGGATCATAGAGTTTATATTTGAACATTTTAAATTATATCATTTGTTTAATAAATGTTTAATTTTCAATATTAACATTTTATTAATACAGATTTTTAAGGAATACAAAGCAGTTCCATTACAACAATTCTGTGATATAGATAGTGTAAGTATTATTATTCCCATTTTACAGATGTGGAAACTGAGGCTCATAGAGGTAAGTGGCTTGTCATAGGTCACACAGCTTACAGATGTCAAATTGGAATCTATACCTTCCTTCTTCAAAGTCCACTTTTTTTATTATACCATCCTGACAAGGGGGAAAAGAGAAGATGAGTAGAGTAGCCTGACATTCTAAATTTCTAAAAATAATCTGAATTCTGCAGTTATTTCAGAATAGCTATTTTTAATCTAGCTTGGGATGGCTGGAAAACAATAACAATAATCATAGCTTTTCATTTGTGAAGTGCTTTGTGATTTTCAAAGCACATTGTTACACATTTATCATTTGATCCTTTCAGGAATTCTGTAAGGCAGGAAGAAATGGCTATTATTCTGATTTTTTTTTAAATAAGTGAGGAAGCTCAGGTTCTGACAGATTAACTATCAAAATTCCAAGATAGCAAGAAGTACACCTGAGACTACAGTCCAGGTCTTCTGGCTTGGCATCTTTTTTGCTTTTTAAGTCAGTAAAACTAAAATGCTTGTTTTTGCATTTGGTAACATATATACATACATATTTGTGTATATAGCTTGTCTATTATTCTCGTCATGTTACTAAAATGATTAGAGTACAGATAAATTGCATTCCATTATTCAAATTATTTTACTGAAAACACTGACTGATGAATTTAAGTCCCTTTATTTAATAGATAACATCTATGTTTTACAAACTAAAGCAAAAATTAACTAGAATTCTTAACTATTAGTGAAGTCAACAATTTCTGGGGAGAAGACCTTAAGCTGGACTCCCTCCTGAATCATATTCATTCATGGTAGTTCAAATCCTGTGCTTTAAACCAAATCATTTATTACAGCCACTTTACGTTTTCTCTATCTTATGGTGGCCATTAATGTTTCTATATCTATATAAGAAACATCACAACCCAAGCAGTCTATAAGTCTATCAGCATCTGCAGAAATATTTATCCCATTTATCTAACCTACCATCTAGATAATAGCTTATTTCTTTAATGTTTTAAAAGCTAGGAATATAATATACATTTATTTTAGTTACTTAATTAAGAAAAGAGAAATGGAGCAATAGCCCTGTTAAAAAGAGAATTTAAGTAAGAATTAAACATCAGGAAGATTATAAATTAGTTCAAATCCAGAAGGTCAGCTGAATTTTGGAAATGAAGTTGAAAAATTATTCAAATCAGTACTATTTATAAATTCACTGATGACCAATGAATTATTCTATTAACAGAAACACAGAATGTTTAGAGTTTGATAACATTTTAGATTAATAACAAAGAAAACCACTTTTAGGATCATTTTATCTAACCTAAAACATTTTACAGATGAGAAAACTGAGGCCCAGAGAGTTTCAGGGAGAAGTGTGACTAAGGTTGCATAGTGAATTCATGGGAATATACTTCAACAGAAGCAATCTACCTTTCATTTTACAAATGAAATTTTTTTTAGAATTTTTTATAGAAATAAATAGCATAAGACACGTGTGGGATTTCATAATAAGTATAAACACATGTTTAAAGTTGATGTGCAGACTAAAGCCAGATTTATTTAATCAAAAAATGAAGTATAAAGATAGAAATTATTCAATGAGTTTAATTAGATAATTTTGGACAAATATCCAGTTTTCTAATATCCAGTTTTCTATTTTGTTAATGACCAGGACCTGAACTATTTCAAAAGCCAAATTACTAATCTTTACATTATATTAAACATATGTAGTCAATAGAAATGTGCTTTTTAAAAATAAGACTTAAGAGCTATTTAGCATTTTAAATTTCTTTTGATATGAGTCATACTTTTTTTTAAACATTAAAGCAGTGACAATGACATATACTGTTTAGATTGAAATGGAACCCAAGGAATCCATGAGTTAATTTCTCTCTAACCAGATTGTAATTTACTTCCAGAAAGTAACTCATAGAATCAGTAGAAATAGTGATGTCATTCTACTATTAGGAGTTCCCAAAACAACTTCTCCTAGTCACCTTCTCTCCAAATGTTCTATATGACAAATTGTCACTAGGATCCTGACCATTAGAGAGACTCAGACTAGCTGATTTCACAGAGGCTCATTACAGGAATGCTGGTCATTAGGAAATGAATTCCTTGGCTACAACTTGACCCATAAAATAAAAATAAATGGTCTTCAGTCTGTGTAACCTATTTTTTTATTCTGCAGTGATGATGGTGGAATAGTAGAGAATGAATCAAGAGTGCTAAGAATCACAGGTTTTAGACCTTTTTATAAGCATTAATTAATTTTGATACTCTAATTGTGAGATCTTTATCTAAAACCATTGAGTTGATGTAGTGCTGGAAAAACTGAAATATTAATGTTGACATTTTCACTATAAATGAAATGAAATGTAAAGAACTTTCAGCTAAATGGAAGGTTGATTTACAGGTTTTCCTTGGAGAGGAAAATAAAGGAGTTGGTGGAGTTGGTTTCTTTGTGCATCACAGGCCATAAGCAACGCCATTTCATGGGAAACTTGGTCGTCTTGCCTTGCAGTGCTCATGATGAGTGTAAACAAGAACACCGTGAAGATAATTGCATCTCCTGCACCAACATCTGTTGCAGAGGATGAAGAGGTAGAGAAATTCTATGAAGAGCTTGACAGGACCCTCCAAACCAAGTCACATATACCTTGATACTTGGTAAAGTCAGTGGGAAGGTAGGCACAAGGGAGGATGGTGGCAAAATAGGCTAGAAAATGTGGTTTAGGTTAAGAAACTGAAAAATCCAAAGCCCAAAGACTGCAAAATGTGAAAATGATTTTAAAATCTGCTACATGTATGCAGTTAAATTAGCAGCTGATTGGAGTAAAGGTCACAATTGATGCCAAATTAAATTTTGATTGGTGAAGGGATAAAAAGGACAAGAAGACAGTGCATGCAATTTTAACAGCTCTTACCTGACCTGTTCTAGCAATTATGTGGCCCTGAAAAGTAGGAAATAGATAGAAGTAAAAATTAGACTTTGATAATAACCATTTCTTACCAAAGTTTAATTCATCTAAATATAGTAACTATAGTGAAGAGACCCTAACTGCCCAGAAATTATTTGGGCCTCTTATTACCAATGTGACTTTGCATAAGTTACCTAAACTTTCTGGACCTCAGTTTTCTCATTTGTAAAATGGGTGAGTTGGATTATTTCAACTCCCTTTTAATCTCTAAATCTATGATCCTTTTGCCCTTGCCAAGTGGAGAAACATGGTAGCCAAGGGCAACATCATTTGAACATACAAATTCATTTGTAAAATATTAGGAGAGTAAGTCCCAAGGTTATGAGGAGTATCACCTCATAAGATAATGAAAAGCAGTGAAGAAGAAAACAAGATTGCAGAAAGCTGGTTGTGAGTAGCAATTAAGAAAGCTATTTCAAGATCATTTATAAATGGAATGGAAAGGACAACATCCTGTAGAAAATGAAACTGATTTGTCAGTGTTTCTATAGTAATCTATTATCAATAACAATGGGGTCACCACAAGGGAACTCTAAATACATCAGTACTTGAAGGACTATATAAGGAAGGAGAAATGGTTGCTAAGAAGATGAATTCAGGAAGAGTAAGTAGACCAGATTCAGATACAAACAATACAGATGAAATCTATGCTGGAAGGCAAATAGTTTTATAGAACTTGGCTCAGTTTTGAAGGTGTTTGTTTCATAGGATAAAAAAGAGCAAACAATGAAAAGAAATCACAAATAGTATTATCACCTCTTCTCCCCAAACAGTAGTCAGGAGGACATCAGGAGCTCACCCATGTGCCTACTTTATTTTCTTTCTATGAAATGAACTCATAAAATTATAGAATCTCTAAATTAGAAGTGACTTCAGGGATGATCTAGTCTAGAAGTTTTTAACCTGAGGTCCATGAACTTGTTTTGTTTATTTGTTTATTTATTTATTTATTTGATTTTTTTTTTTTTTTTTTTTTTGCTGAGGCAATTGGGGTTAAGTGACTTGCCCAGGGTCACACAGCTGTTACGTATCTGAGACCAGATTTGAACTCAGGTCCTCCTGACTTCAGGGCTGGTGCTCTATCCACTGCGCCACCTAGCTGCCCCATGATCTTGTTTTGTTAAATATTATGATGGCATTTTAATCATCTCCTTTATAATCTTACATATTTTATGCATTTACAAATATGATTTTGAGAAGTCCATTGGCTTCACTGGAGTGCTAATGGAGTCTCTAGCAACAGCAGAAGAAGGTTAAGACCTCCTGATTTGACCCAATCTATACTTGATTGAAAATTCCTTTGTCCATAACAGGGACAACTCATTCCACTTGTGAATCACTCTGTTTTGAGATTGAGGCTTAGATTGAGCTGAATTCTTCCCCACTACCACTTTTACTCATTGCTTCAGTGTGACCAGGTAAAGTAAGTTTTATATCTTTTGTTTATGTTACCTTAAAACTACTTAAAGATAGTCACTGGGTCTACCTGTCCATTCTCCTCTCTATGCCATCAAGTTTTTTGTTTTTTTGTTTTGTTTTGTTTTTCCTCCAGGATAAACATCATAGGTGCCTTCTGTGAATATAGGAAAGCAATATATCAAAGGTTTCATCAGCCTGTATGCCCTTCTCTTAATAATTTCCAGTTTCTTAATGTCCTTCCTAAAATATTGTAGCCAGAACTATATACAATATTCCAGATGTAATCTAGGAAGGTCAGAGCTATTACTTCTCCTGCTCTTGCTTACTATACTCTTCTCAAAATGAAATTTGATATCACATTAGCTTTTTAGCTATCTTTTTTGCACTATTAAATTATATAAAGCTTTTAGTTCATGAATATGCCAGATCTTGTCTTAGATGAACAAAAGTGGTATAAGTATGTGATCATACCTTCTCTATATTGTACTTAGGAAGTTGAGTTTTGAATGTAAGTGTCGACTTTACATTCGTACATATGAAATTTCCTCGTTGGTCCAACAATCTAGCCAGTTTCAATTTTTGAACTCTGATTATTATTCACTAAAGGAATGAGATATCCCAGCTTTGTGTCAATCTAAATGTATATGAAGAGATCCTTCATGAAAATATGAGACAGAAGCAGGCAGGTTTTTGCAGAAGATATCCTATCATACATTACATCTCCATAGTTAGAAATCTGGCTAAAATGTGACAAGATCCCACTTTATTTATTTTGTTATTATTTATCTTAAAATAATGTTTTAACAAACATTATTTGGTATAATAGAACAAAAACAGAAATTTTAAGCCTGTGGTAAAACAGAGTATTTACCATGTATATAATAAAATCATAAACGTCCCTTGGTAGATACAACCATGGATATAACTTTGTTAAATGATCCTCTGAAGAGCAATCTGATGTGAGATGTAAAATAGGAAAATGTGTTGTTCTCCCTAAATCATCATGAAGGATGCCATAGGAAATCCAAATGGTAGAGGAATTACTTATATGTGATGAAGTTCACCAAATTCTTCTGCTTAAAGGTGACATTGGTCTAAATTGCATCAATTCACAGATGGCAGAGAAGGGCTATCTCTCCAAGAAAGAAAGAGGGGAAAATACAAAATAGAAAGCCCAGATGCTGTGCTGATACCCACAGATGGTTAAAAGGTTTATAAGAAAGCCTTCTGCATGTTTTGGAGATTCTCTAAATAGGATCTATAGGAGATCACAGACTTAGAATTAGGAGAGCCTTTGAAAGTCTTCTAATCTGACCCCCTCATATTACAGATAAGGAAACTGAGGCACATAATGAGTGAGTTGCCCAACATACACAGGTAGTAAGTAATAGTCAGAGTTTGAACCCAGTTCCTCCAATCCAGTGCACCATATGGACAAGAATCATACAGGATAAGAAGGCATGGATAGGTTACGATCTTCACGATTGAAGGGAGTATCCACACTGATGAGATGCTGGATCCACTGAAGTTTCAAAGTAATATGTGCAACACAGAAGTCTATATCATTTGTTCATGGATATGCAATGCACCAGGGCCTAGGAGTGGAGACTATTGGACTAAGAATTTCGTTCTCTTTTTGGATGCATCACTGGCTTGCTTTATAATCTGAGCAAGACCATTTACATTAGTAGACTCAGAAGTCTCTTCTTTTAATATGTTCTTGCTAGCTATATGTATCAAAATGTGGTAAAAGCAAATCAGTCATTCATTTGTTTGTTCAATGTTTATTGAGTGACTTCAGTGTAAATAAAGTGGAGATCCTTGGAGATGGATGCTAGCAAGGTGGTGGTGTTATAAAAAGAGAATTGTCCTTCTCCCCCTAATTCTCATTCATATTGGAATGATATGTGCTCTGCAATTTTAGTTCTCCACTTGTCAGGATTATTCATATGAACAATGTATACAAAATTCAAGAAATATATTTTAATAATTAATGTACCAGTATTAACTTAATTTGAAATCTTAAAACAGTATTGGAATCTCATATTGGTGTGAATTTTGTATCCAGTTTTATTATGGGCTATTTTTTTATACCAAGTTCAAATTAAAAAGCATAGGAATATAGTTCAGAATTATACAGAATTTGTTAAAGGCCTACTGCGGCCTCTGATTTATTTTATTTAGTAATTTTTTGATTTATTGAAATTGATATATAGATAACAAAAAGGCTACTGTATGACAAAACTATTGTTTATGGATCATACTAACACATGATGTGATTATAACTCATCAAGATGGACTGCATAGACCAGTCACTGAATGGTTTTGCCATCTTGCTATCTGTTTTTCAGGCCTTATTACTGACAGCCTAAATCTGATAATGTTTATGTTATTGGTATTTTTATGTGATTCCATCCATCCATCCACCCATCCATCCATCCATTTGTTGCACAAGACACTGTTGAGCATTGGGGTAAACAAAGATGAACAAGACTGTTTCTATCCTCAACGTGCTTATTATATTTTAGTAAGGGGTCAAAGTCAAGCACATGAAAAAGCTATAATACAATATAGAATGTGATAAATGCCATGTAAGAAACACCAAGTTCTGTGGGTTTGATGGAAAGAAAGATTATATATGATCTGGGAGAATCACAGAAGGTTTCAAGAATTCAGTGCAGCAAACATTTGTTAAGCATTAATTGTGTGCAAGGAAGTGACATCTGAGCTACGTCCTGATTTAAATAGATATCTACTGATTTTTTTAAAAGTCAATTTATCTATCTGGGACCTATAAATATTGGTTCTGTTATCCATAAAACTATTTTAATGAATGCCTGAAAAATCTCTTTTTTGTACTATCTTCCTACATATATGCACACACAGAGACTCAGTGTCATTTCCTATGTACTTCAAAAGACAATGATGCATCCTATAGTGTCACACATTAGAAAAGATGAAAGACTTGAACTTACTATGATTTTTCTTGGCATATGTAACACTACACTTAGGATGAGTTAAAAGTGGTCAGTGATTTTGCCTCCAAATTTAACAAAGTACTGGCAGGAAATATGAACTAAAATGTTTTGTTTCACTCTGTGGATATAGATTTATAGTCCCATAAGCTTTTTTCTTTTTCTGCCTTACTAATCAATATCTTTCTGGTTTCAAGCAGGGCTACGCCATGGATTTAGAACCTGAAGACTATGATAATCGAACTCTCACAAATGAGAACGGCACCGAGATGGCCACAGCATCCTACGATCCTGATTGGGGTGGTGGTGATAATAAGACCCGTATTGATGATGTACAGGTCTTTGTGATTAGTCTCTACTCCACCATAAGTTTGCTTGGGTTTATGGGAAACATGCTTATCCTCATGGCCCTTATGAAAAAGTGCAAACAAAAGACGATTGTAAACTTCTTCATTGGAAATCTGGCCTTCTCTGATATCTTGGTCGTGCTATTTTGTTCACCTTTCACGCTGTCTGCTCTCTTGCTAGATCAGTGGGTGCTCGGTGAACTCATGTGCCGTCTTATGCCTTTCCTCCAATGTACATCGGTGCTGGTTTCAACTTTAATCTTAATCTCAATTGCTATTGTCAGGTACCAAAGGATAAAATATCCCCTTTCCAAAAGTTTGACCATCAGACAAGGCTGTTATTTGGTTGGTCTTTCTTGGGCCATTGGCTTTGTGATTTGTTCCCCTCTTCCCATTTTCTACAGGCTTGTAGAACCCAATGGGAATAATGGTACAAATACTACGGCCCCTAAGTATGTGTGTATTGAGGCCTGGCCCAAGGAGTCGTACAGAATTGCTTTTTCTCTGTGTTTGCTGGTGGTTCAGTACATACTGCCCTTGATTTGCTTGATTGTGAGTCATACCAGTGTTTGCCGGAGCATTACTTGCAAGATGTCTACTAGGGAGATGAAGAAGAGGCTTGAGGAGAAGGAGAAGAGGGAGAGGAAGGAGAAGAAGGAGAAGGAGAAGAAGGAGAAGAAGGAGAGGAAGGAACGAGAGAAGAGGGAGAAGAAGGAAAGGAAGGGGAAGAAGGATATGGTTGAGACAATGGAGATGAAGGATATGAGGGAGACCAAAGAGATGATGGGCAGAGACATGAGGGATCCGAGTGACATGGAGGATGACTATGATGATGATCTAGATGATATAGATGACCTAGAAGGCACTATGGACATGAAGGACATAATGGAATTGAGAGAGCTGAAGAGAGAGCTGAGAGAGAGGAGAGATAGGAGGGAGAGGATGGGCAGGAGAGGACGGAGGAAAATGAGAGAAATGCTGGAAATGAAAGAACTAGAAGACATGGATGATGTCCAACAAGTGATGGACTTGACTGAAATGATAGAGATGAGAGAAATTAGCACCCCGAGGAATGTGAGGGATATGAGAGATGTGAAGGATGCAGAGGAAATAGAAGACATGATAGAAACAAGAGAGGTGAGGGATGTGAGAGACATGGAATATATAGAGGACATGAATGACACAATGGAAATGAGAGAGATGAGGGACCCGAGAGAGATGAGGGACATGAGGGACCCGAGACAGATGAGGGGCAGAAGAGACATGCGGGACCCAAGAGAGATGAGGGATACAAAGGAAAGGAGAGGAAGAAGCTGGAAAAGGGGAAGGAGGGGAAAGAAAGGGAGGAGGGAAATGGACATTGAAGAAATTGAAGAGATTGAAGAGTTGGGTTCGATGTATGGGATGTATGAGATGGAAGAGATGGAGGAAATGAATGAGCTGCATGAGCTGAATGACCCAAATAATGGAGATGATGATTTGGAAGACATGCAAGGCTACGCAGCCAAGAACAGTGGACACCACATTCAGCTCCCCAAGTTCCAAAGATGGAGCTATACATTAAGCCGAAAACACCGCAAAATGTCCAACAAGAAGTCATGCGTCGTACCTGTTTTGCGACATCCTCCTCCTCCTCCAGAGGTACCACCCAAAGAGATCGAAGAAGAAGAAGAAGAAGCAGCAGAACCTGAGAGATGCAAGCTGACCAATGCCAGTAAGATCATACCTGGGGTGCCCATCTGCTTTGTGATTAAACCTGAAGAAAAGCAGCTTGAAGAGCCGGAAATGTTGACCATATCCCGCTCCATCTCCAGAATCAGAAAGAGATCTCGCCGAGTTGTCTATCGTTTAACCATCCTAATAATTGTATTTGCTGTCAGCTGGATGCCTCTGCATCTTTTCCATGTCGTTACTGATTTTAACGCTGGCCTTCTGTCTAATAGGCATTTCCGATTAGTGTATTGTATTTGTCATTTGCTTGGTATGTTGTCTTGTTGCCTTAATCCTGTTCTATATGGGTTCCTTAACAATGGCATAAAAGCAGATTTGATGGCTCTTCTGCGCTGTGTTTAAAATCTGCTATGTTTAGAATCTGCCATTCTAAAGATTGAATAAGGAACAAACAAAAGCTACGCTTCTCTAAAATATACATATATATATATTTATGGCTGCTTTACAACAAATATATTTTATTGCATGCAGATTTATTTATGCAGGAGAAAAGATGCTCTGGATATGAATTTATTGGTGCCTAATGAGTAAAAGACCATTATTGACCCGCTATATAATATGACCATTTCATGTAGATATTGTGTGACAGAATCATGAATGTCAATCAAACTGCAACTTCATTGTAAAATGTTGTCCTATCGTGTATTATTTCATCTGTACCTCACAAGCAGCTGAATATTGTCATCATCCCAGGATTGGAGAAGAAAGAAAACCTGCAAAATATTTAATGGACAAAACGTAAATTTATTATTATTGTGATGTTTAAATAAGACTTACTGTTTGTGTGTTTCTTGATGTAACAGCTAAAGATTGTGTGTTTTTGTGTCTATTCTGTGGAAATGCAGAAACTATTCAACTCTTGCCAGTTGAATCATAGCTAAATGAGAAGTCCATTCTTTAAGAGATGGTACATTGTATTGACTGTTAGGGGATATTGTGGAAACTCCTAAAAGGAAACAAATGTTTTCCACCCCTAGAGTTGTGCTGTAAAAGATGGTACATTGCATTGACTGGGAACATTGTGAAAACTCCTAAAAGGAAAAATGTTTTCCCCTTCTAGAGTTATGCTTTCAGTGATGGTACATTGTATTGACTGTTTGGGAATATTGTGAAAACTCCTAAAAGGAAAAATGTTTTCCCCTCCTAGAGTTA